>JAKSZT010054138.1:14678565-14896522 GCA_026826555.1 Tolypeutes matacus | reverse complement strand
AGGCAGGCAGGGAGGGAGGGAGGGAGGGAGGATGAAAGCATCTGTACCCAGGTGGCATTCTCATTTGCAGAGTGATCCTGTGCCTGCCTAATCCTCTAGTAGGAACTGGCTGCTGTCACTAGTGCTAATACTACTGTTCCCAATCACTTTCTCTAGGGAATCCAATAACTTTCCTTAAAGCTGAGAGGATACAAATGTGGCCTTCAATCCCAGCACCCCAGGGAGCCACTAAGGGCTCTTTGGTAGAAAGCACTCATTGATATGGGAAATTAAGGATGAAACTGGCTGGAGATGGAGAGTGGGTTGTTGGAGAACATTTCTGAAAGTGCTGAGGACACTAGATAACTCCAGGAAGGAGCCGACTCAGGGAATAAAGAGAAGAGAGTCAACACAGATGATATTCTGTGTGGGGAAATGTCAGAACGGGGTGACAGATGGGATGTGAGGAACAAAGCGTATATAGGAGCCAAAAGTTACTCCCCAAAGAAAATGTTTCTTTTCTTTTCCCTACCAAGAGGTCTAGCTTCATTAACTGTTAGATAGCCTATCATTTATGGAGACCAGGCAGTGCGACCTTTGGGCTCGCACAGACAGTTCCCAAAGCATCCTGGCCTTGTTGACAGGATGGAACCAGTGGGTCACTGGCCCTGAGTGGACCAGAGAAAAGTCTTTGATGGCAGTGACTTAGCATAGCAATCACAAAATACCAAGAGGATATTTTCCCTGAAATGGGCTCATTCCTGTGAAGGTGCAGAGCTGGGAGTGTAAAACATGATGAAAGTGAAGACTCACTGACAGCCCCACTCAGAGTTACCTCCGCATTTCATTCATTCATCCAAGTCAACAGATATTTAGTGAGCATCTACTATGAGCTGGGCACTGTTTTTGCTTTTACAGATACTGCACTGGACAATATAGACAAGGTCTTGAGGAACTTATGTTGTGACATACCAAAACAAAACAAAACAAAACAAGTAACCTCCTCAAAATATAATTTTTGAGAATTATAAGTGCTTAAAAGGAAATAACCAGAGAGAATCGAGATGTTTGCAGCTACATATAGTAGAAACTCCAACTCAAAATGGTCTAAAGAATAATTTATGACCTCATGTAACAAGAAGTTCACAGGGACAGTGGGCTCAACAATCATCGATGGCTCAACAACGTCATCAAGGATCCAAGTAGTGTCCATCTCTGCTGTGTCATCTTTTGGATCGGCTATATCCTCGGGCTGGGAGCAAGATGCTGCAGCAATTTCAGGGGTCACGACCACAGGAACAAGAAAGACACGCTTCCCCTGGCCTCTCACAAGAGCAGACACCTTCCCAACGATGCTAATGAAGCTTAAGCTTCAGTGCCCCTCACCTGCAAGGCTCCTTGCAACACTCTGCGAAGTGCCTGCCGATGGGTTTGGGTTAGGATTGTCACAGGTTTTGTAAAATTTGCAAAGATAAGATATATTAACCCCTTTCAGTTAGTGCTTCTGTCTCTTTCCACTCTAACGTTGCTTCTGTCACACTTCTTTGCCTTTTGCCAGGTGGCCCTGGAATGGCCATGGGCATTTTAGGGACCCAGCTAGGGGAGAGCTGAGTTGCAGATCCATTTAGTTTGGATCTAGTGGTATATTCTTATATGTTCACAGTTGCTTCTATCCATACCTAAGTGATCACTAGCCATCCCAAGAATACTCTTTCTGCTTACTGTGCTGACTCACTTGGTATCATGAAATGATATCGTAGTATTTTATGTCCTACCCTCCTGAGCACCAGAAATGTGTGGATGTTGGAGGCAAAACAGGGTTTGAAATATAAGAGAGCCAGAAGCTAGTCTGTGGAAAATTCTTCCTACCACCAAACATGTAAAAATTGTAAGGGGAAAATTGGGTTTTCTTTGACACCTATCAAAAATGGAAGTCCTCTCCTATCAGCATGATAACTATAAACATACAATGAAAACCCTTGGATTGTTTGATATTCCACTTAATGAAAAGCAGTGAATCATACTGGAAAATACTTAAATTTAAATTTTTTTTTCTGGTTTGCCATTATGTGACGACATTAACAAAGATAATAGAAAACTCAATATGTAACTACTAGGAGGACATTCAACCAATTGGTTTCTGCATGTTGTCACTTCACAACACAATTCCCAGCACAAGGAAGTTTGCAAAAAGCCTGGAAACCTTATAAGCCATATGTGAAAAAAACTTGGTAGAGGTTTTTCAAATTTGACAACAATCCTAAAAATCTATCTGATATTACCAATACAAAGTTGTGATGCTGAAAATGATGTCTCTAAATTGTCAATTATGAAAAATAAAATTTTAACCAACCATTATTAGAGGAAAATGCTAGTTTATCTTTCTATAGAAAATATTAAAATGTAAAATTACTGTCCTAAAAAAGAGGTGATTAAAGAATATGCTAGCCAAAAATGTAGGGAGAAAATACCATCAAAATACTGCTAGGCAGTTAATAAAAATAATATGTTGTTTTGCTGAACTCGTGATATCAGATTTTTAAGTCATAACTTGTGATTTATTTTCTCATTCTAAATATAAACTGTTTTGTATTTGCAGTTTTGTATTATTTTTCTGAAAAAGTGCCCCCCCAACTCTACAAGCTTCGGATCCCACATGATCTAGATCCATCTCCACTCAGAAATGGAAACTTTTCCCAGAAATTCTGCGGTAGGCTTACCCACATGTCTCTTTAAATCCATCTCCTCTCTTACTCAGCGCCTGCACCTGTTAACCGAATGTGCCTCGAGAAAAACTTGCAGCCAGACTGACTGGTCTCACTGTAAATTAATGATCGTTATCTTAGAGGAACTCTGAATCTTGTGTTGCCATCACTTTTCCTTAGTCCCTTCTCTCCCCCACTCTCCTGGATAACACTTTCATACTTTCCTTTCTCTCCCATACCTCCAATACCTCCTCCCCCACCTCACTCTCAGCTGGTGACCATGCTTCCTCTTTCTTTGAGAAAACGGAAGAGAACTTCCACAAGCTCCCACCTCCTTGAATTTGCATTCAGATTACTATGGCAAGTTGTGCAGGGCAAACACCAGCCCTTCTCACCTAACCAAGGACTTTGCCCTAGTGACTCTCCCCAGTGAGTGTGCAAATATGCTGTTGTCTCTCCCACCCTGAAAAAGGTAAATTAAAAAGTAAAATAAAATAAACCTTCTCTTGACTCTAATTTCCCCTCCAGATACCAGCAGATGTCTCCATGTACGTTTATAGCAAAACTCCTGAAACAATAGCCTGTGCTCGCTGACTTCAATTTCTCTCTTTTCTTTCTCTCTCAAACCAATTCCAACAAGGATCCTGCCTCCACCTCCAATCCAACTGCTCTTTCCCAAGTCAACAATGACTTCCACAGCACTGAAACCAGTGGTCACCTCTCCATTTTCATTTTACTTGACCTTTCTGCAGCACTTGACACAGTTGCTCACTCTAGCCTCCCTGAAATGCTCTCTTCACTTGACTTGCAGGAAACCATAATCTTAGGGTTTTCTTCCTACCTTTTCGATGACTCCTTCCCTTTCTTCTTTGCTGGTTCCCCTTCATCTCCCCTTCATCTGAGCTTAACGACTCATTCCTTGGCCCTCTTCTCCCTTTACACTCAGTGTCATGGTCATAGATCCGGTCTCAAGACTTAAAATATCCATATGCTTATGACTCTCCAATTTATATTTCTAACCTGGACCTCTCCCTTTGACCTTTATTACCAATGGCCCACCTGTATGTCTAACAGGCATCTCAAGCTTAAATGTCTCAAACTGAATTGCTGACCAAACCCCCCATTCCCACCCCTACTCCCCTCCAAGAAGCCCAGCTCATCTTGCCATCTGCACCATCCTGGTAATAGTGACTCCATTTTTCCAGTTGTTTTCCAAAAAATTTGAGCATCATCCTGGATTCTTCCCTCTTTTGTTCATATCTCACATTCAATACATTAAGAAAGCCTGTCAATGCTACCTACAAAATATATACAGAATCCTACAACTTCTCACCATTTCACTATCACCACTCTCATCATCTCTCATCTGGACTATGGCAAAAATCTTCTAGCCTGTCTCCCTACTTCTGCCCTTATTCTTTGCATGTCTAGGCCTACTAGACTGTAAGCTCTATGAGGGCAAGTATTTTTGTTGGCTTTGTTCACTGCTGTGCCCCCAGAAGAGCATCTGGTAGATGGAAGATTTGCAGAAAATATCTGTTGAGTGAATGAATGAACTGTCCAGGGTCGATTGTCATGCCCATTCAACAACCAATCACTGGCAAAGGGAACACAATTACCCGTAGACCAAGTATGCCCCTTCCTGGAGCTGGGGTTGCATCAGCCTCCCTTAAGACATAAGGTTGAATGGGGGATGGGTAAATACATGAGGAAAATCTGTGTCCTGTTAGGAAGAAAGGTAGGCTATCAGCAATGTCCCCTATATAGGATGAGGACATAGGGCAATGGGGAAGCCACTTTAGATAAGGTGGTGAGGTAAAGACCTCTTTGATTAGATGACATTTTACCTGAGATCTTAAAGATTAGGATAATAACAAGGTCTGGAGAAAAAAGTTTTCCAAGCAGAGAGTATGGCCAGTGAAAAGGCTTTAAGGGAGCTAAAAACTTAATGTATTTCAAGTACTGAAAGAACAGTTTTGCTGGAGAGCAGAAAGAGAAAGAGAAGCTTGGGATGGGATGAAGTTGAAGAGGAGGTTGGTCCATCCCCAAGCCTTGGACACCAGGGTCAACAATATGAAAAGGGAATAGGAGTGGTGTGATTGGACTTAACGCCTGAAAACACTGAATTCTGTTGCTGGGTGGGGAACAGGTTGTAGCAGGGTCAGATGGGGAATGAGAACACCAAGCTGTCAGCCTGGTTGGAAATGACTGCATTCCCCCTTCATGGACCTTTGAAATAACCTCTAACTAGTTCCACTGCCACCACATTCTCCCTTCCATTCCTCCTTTGTATCATTGCCAGGGCAATCTCTAAAGTTACTCCTCTGTCCAGCATTATCAGTGCACCTCCACACCCTCACCCCCAACATCAGGCCCAGACTTCTTAGGTTAGCAGAGTGGTCCTTGCCAAACTCACCTGGAAGCCTTTCCAGCCTTAGCTGCCTGCCCTCCCTCCCTCCCTCCCTCCCTTCTCTCCTTCCCTTCTTCCTTCCAAGATTTAATGGAATGAATTACTGAAAATAAACAGATGAAGAAGCAGAAATCTCATAAAATTAGGTTGGGAGAGATTCTTTTAAAATATGCTTTATATGATAGCCATGGTCAAAAGTGACTAGCAAACAATGACAATTAAATGCAATCCATGATCCTGGACTTGATTTAATAATGGAGGGGGAAATGCCCAAAAGCACATTATTGGAACCATTGGAACAATTGGAATATGGACTGTAAGCTTTATATCAATGTTAAATTTCTTAAATGGCTATATACGTGAATATCCTTGTTCTTAGGAAATGCACATGGACGTATTAAGGGTTCAAGGAACATGATGTATGCAACCTACACGCAAATGTTTAGGAAACAGACTGATAGATCAATAGAGAGAACAAATGTGGCAAAACGTTAAAAGTTGGTAAAGCTGCGTTTCTGGATAGAGAGGATATTGGAGTTCTCTGTATGGGTTTTGTGTTATTATTTTGCAAATGTTCTGTAAGTTTACATTTATTTCAAAGTAATATGCTAGAAAAAAACATAACTAGCAAAAGATAATCGCAACAATAACAACCTGGTGTGTATCCTTCCAGGCTTTTCTATGAATGCTCAAGCATTTAAATATGAGATTGTTGATAAATACTGCTCAGCAACTTGGTTATTTAACTTAATGAAATATTGAGGCCATGTCTCCATATCAAAATGTATGAATTTACCTGTTCTTTACTGGCTACATAGTGTTTCAGCATATAGGTGGGCTACACTGTGGCACACCAGTTCTCCATTGATGAACATTATGGCTATTTCCTTTTCAATTTCCCCCCACTATTTCAATGCTGCAGTAAACATCCTTATGCCTGGTGAGAGCATTTCCATGTGAGACTTTCCCAGAAGTTAGGGCTACATCTTGTATCACTCCAAGTCATCCACTCCAGGCCACCCACCATGCTGTTCTTTGTTCCTTGCACTCCTTCCTGCCAATGCTTTGGCTGCTCTCTCTGGCTGAAGTCCTCCCCCATCCCACATACACCATATAGAGTTGTTTAAGGCTCAGGTTGTTGTCTGCACAAGAGCGCCCAGCTGAGAGAGCAAGGGAGGCTGCCCTGCATTCATTCACCAGGCTGCAGGCATCTGGAGAAAGTGACGTTTGTCTAAATTGCAGAATAATATGGACTGGCAGTGGACCTGTCCTCCCTCCCCCATTCTATTGGCTGACTCTGAGTCCTCATTCATTCAGCTCTGGCAGCACCTCCCCCTGGAAGCAGGACCCCCACACTGCGAGTCCTGTGATGGCTGTTTCTCAGAGTTGTCCAATGTCGGGGCCCTGCTTGAAGTCTCTAGGCTGTGTAGGTGCACCTCTTCTGTCTCCCCATAGCCCTAAGCCTATTGACTTATATGAGGCTCCCTACTTGACTTTCACCCCCCAGAGTTTGAGGGCCTCCTGGGAACTTTTCTCCCCCTCCTCCTTCCCCTCCTCCTCCCCCTCCTCTGTATCACCAGTGCCTTTACCATGCCTGCCACAGAGTAGGTTGTTAGTATTTTTAAAATTCAACAACCAGACAGAGATTCCCTGGAGAGTAAGAACCGTGGTGGAATCCTCTCTGTGTCCACCAAAAAGTAAAAGCCCATGCCCGGAGTAGCTACTCTATCATTGCTCATTACAGTGAACCCCATTATTTATTTAGAAGCCTTCTGCAAGGCCTGTGGTCATGAATGTAATGGGGATTTGCACTACAAAGTACTGACCCAGGTCATCCCCCAAAGCTAAATGTATACTCCTGCCCAAATTGGAAGGAAATGCCTTCTGATGGCTCTTTTCTAACTATAAAATCCCCCTAGGCACCCTCCAAAACCAGCTGCTCCTGAGAATTCACTCAAACACAGCTCCAATTCCAGCTCTTGCGATATCCAGAGCCACAATATGAAAGACTCAAATCCGTGAAGACCATTTTCCAGAAATTTCCAACCTCTAGTAACCTCCCTTCCCCTTGGGAACTAAGCATTTGTGGTATCCCTCTAAAAAAAAGGGACTAGTTATAGGAGGAAACGTGCCCACATGCCAGAATATGCCTGGAAAGTGCACAGCAAACTTCCAACCCACCAGTCATTTGTGGTATAGATTCCAATCACAAAGCAACATACCACTGATGAAAGATACTTTTGTATATTTTTGTCAGTATCTATATATGGCCTTTGATTCTTGATGTCAATACCATGTCATGGTTTTTAGTGTAATGTATCAAGTTACATTCCAGAAAATGAAAAACATGGTTGCTCATGCCATTTTAAAAGAATGGAAAGCAAAGGAAGAGTGGTTTAGCAGCAGGGCAGTGCAATTGGGTTAGGCAGCCAGATGACCTGGGTTTGAGCCTGGCCATGTTGCCAGCATGTGATCTTGTGTGATCCTGAACCTGTGTAAGACTCAGTTTCTTCAACTGTACAATGGAAAGGGAATACCATCTGGCCAGCTGCTGTGTAGTAAAATGATGTTGATGATCCGGAATCCCCCAAAACATTGTAAACATGTTGACCACCAACGGAATGTAAACAAATTGAGAAAAATGTGTTTTTGTAATCAGTGGTAACCAGACATTTGTGCAAAGAAATGATATGGACTGGTGTGGCCGATATATCTTAAAGATTCGGCATCCTCCACCTTTAAATGATGTGTGTGGCCCTGTCCTGGCTATTGTGCATTGGTTGTATGGGCAGCTTGCAATTAAGCAAGCAAATAAATTGCGCTGAGCATTCAAACTCGAGTCTCGTCGCATCTGCTTTCAAGTGCTGAATTTACTTTCGACTTCCATCCGCTTTCGGGTTGCGACAACTACATTTACAGGACACCCGCTTACCTTAGAAGACTGCTATCTATTGTGAGGATCACTTGAAAGAATGAATGAAAGCCAGCAGAAAGCTGCAAAATCAATGCCAATTTGAGGTATTACTGCTACCAGTAGAACTAGTCTTTTTTTTTTTTTATTTGACTAAATCCCCAAATACTATCAGTGAGCTTGGCTTGTTAAAAATAGCATTTAAAAAAAAACACCTCCAAGCCGAGGAATGAAGGGCTACGATGACATGAGCCCCCGGTGTTCCGATTAAGATGAAGGAAAAATATTTAATTGGTCCCAGGTGTGTGTGCATGGCCGCCTCCTGAAATATTTCTTGTTATTGTTCTTTTGTTAACAATTCGGGATGTGAAAAATTAAGCCCATCCATCTTTTAAAAATTCTGTAATAATTCTTCACCCCCTTGGCATTGTTAGAGGAGCGTGAATCGCTACTAATAAAAGACGAAAGGTTTTTTTCCCCCCATTTTTAAGTGACACCTTCAAATCCAATATGCTTGGACACAGAGCCCTTTCATTTTTCAGTGAGTTTAACTCATTTCCACTATTAAGAAAACATATCAAATATCCCTTATGTGTTAGACTTCAGGTCTAAGAATATTACAGAAAAGTGACTCATTATTGGCTAAAGATGTACCTTAGATACTTCCCAAATGGAAAGTTGAATCATTTTCTTAAATGATAAAGAGGGAAGAGTTCTAGCCCATTTCCGTACTCAAGCTCTCTTCCTTCAACAACCCACTCATCACACATATACACACAAAAGAGAAAAAAAGGACCCTTTAATGCAGGGGTTAGAAATAGATAGCAACTGCTTCCCGATGCACAGAACTTTCTACCTGTTTCCTGGGATGTCTGAAGGATTCATATGTTTGACGACAAAGGACTAATGGGGACTTTCTAAATATAGTATGTTGTACATCCTGACAGGTGATGACTAGATACAATAGCCAAAACCACTGCAGAGCTGTTATTTCCATTACTCACGGCTATTCAATACTTAATTAATACCTGGGATAACAGGCAGAAGATGCCTCTCCGGACAAAATAAGCATCAAATAAATCTTTGTTGCTGCCATAGACACCAAAACTGGAAAGGCAAACGTGTCTACCGTACATTCCAAAAATCACACCCTCTCTACCTTGGACGCCTTTCATAGAACAAATGATGATGGTGACGATGATGACGACAAAAACGGGTAACGGTTATTGAGGGCCTGCTATGTTTCAGATGCTGCACTAGGCGCTGCACGTACACGTCACGCTGACTTTAACTTGATGGAAGACGTTTAACGCTCCCGACGACACTGAGGTTCAGAAACACGAAACGACTTCCTCAGGGCCCCACAAACCAGAACCCCAGCGCTGGTCTGGGTGAGCTCCAAATCCACTGTGTTTTCAATCATACAACTTCTGGGCCAGTGTTTGCTTTTTAAAAATTTCCTCGTGAAAAGATGAAAAGGCCCCCATCGGTTTTTCGCATGTTTGTCTGCTCACGCTCGTGAAATCGTATCTTCATTTTACCGAGAAGGGAAGTGAAGTTCAGAAAGCTTAAATAACCAGCCCCACACCACAGTCCTAAAAAATGGTGAGGCCGGGGCTGTGCTTTGATCTGTCTGCCTCTTACAAACAAAGGCAGAGTGGCTTATTCTCCCTCTCCTCTCTCCTCTTCCCTCCCTTGGGCCTTCCCTCCCTCTTCCCCTCTCTTTTTCGTATTTCTTTCCTTACCAGAGCAGGGAGTCATAGGACAAGATGGAAGAACCACCCAAACAAAAGGAAAATGATTGGCCAGCAAATGGTCAAGATTCCATCATATCCAGGCCTGCCTCAGCTCCAGATATCACAGCACCAGGGTATAGATGCCACCAAACCTTTAGAAGGGTCTTCCCGAGAAGACACATGGAGGCAAAGCACTAGTCAAGGCACTAGACCATGGCAGAAGATAGCAGAGCTCTTCTCCCATTCTCATGGCAAGCAAGCTGCTGAAGAACCAAGACCAAGCAGATTCTCCCAAGAGAGAAATGTGTAAAGTAATTAGAGGAGTATTAGTTACTAGGGTTGGAAACCAGGTCATAGGGAAAGGGTTCCAGGAGAAACCATAGTTGGGATCCATTCTGTATACTTGACTCAGGAGGAACACTCAGGTAGTTGCAGGTCTCTGGAATATCAAAGAACCCTGAGCTGCTAGTGAAACAAAACCCTTGTCACATTCAACCTTGACTGGTTCTGCAGTGGCTCCACATCTGGCCTCCCTCTACCCATCGCCTCCATTTTCCCTCAGTCTGCTGGGCCAACTTGGTTTCTGAGGTAGGAGGATCGAGGATTCCCAGGTACAACATCACACGTAATTCCCAGAGAAAACAAACATTCCCTCTGCAGCTTCTATTGCCTTAACTGAGTCTCAGTTCCCCTTTAAAAGGCCATCTTCTAGCAATGCTCTTCAGTGGAGACTTCTCATTTTTCCATAACCCTCACACCTCAGAGCCAAAAGAAAACTTAGCCCTCTTTGCACTCCTCAGTGTAACTTCCTGACACCTTCCTTAGCAACACCTATGCCTCTTAAGCAAGCACCATCTGGTTATTCTCCCCTCTTCTCATCTTCTGCACTGTTCATTAAAACACACACACACAGAGAGAGAGAGAGAGAGAGAGACATTTACTCTGTGCCTGGTATGGGGCTATGTACTTTGCACACATTCTCCGAAGTAATCCTTACAATTGCCCTGTGAAGCACCTATCATCATCTCCAAGAGTTAACATACTCTTCCCAAGGTCACAGAGACAGCAGGTTGTGGCATGGGGTGTGGATCCAGTTCTGTCTGGTTCCAAAGTCCATCTTAACCACTAACCTATGGAAAGAAACAATTACAGTCCGGCACAGTGCATTCAATAATGGGGCCATATAAATGGTGCAATGTGGGAACACAGAAAAAGGCATGTTGAAGCCGCTGGGGTCATTCATGGGAGGTTTCAGAGAAATGCTGATGGAGCGGAGACCTAAAGGGCAAGTTCTTGGGCAGAAGAGGAGCACGGAGGGGAAGTAGTCTAGTCACAGTGGGCACTGCTGCTAAGTCGTGAGCACTCCTGCCGCATTTTGGGAATTATGAAGAGTTGGTCTGGCTAGCATGTTGGATCCTTGTGGGAGATTAGTAAGAGACAGACTTGAAAAGGTAGGTGAACCAGCCCAGCCCACAAGACTTGGGGACACTGGCGACCTTGGTGAGGGCATTTCAATGTTTCCTGAGGACAGTGGGAGCCACTTAAAGGTTTAAAGCAAGGAACATGAGTACATTTGTACTTTTGAAAGTTCCCTGTGGCAACAGTGTGGAGGACAGATGTTAGGGGTGCAAAGAGGCCAAGTAGATGGTTGTTGTGGTCATCCAGGTGAGAGAGAGTGGTCTTGTGATGGAGCAGAGGGACAGATTCAAGAGATACTTAGAGAGAATTCAGTAAAATGGATTAAGTACAAAATTAATGTACTAAAATAATAGCTTTTCCAAATACAAATAATAAACATTTACATTGTAAAATGGAAGAAAAAATATCCCATTCCCATTAACAACACAAAAGATAAAAACCCAAGGGATAACCTTAATGATAAATCTTTGGAATGATCATTATGAATAAGCCTTATGAATAAATCTATAAAGCTCTACTAAAGAGGGTAAAGGGATATTTGACTCAATGGAGAAGCATACCTTGCTTTCTGATAGAGAGACTCAATAGTGTAATGATCTTCATTCCCAGAGTACGAATCTATAGATTTAATGCAATCCCAAATAAAACCAGGAAATTTTTGAGGAACTGTTTCTAAAAGTTATCTGGAGGAATAAACATGCAATTCAATACAGTGCAGTGGTTAAGATCATAAGCTTCCGAGTCAGACAGATGGGGGTTTGAGCCCTGATACTCCACTCCCACACACATGCTACCTTCATGAACTTCAGCAAGTTATTTAACCTCTCTGTCCCTCAGTCTCCTCATCCATAAAATGGAGATGATAGCACATACCTCCTAGAGTACATCTAAGAAGTAAATGAGATAATGCATATAAATAAAGCACAATGCCTTGCACACACTACTAAATAAATGCATTATTATTTTGGATAAGGAAGGCACATATTAGATTGAACCATATGAAACTGCCATTTTCATAGGTCAAAAATGGTCCAACACTGGATATTTCATGTGATTCAACCTAATATATCAGAGTGAACCAGTGGTCACCAAAGCAGCAAACCTGAAAGGCACCTTAGATGTGTCTTACTCCACCACTCCTACTTTGAAATGATCAAATTCTCCCTCTTCAGGGCAAAAAACCCTGAAAAATTGCCTTTATGTCTTCATTTCCATTGTCACTGCATTCAGGGACTCGTTATCCCCTCACCATCCCATAACTTCATAATTACATCCAAGTTTTTACTATGTCTCCCATACCCCCCCCAATCCATCCTTCCATACCACTGCCTGAGTTTTTGTTCTTCAACCGCACACAGATCATATCTATCTCCTGCTCAAAAACTAGCAATGCCTCCCTGGTGCTCACGGAATAAAGCATGGAATTCAAGACCACCCAGATCTCAGGACACACATTTATGCCTCTGCGACTTTGCCATGCTGTTCTCTGCCTGGGGTGCTGTTTCTTCCATTCTCTATCTATTACAATACCCTTCCTTAACATCACAGCTCAAGCGCCACTTCCTCTACAAAGACTTCCTTGATCATCTGTTTATCCATTCTACCCCACACCCCCGTGCCCTCGCCAGATCATATTTACTTTATTCTATGCTCTGGGCTTCCATAGCCCATCCATTGTTTATATTTTCATGTATTCCTTACTCCATCCCCTGTGGAGTTCTTTATTGTGACTTGCTAGTGTTCCCCCACTTGAATGCATGCTCCTTATGGATAGGAACTTCCCAGGCATCATTTATCTTTCTCCTCCTCCATCCCTAGCACAGCGCTTGCTATTTAGGAGATCAGCCCACACTTATTGGATCCAATTGAACAAGACCATTTGAAACCATAGATCCTGAATGTTTCCACTCAGTAATAAAATGAATGAGTGACTTGTCATTTTTTTGCTTTTGAGAAGATGGGATTCCCCATGTAGGAGTTTTTCTAGCCAGACCTGCATCCCCTGGGGCTCTGTCCCAAGGCACGGAACCTCCTGTCAGTCTCTATCTCAGATGTCTCTGTGGCAAGAGGGTACGAAGTGGGCTTTAGGCTGGTCTGGAAAGGGGAGGAATTCTATTTGGGATTTATTTGTGCTCTAAGTAAGCTTAAGCCCTAAATAGAGGGATATGTTTGTAAATATAAACTTCTATTCAGGAGATTACTTACTTTCTATATTGGCTCCCTCTAAAAAGGTTATTCTCCCACAAAATTATAGCATAAACTGCTTTCCCTTAGAAGCCAACAAATTATGGCAATGGATGGTCGTTTAGAAAAGAAAAATCTATACAAGCAAATGAATCAACTGTTCGGACTGTCATAGCAATCAATAAGATCCAGAAAATGCACATGGAGGAAGCAAATGTAGACGTGGTATAGTGAAATGAAGATGGGACTCAGGATCTAAGGAACATGAGTTTGATTCCTAATGTCACCTGTTCTAGCTCTATGACCTTGAGTCAGTCACTTAAGCCCTGATCCCTTCCTCCTCTGTAAAATGGAGAGGGACAAATACCCACCTAGTAGGCTTATAATAATGAGCAAATAAGGTGGGGTTCGTAGAAGTGGTTCATAAAGTCTGCTACAAACTTCAGCTATCATTATTTTTTGAAGGAAGAAGTTATTTAGAGTTGATTTAGGAAATAGCATTCTCCTTTTACCAATGAAGAGACATGGGCTTAGAAAAGGGAAGTGACCTCCCCAAGGTCACACAGCTATAAGTGGTAGAGTAGGGTCGAGAGCCTAGTTCTCATAGCCCCTATGCTTTTGTCATCTACCAAGCCTCTCCTAGACAAGGGAAGCAAACTAGCTACTTGTCTACAGAATTTTGGACAAGATGGACTGGATGCCTTGGGGTGCTGACATAGTCATTTATTCTGGAGATAGACATTGTTTTCTTTGTACATACTCTTTTCTTTCTTCCCTGAGATGACTATTCCAGACTTCCCTGAGAACATAATCATTCTACTGAGTCACTCTTGCCTTGCAGCTCAATGAGTCAGAATCTTATCTATCCCCATCAGAAGTTCTATTTGTTGGCAGGAATAAGATGAAATGAATAAGACACACAGAAGCACAGAGAGGCCATCACTTGCCTATCCTCAGGGCCTAATACAATTGGAATAGAGAAGCACTAAAGAAGGACACAATCGTTAATTTTACTGCAGTATTGGTATCTGCTGTGAGGAGGTGGAAGGAAATGGTAAAAGATGTAGAAAGTATCATTTGGGCTGCAGAGTGGCCAACTGCTGGCATTCGTGAGCTATAGCAGAGAGTAAGGATACCGGACTGGAAGACAGAAGACCTGGACTCTAATGTCCATCCTACCTCTCACTAGCAGTGTGACCTTGGACCTCGAGGAGCCTTGTGGCCTTATCCATAAAGCGAAGAATGACACCAGCTCTGCCACCTCCCAGCACTGAATAAGGTTCAAATGCAATGTGGGCACGATGTGGGGACTCAGTGAGATAAGGCATCTAAAGCACCCAGTCAATGCCCGAAGCAGTCAATTTAGCTCAATAAATATTGACCATTACTATTCGTATTGTTCTTTTTACGATTGCCATTGTTTAACACTTACATCTTATAAGGTATGACGACCTCCCCATTGTGACTGGCAATACAGCATTTGAACAAAAAAGGGCAAAAGAAGAGGAAGGAGAAGGCAAGGTTCAGAAGCCAAGAGCATGGTGGAAGAACATAGGCTCTGCTTCCCCTGGGTTGGAGCTAGAAGCCAGGCTCTACTTCTCAACTGCATGTGCATGCTCGAGGCACTTACCAATCTGAGCATCAGTGTGCTCATCCACAAACTGAGCTCCCAGGCACTCTGGCACAGGTCTGTCTTGAGGGCTGAATGCAAAAGTGTGTCAAATGCCTGGCACAGAGCAACTGTTGGGTAACTTGTTAAAGTGAAAGGATATACATCCAACCACACTGTTAATCTAAAGTGATATAAACATGTAAGAGATTATTATAAGAAGGAAAAAATTCTATGCAAAAAAAAAAAAAAAAAGACTTAGCTAATTGTGTTAAGCATTATGGGAAAATTCATTATATTGTCCAAATGTAAAACATGCTCATTTATAGCAGTTTCCCATACAGCTGTGCTACGTGGTGAGGTGGGAAAGAGTTGAAGGTTTCTTTTAAACACCGCTGTTTTTTTATATTACTGCCATTTTTCTCCATTCTTTTCAGTTTGATCCTTTGGACTCGATCTTTTATGCTTCTGAAATGGTTGGAACAGCAGACATTTGGTGAAGGCAACTCACAAATGTGTGAGTACCCCAGAGTGAGTTAGAATCCACATCGGCTCCTTTTCTTCAAAAGCCTATGGTTTGTCCCAGATTATTGCTTTGAAATCATTAGCCTTAGTCTATGGAATATGGTGGAAAGGGAGGTTAATTTGCCTTCAGAACTTATTTGGGGGATAGACATACACATATTTAGAAACAATTACGGCTGTGAGGAAAGGTAGGAAATAAATTTTCCGATAATTAATATCTGGGAGGAAAAAGGGGTCTAGATGATGAAGTATCTTAATAGTTGATATTGTACCACTAAGATCAGTGAAATAGATGACAGATATAAAGATAGAGATAAATAATAGATGAGAGAATTAAAACTTGACTGATTTCAAGGTCTCTTTGGTAGTTTGGGGGGATTCAGCCTTATTGTAGATCTTGGAATTAAATAATTTATAATTAAATGCAATCAGAAGATCGTTAGTAGTCTAAACTACCCAAAATAGAACTCCCTCTTCAGCCTCCTGAGCAGATGCAGTGACACAGCTCCATGGTTAGAAATGGCTCCCTGAACTTGGGAATTGTCCTGAATGACATTGCAAGGACCGATACAGGCCATTACATAGCTTGCCACGACCTCCAGAATTGTGTCGGAGAGAGTGTAAACTGCAATGTAAACATATGGTCCATGCTCAGTGGCAATGCCCCAAAATGCGTTTATCAATTGCAATGAATGTGCCGCACTAATGAAGGATGTTGTTTATGTGGGAGGGTGTGGGAGGTGTGGGGAGCGGGGCATATGGGAATCCCTATATTTCTGTGTGTTACATTTATGTAGTCTAAGTATCTTTAAAAAATAAAAAATATATATTTATAATAATTTTAAAAAGCCCAAAGTTCCCATATACAATCCCCCACGAAGGTTTAATTATTAACAATATGCAATAGTGTGTTATTTTTGTTGCAACTGATGAAACAATATCATTATAATTATACTAGTCACTATAGTCCATTGTGTTCGTTAGGGTTCACTGTGTTGTAGAGATCTATGCTTTTAAATAATCATATTTTGGTAAAATATACACCAATATTTTTCAATGAAAAGAAAAAAGAAATGCTAAAGCAATACTATTGAAGCATCTCAAAACTAAATGCTACATCATGTCTTGGAAAAAAAAAAAAAGAAATGGCTCACTGAGAGCAGCCACAGTGGTGGCCGTATTTCTCTACAGCAGGCACCTGAAGACTGCAAAGTGCTTGGAAGGAGGGGTTAGAAGACTTGTCTTGCAGTTGCATTTGCAAAGAAAGCACACTGTTTTCGCCTGGGGTGTGTGTTTACTGGAAGCAGCTTGGGAGAGGGGGAAAGCTGATAGAGATTGAGGGGGACTAAATGTCCTGCCCAAACCAGCCATTGGCACCTCCCCTGCTCCCAGAAACTTCCTTCCTCCTAGTTTGGCCCTTGACAGCATGCCACATATGTATGTGAAAGAGCTGGTTTGTAGAGAGTTGAAATTCAGAAAATGCCAAGGTGTTTCGTAGAGTAAAAATAGATTTACCACAAATAAACCATTCGCCAAACCACGGTAATTTCAATAGATCAATTGTGCAGAGGAGATTCCAAAGGGAGGTTGGGATTCAAGCAGCAAGAGATATTGTCAATCAAAATTAATTAAGAAATTATATATCAATCAATAATGTTCTAAAAAGTCTTGTAATGACCTCTGTTATTCTGCTTAAGCATAAGCAAGCTAATCAACCATGTTTCCTATCTGGAGATTAGATCTTTTCCAATTAACTTGACTTAATTAACTCTCTAAGGTACTGAACTTTAGATGCCTCAGACACTGTACTTTAAGATTAGCACAACTGGAGTGCTTCCTGGATTTATTGTTATTTTTATCATTACAATTATATTTATTCATTAGACAAATGGAATTCAAAATTTAAATTCGCGTGCATGGGGGTTGTGTGAGGATTATGGGATCAAAAAAATATGAGCCCCATGGAGACAATGGAAATAGATAAAAACCAAAGACTCTTGAGACCAGTCTTTGTTCCCTCATTAAGTGTCCTAAGACTAGGAAGTCAGTCCACTTCCAGTAACCATGTGGGGCTATTTCAAAAGTCCAGCTTTAATCATTCTTCTCTGTATTGCCCTTCCTTCTCAAAGAGTCAATGCCAATAGATGGAAATCTCCTCAAATTTCTCCCCACATGTCCATCTGCCTTGGCATCCCTTCTTCCTACGTGTCCCATATGAAAGGAGACGTCTCTTTGCTCTGACTCCCTTCCCCATCTCCTCCATTGGGTAGATCAGACGGCCAATCACACTCCTGTGTCCTCAACCCTTCTCTCGTCACTGGCTCTTTCCGGTCAGTGAATACAAAGGCTTAAGTCTCCCTTGTCTTGCTGTGAATACACAACATCCTCTTTTTACCCTCTAACTTGAACCCTATCTTTCGATGTCTTGAAACATTGCTCATTACTCCTTGCATCCCCTTTCTCAAAACCCAGCCAGGGAAGCGAATGTGGCTCAAGCAGTTGAGCACCTGCTGCCCACATGGGAGGTCCCAGGATCGGTTCCCAGTCCCTCCTAAAAACAAAACAAAACAAAACAAAACAAAAAACAACAAGCAAACAACAACAACAAAAAAAAAAAAAACAAAAAAAAAACAACTCAGAGGAGCCTGTGTGACTGGCTTCCCACTTACAAGGTCCCGGGGTTCATTCCCCGGGCCCCATACCTAAAAAAAAAACAGCTATCCCTCAGCTGACTGGAGTCTGGCTTCTGCTCCCACCACACCTTGGACACTGCCCTTGCAGATGTCTTTAATGACTTCTTAATCCAATGGCCACTGCTTGGTCCTCAGCTTATTTTTTTTTTAGTTGAAGTGAAATTCACTTAACATAAAATCAACCATTTTAAAGTCTACAATGCAGAAGTGACATTTAGTACATTCACAGTGTTGTGCAACCACCACTTCTATCTAGTTCAAAAACGTTTCTGTCACCCCCAAAGGAGACTCTATACCCATTAGCAGTCACTCTCCATCCCCCTGCCCCCCCCCAGCCCCTATAGAGAATATATAGCCCCATAGACTATAGAGTCCCTATATGGAATCTACTTTCTGTATCTATAGATTTGCCTATTCTGGACTGTCTCAGTTTTCCAGGCTTTATGACAAATACCACGTGATTTATTTTAAACAAGGCGAATTTATCGTCTCACTGTCTCAGAGGCTAGAATGCTTGTTTGCTCCCAGGGTCAAAAGTGTTCTGGCTATCTGTCCATCCTTGGATTCCTTGGCTTTCCTGTCAGATGGTGATACACATGGCAATTTCTTCTCCTTTCTCTTCGGGGTTCCTTCCAACGTCCAGCTTTTGGCTTCTCCCTGTGCTTTCTCTCATCTTGGATTCCGGTTTCTTTCTCTTTATAAAGCCTCCAGTAATCTGGATTAAGGCCCATCCTCATTCAGTTGGGTCATACCTTAGCTAAAAATAACATCTTCAAGAGTCCTGTTGACAATGGGTTCATACCCATGGCAATGCAAAGCAAGACCAAGAACATGTCTAAATTGGAGCACATAATTCAACCCACCACGTGGACATTTTATATAAATGGTATCATACAATATGTGGACTTTTTTGCCTGGCTTCTTTCACCTGGCATAATGTTTTTAAGGTTCACTCTTGTTGTTGTATGGACTACTAGAACTTCATTCCTTCTTATACCTGAATCACATTGCAGTGGGCAAATACTGTGCAAACAGTTTATCCATACATCAGCTGATGGACACTTGGGCTGTTTCCACCTCTCAGAGGCATGTGGCACTGCTGATGTCTATTATAAATCCTTTCTTCCCTTGGCTATTGTAACTCTTCCAACTTCTCTGACTGTTCCCCTCACGTTCTCTCTCAGGGGCCCCTTCAATGTAGGAGTTCCCACGAATCCAGCCTTGGTCTTCTTTTCTCATGCTGTGCACTCTGCTTAAGTGAGAACAGCACTCCACAACACAACTGTCAGTGGCCCCTGTCAGAACTGTCTTCTTCTCTGAGAGACCAAGGAGGTCCTAATCCCAGGAGGCAAAGCAAAGTGAAACAGGAGTATTTGAGACCTCAATATGCAAGCCATGTTTGGGATGGCTGCAGAACAGTTTTGCTGACTTCTCAATCCCCCACCACCCAGTAAAAGCCAGATACGAGAAAGAGAGATGGATCTGGAAACAAATGCCTCTCTTAATACCCTCCTCTCCAATGCCCCATTTTGTACCCTCCAATTCAGTGGGGGAAGAAGTCAAAGAATATGGGTCATGTGGACAGAACAATTGGTTGACTCACTTTTTCATTTTTCAGTCTCTTGTTTTGTTGTCAGATACAGCTTCAGTGCAAAGTTTTAGCAGCAGGGGAAGGTTCCATTTCAGCAATTCATGCCTTTGTTATTTTCTCTTTTCTCCGCCTCAAACTGACTCATCTTTGACTACAAGAAACATACAATTGGCAAATATTGCCTCAAAGGACTTTGAGATTTACATTTTAATGTGGAGAAATAAGTCTTGTGGCAATTCTCTCGGGGACTACCTATCCTGGCACATTTTTACCTTTTTCTTTCAGTTTAACTCCATTTTTGCTTTGAGATTTTAGCAAGTAGCAAATACCTTTTTTTTTTCCTTCAGGTTTTGTAGGGCAAAACTGGACAGTGTCGCATCAACAGGGCCTCTTCAGCTTCCCGTTCTTCCCCAGAGGACTGAAAAGGACAAGAGTCATTAGGAGGGTGTTGGAGACTCAAGAGAAATATTTGTTGTTATTAATAAATCTAACCGGAAATCATTCCTTCAACATTTAGCAAACATTTATTGAGTGCCTACCCTGTGTTCCCATAGCCCTCTTGGCATACATCCCTAATGTTGCAACTAACATATTGAATGGAAATTCTAGTTACTATTCTCTCTTCTGTATACTGTGAGCTTCTTGGGGCAAGGCACATGTCTTATTGCTTGATGAATCTCCTGTGCCTGGCTAAGAATAAGTTTTCATTCATTCATTCATTCATTCATTCAACCATTGACCACCAAATGACCAGCATTGTTCTATGCACTGGCGATCTAGCAATGAATAAAATGGACAAAAATTCCTGACTCTGGGGATCGGATGTAGCTCAAGTGGTTGAGCGCCTGCTTCCCATGTGCGAGGTTCTGGATTCAATCCCCGGCCCCGCTACCTCAAAAAAAAAAAAAATCCCTTATTCTCCTGGTGTTTATTTCCCTAGTGTGAGATTGTGAGTTATGTGTGTGTGGAGAGGGACAATAAATAAGAAACTAGAATATGCAGTATAGGGGGAAGGGGAAGGGAGTGTGGAGAAGAGAAGGGTCATAGTTTTAAATAAAATGGCCAAGAAAGGTGTCTTAGTTTTCCTGGGCTGCCATAATAAAGTACCACAAACTGGGTGGCTTAAAACAGCACAAATTTATTCTCTCACAGATCTGGAGGATAGAAATCTGGAATCTAGGTGTTGGCAGAGTCATGCTTCCTTTGGAGTGCATAAGGGAGATTCTGTTCTATGACTCTTTTCTGGCTTCTGGCAGTGGCTTTCAGAAAATACGTAGCACATTTTCCTCTTTCTGTCTGACTGTCCAAATTTCCTCTACTTCTGGTGACCCCAGTCATGTAGGGCCAACACTATTCCAGTAGGACCTCATTTTAACTTGCTTAATTCTTTTGGTAATAGCTCTATTTCCAAATAAGATCACATTCTGAGGAACTGGGGATGAGGACTTCAACATATCTTTTGGGGGCCACAGTTGAATCCATAACAGAAAGTCTTCCTGAGAAGATGACATTTGCACAATCCCAGAAGGAGGGGCAGGAGCAAGTCATGTGGTTATCAGATGGAAGAGTATGCCAGGCAGAAGAAACAAGTGTGGGGGCCCCAGAGGTGATTGTAGGCACTTGAATTTACTCTAAAGGAGACGGGAAGCCATTGGAGAGCTCTGAGGGGGGATGACATGGCCTGACTGATATTTTAACAGAATCACTGGCTGTTACAAAGAATATAGGCTGTAGAGGGCAAGGGTCTAGAGGCAGAGACCGTTTAGGAGGCAACAGTTGTGAACAGTAGTTCAGGCAAGTTAACAGTGGCTTGGGCCAAGATGGGCACAGTAGAGGTCAGGAGAAATGGTAAGGTTCTGGATATATTTTGAAGGTAAATCTAACAGGATTTTCTAGAGGATAGGATGTGGGTTAAGAGAAAGAGAGGAGTCAAGAAAGGAGGGAGGTAACATTTATTGAGATGGAGAATTCTCCAGAAGGAGAATTTGGTGTGTGTGTGTGGGGGGGAGGTGAATGAATGATCAGGCGGTCAGGCAGGGTTATCTGTAGTTTGATATGCTTAATGGATCTGGAGTAAGCAGGTAGATGAATGAGCCTGGAGTTCAGGGGAGAGGTCTGAGCCAGATGGTAGACAGTTGAGAGTCATTGACATGTGGATTGCATTTGAAGCCATGAGATTTGTTGATAGCACCATGGGGATGAGTGTAGATAGAGAAGAGATCAACGGTTAGGGGGAAGAGGGGGGACAAGTAAAGGAAACCAAGAAGAGATGGCTACTGAGGGAAGAGGTAGCCCAGGAGACCATGGTATCCAAGATATGTTTCAAAGAAAAAGAATTGAGCAATTGAGCCAAATGCTTCCAATATATCACTCAAGATAAGTACTGGGAGTTTAATGAAGTGGAGATCATAGGTGACCTTGACAAAGCCTTTCTTGGGGAAGGACACATCTGATGAATGGTATGGTAGGTTGAATTGTGTACCCCAATTTGGACGTATTCTTAATCTTAATCCCATTTCTGTGAGTGTGAACCAATTGTAAATAGGACCTCTTGAAAATATTTTTAATCACGGTGTGGCCTACTGAATCAGGATGGACTTTTATCCGGATTACTGGAGGATAAAAGAGAAGATATCAGAAGCCAGGGTGAGAGAAGGCCACAGGGAGTAGAAACAGGAAGTCAGCGGGAACCTGGAAGGAAAAGGGGAGGTCACCACCTTGACGAGAAAGCCAAGGAACCCAAGGATTGCCTGCAGCCAGCTCCAGAATGTTATAGTCCACGGGGAGAAAGCAAGCCTTGCTGATATCTAGATTTTGGATTTCTTCTCGCCTCAAAACCATGGTCAATGCATTCTCGTTGTGTAAGCCAACCCACTGTGTGGTATTTGTGATCACAGCTCAGGCAAACTAAGAGAAGTAGGTTCCAGAGAGAATGGGAGGTGAAAAAGTTATTTTCAGGTGGAGAAAAAGTAGAAACAGCGAGTATAGACAACTATTTTCAGGACTTTTTAAAGAGGAGCAAAGAAACGGGTTGGTAGCTAAAGAGGAATGTGGAGTTGAGAGGCTTTTTCTAAATCCAAAGAAATTATGGCACGTGTGTCTGCTGGTGACAATGATCCTGTAGTAAGGAGAAAATTGATGAAGCTGGCAGGAGAGAGGAGATGATTAGGGCAAGGTCCTTGGCTGATAGGCAAGAAGGGAGGGGTGGTGCATGGATGGGTAACTCCCACTGATCCTTCCAACATGACTGGCTTGCAACATCACCTCCACAAAAGCATTTGTGTGCTTTGTCCTCTTCTCAATCCCCAGTCCCTAGAAGAGGGCATGCACACATAGTAAGAGATTAACCAATATTTGTTGAATGAGTGACTAATTTGCTCCTAATTACTTGGTGAAGAAAGGACCCAGTGCTTCAAGATGGGCAGAAGAGTGCTATGGAGTTTTGATAATGAAGTGGAACAGATCCTGACAACAGGATTTTGACCCTCAGAAACATACTACATGTCTTGACCTTTAGCAATAAATATAAACGTGCCAGGCCAGAGAATGTTTGGAAGTCTCAGGGGCAGCACAACCAATGTTGTCATAAACGTGCTATAAATTCATGTTCAAAGCCTTCTTTACATCTATTTAGAAAACGATGGCTTTGGAGGCCACAGCCATTGCTGGAGAACTGTTAAGGAAGTGCTATGTACACATCTGTCAAATCAAGGTCGCAGCTTAAGCGTTGCGAGGTGGATGTTGCATTCCTTGAGCAAAGTGGAAAATCACCTACTCCTAATTAAAGATAACTAGTGATGGAAAATTTTCGATTCTTCGCACAGGGATGTGTTAAGATGGCTTTTCTCTTTAATTATCTCTAAAAGCCAGTGGCTCAAATAGGAGAGAACTCTTAGCACCGGAGAAGACCGCCCCAGGAAGATTCTGACAACCGGCGCCTCCGAGGAGGCTTCCAAATGTGAAAGAGGCATTACAAACAGAATCTACGTTCAAGTCGATCATTTGTTCCCAGTGATGCTTTTACATCTTTTACATTTTGTGCCAGGCAGTGATAACACAAATGGATAATATGCGGGTCCCTGCCTTGAAGGATTACATGGTGAGTGGAAACTGTCCAGGAAACAGATCATTAGGAGAGCAGTTGATAGTCCTTGTTAAGGACTATCAAGGAGGGGTGCTGAAATCAGCTTGGGGAGGGAAGAGCAAGTCAAGGAAGACATTTTCAATGGAAATTTTGAAATACACACAGAAGTAAAGAGACTTGAGTACTGAACCCCAGTCTCCCCAAATCCCAGCGTCAACAGTTATCAACATCTTGCCAATCTTGTTTCATTTATTCCCTTCCCACCATGTTTTCCAGAAGTATTTCAAAGCAAATCACAGACCTAATGTCATTTCACCTATGTTTTAGCTTGCTAAAGGCTGCCAAGGCAATATACCAGAAACGGATTGGCTTTTACAATATAATATCAGCTTACAGTTCTGAGGCCGTAAAAGTGCCCAAATCAAGGCATCATCAGGAGATGCTTTTTACCCGAGCTGCAGCTGTGGATGATCAGGCACATGGTGGCGTCTGCTTGTCCCACCCCTCTCATCTGGGCCTCGTTGCTTCAGCTTCTGGCTTTAGTGGCTTCCTCTCAGCTTCTGTGTTCCATTGATTACTGCTTCTGGCTCCCAGAGACTTCTCTCTCAGCTTCCAGGGGTTTCTCTCTCTTTTTGTGGCTCTGCCAATTCCAGTTTATAAAGGACTCCAGTAAGAGGATTAAGACCCACCTAGGGTTATGTCTTCCCGGCGTGTCAAATGGCCCTTCCCTGAATCGAATTGAATCAAGGTTCACAATAGGTTCACACCCATAGGAATGGACCAATTTAAGAACATAATTTTCTGGGGTCCACAAAAGACTCAAACTACCACAACCTATAAATATTTTATTATGCCTCTTCCCCTATTTTTTTAAACATAACCACCAGGCCAATATCACTCCTACCACAGTTCCCAGTAAGGAAGACATCTTAAGGAAGATGCACACCTAGAGGACATTTCAGAGTGGGCTGGGAGAAGTGGATGGGCCTGACATGTTGTGTCTCCAGTAGAGCAAAAGGGGACTACAAGGCCCTGAGAAGGACAAGGAGGGCTTGGCTCTTCTGGAAAAGCACAGGTAGCTCAGTGACTGTACCCACACCTCATTCATAGTATTTCACTTAATCTTTACAGCAGTACAATGGCGGGCACTTGACCTTGTCCACTCCATATGAGGGAAGGAGCCTTTGAAGCATTAGGTAACTGGCTTACAGTCCCACTGCCAAACAAATGGAAGAGCCGGGCAGTGAAGTTGGGTCTGTCTGATTCCCTGGGTGCTTAAGCACAGTGCCTTCCTACCTGCAAAGGTTTGTCATCGTCCCCACCCTCAAGTGTTTGTCTCTTCAATCTTGTATGCAATTATCAACCGGACCAAGTAATGGTCAATTGTCTTGCTTCTTTAGGAGTTAAAGTGAGGTTGATTTGGGGAGGAAGGGTTGGTCGGATTTAAAGCAGTGGAAGGTCACAGCAGGGTTCTAGCTTATAATATATGAATCTTCTGTAGTTCATGCAACATGAATTTAACTGAGTCATTTGTACTATTGCCAGGTGGTAGCACACCCTAATTGCAAGAAAAGCATCTAGAAGGTAAAAAAAACATCTCCTGAGTGCTGAACTTGCTAACCGACAGTGGCACACTGATGGTGGACATCACAGACTTAAGAACCCCCTTATTTCCCTTCTTGAGAAATTCCAGTATTTGCTGATGCAGATATCCTAAGGTAAGAAAAGACTAATTATTATGTTTTCATGAGAACTGAATTTTGTAGTTAATTACCAGATTAAGTTATTCCCTGTTGCTAACAGGCTGTGTTCTCAATGAAACCAAATATTATGACAATTGCCAACTTTATTAGATAGTTTATGGTATGAATGCTGAAAGTCGATTTTGCTGAGTTCCACCCCCTCCCCTTATTAGTTTCTGCCTCAAGCCCAGGTTTTAGGTATCACAATTTCCATGCCATTCTAATTGGGCACTTCTCTAATTCTCCTGGTATGCATTTAGTTTGGGGTTTCTCCTGTTCAAAAATGATGTCCCAAAGCCTGACAATCTACAACTGTTGGTTGTGTTTAGGGAATTCTCTCCCTGCCCCACTTCAGTTATCATAGCAATGGAATCACAGGAGAAAAGGCACAGTATGGTGGGGGGCCCCCTCCCTGCTCCACCACATCCCAGAAGGACATGGTGGCTGAGGACGTGGGCTGGGGCCCCACCCCCAACAAACAAGGGTTCTGGTTCCACTCCCACCAGTGACGAGTTGGGGAAATGTAAGAAAGCATACGTGAGAAAGTCCTGGTGGTCAAGTGCACGTGCTTTTGTCCAGGATCCCTGGGTTGTACGCACAGCTCAACTCCCTGCTTAGCTGTATATGCTTCGGCAAATTGCATGACATCCCCATGCCTCAATTTCCTTAGCTGCAGAATAGGATAATAGTGTCTCTCCCATGGAGTTGGGGTGAGGAGGGAGTGAGGAGGGCCCAGCAAGGAGATGTTAGCTTTTATTAAATGTCCTGGATTGGAGGGGGTATTTTGTGATTGTTGAAAATGTAACAGGTAACAAAAATTTGCTCTACAAATTATGAAACAAATCAGAAATCGATTTGCTACTATGTCCAGGTGGCTCCTGGTGTGAGAGACTCTTGGTTTCTGAGAAGGGTCCTACAAAGCAGGCCCTCTCTCTAGCCCTGGAAACTTCTAGGGCTGGGGGTTAATGAGGTTTGGGGAACTGCTGACTGCTGACAGGATCTTGCCAGCAGCCCACTGAAGGGGTCCCCGAGTGCCAGACTGAAAACGAGGTCACTGCAGGGTCTTTTTAAAGTTGATTTATAATCAAAAGCCTGCTTTATCTAGAGAACAGAGGTCAGCAGCCTTGCTACGGCTAAATGCCAGCTGAATATTCAACAGAGTCCAGAGGGATCTTACCCATCCCCAATTTAGGGCTAGGAGAAAGGGAAGAAAAGGGCCAGGATGAACAAAGAGAAAAAGCAAGATGATGAGAAAAGCAAAGGAGCAGAGGAGGAGAAACCAAACTGTATATTGTAAACGTGTGGGAAAGAGACTGCGCACAGGCATGGCCCCAAGCAGCATAGTGTGGTGGCAAGCACCTCAACTTTCAAGCCAGAAAGCTTCCTAGATTTCATGTAGTTCAACAGGTTCATGTTAGAGATGGGGAATTGAGGCCCATCTGCCACACACAAGGAGTTAGTGGCAGAGGTGAACTGAGAACCCCAGTCACCTGCTTCCCTGCTTAGGAATCTAGAAATGGTTGCCTCTTCCTGGGCACAAGTTTTAGTTGGAAATGAGAACTCTTTTCCTACCTAGGACACCTGCATCGAACTGCAGTTACCTTCATGTCACTTCCTGCCCTCTAGGCCAAGTGTTCTTTGCATGTTGTCCTTTAGAAGTGAAGTACAGTTTCCCGGGTTCTCTGGAGGCCAGGAGGTAGAGAATGGCTCCACGGGGTCCCTGGAAATAATAATCAAAGACCCCTACTCGCCTGAGAGAAGCAAAAAACAAACAAAACAAAAAACAAAACAAAACAAAAAACATGCTCTGGATCTTCTGTGATTTCATCAGAACATACTACAAATAAAAATTGAGACTCCTTCTGAGAAAATCTTGGTGCTTTCTAATTTTATTAAACGGCAACTTCTACTCTCCTGATACACAAGCCAGTGCCATGGAGTGATGATTTGTCCCATTGATACCTCGTGACCTGAGAGAAGAAAGAGGTAAAGCCCCACTCAAAGTGGCGTGGAAGGATTCCCCTGAGAGGCAGATGGAAGCCAGTGATCTTAAAAATGGTTCTGAATAACGTGGGCCAAAGCAAATATATATTGATGCCGGCGATGAATTTTCAAACCCTCATTTCAGCCATAAATACGTTTCTCCAGTGAGCTTACTGACCACCCATCTTGTCTCTGAATTCCCATCCTACACTAGCAAACAACTCAGACCTGCACACACCACCCCCTCCATCTGGCTTGGGTCTCTGCTCTGCAGCTTTAGCTCATCTTTATGAATGTCAGTCCTATCTTGCAGTAAAAACAAGATCACTATCAATTTGTTTGATGTCCCTTGCAAGCAGCTATAGGACATTATTAATTCTCTCCCAAGACCTTTCCCCTCTCACTCCAAGGGATATAAACAGAGTTATTCTAAACCATTTGCTATGTTTTGACATTCTTTTCAGAATAATTACCCTAACCCATCCACAAGAGCAAAGGAGTACAGAAAAGATAAGACTGCCAGGGTTTAAGTCAAAGATCAGTTAAAATATCCAGCACTTGTCAAAAATAATATTTAGAAAAAAGAACTCCCAGCAAATATTTTTATTCTGGTTTCCACAAGGCCGCAAAGGTCAACGGGCCAGACTCCACATTGAGTAGTAAGTTCAGAATGAAGAGCTAGGCATCCAGTGGTCTATGAATAAAAGAATGTAACACATCAAGAAGTATATTTTTCTTTGGATGAAAATATGAAAAATAAAGAGTCCCAAAGATAATAGGGTCGTGGCAGTGAGTTTGACATCAAATCTTGGAATGCACTAAATAACATCACGGTGAGAAACTTGACTAGAGAAAATGTGACAGCCTCTTCAATTTGCCTGTTAGTTGGTACTCGGCGTGGGGGGGGTGGGCAGTTAGCAAATGGAGGGGTTGAAATTTGAACCCAGATGGTGTGAGAAACGGGGATCAAATGGGGCTCAGGGATGGGGCATGTGATCACTGAGAAGCCACCATCCGCCCTCCCCATATAACCGTGAGCAGTAGTGAGGCGGGATGAGGAGGGCTCCTCAGAATTAGAAGACAGTATCCCGGTTCTTTTTTTCCTCCTGAGTGAAATTCTCATGGAGGTTTCTGAAGTCTGTCCTGGATGTATACTATCCTTGAAGTGCAGTTGGTTGGAATCACTTCCATGAATGGAGAGATTTTCAAAAATACAGTACTTTCAAGGGACACTTTTGCTTTTGTTTGCCATATGGGAAAAAGTAAGCCACCCCCCCCCAACACACACACATTTTTTGGCTCTTCTAAGAATGGAGTATTACTACTAATCCTCCTAGCGTTAATTAATGCTAGGGTGAAGCTTTAATTATGTTATATTGTTTGTTCATAATGAGCTATCTATAGATATCCACTGTGCAGAGTCCAGCTAAATTAATTCCACCTACGCACTTGATTGATCATTTTCATATTGCTCAGCTGCTTTAGATCCCTGGTTTCTGTGTTTCTTCCACTGCTCATTTTGGAAGAATATGAGAACAATTGCTTGAAGACAGTCCTCTACTTGGGTGCAACTGCCAAAGTAATCTTTAACTGCTTGAAACCAATCTTTGGCGAAAAGAGTCCCAAACATTTATTATTTCCTTTTAAGAGTTCTCTATTCATAAACACCAGTAGTTCTTATTCCTGTTCCAGTCGATTTGCATCTAGTATTGTTGTCGATAAAAGGTATGTGCTTATCTTTTTCAGGCAATACAACTGACAATTGGAAAGCAACAGCTAGCACACGAGTTTATAGGATAGACCCTCCGATATTGTAACAGTAATCTGATTCTCATGCTTTCCTGAACAGTAATTCTTTTAGCAAACCAATCATATTGTTTATTAATTTTTAAAGAAGCTTTAGATTACATAAATGTTACATCAAAAATATAGGGCATTCCCAAATACCCCACCCCCTCCCCTCCCACACTTCCCCACATTAGCAACATCTTTCATTAGTGTGGTACCCTTTTTACAATTGATGAGAACATATTAAAGCATCACTACTAACCATGGCCTATAGTTTACATTATAGTTTACACTTTGCACCCCACAATTTTATACGTTTTGGCAAAATATATAATGGCCTGTATCTGTCATTGCAATGTCATGCAGGACAATTCCAATGTCCTGAACAGTATTTAAACATTCCCCACCCCCCACGCCCACATACACACATCTCACCTTATCTTTTTATATTGCAACCAAGAAACTGGCATTAGTATCCAATATAACGTTTTGGGTTAGGAAACCAAAGACCAAAGAACCTGACTGACCTGGTTAGTTGGTTTGATCAGTGGCTTTACTGCAGCTGAAAATATTGCCCTGCTCTGCACATAAAGTGGATGTTCTTATGCAAAGTGAATGTGCTATTTGAATTCTTACCTGAGGGCCTTCAACATGCATCTACAGAATAATCGAATAGTTCCCCAAGGTGAAACCTAGTCCAACATATCCCTCTTCCTTCTGGCCCTGGAGTTTCTCCGACCTGAAGTCCCCACCATTTTAGTCATTCTTCAGTGTTCGATAGGAAAAGCAGAGACAGGGATCCAGAAGTCTCACATTAAGTGAGAATATGTTACAAGAGTGAGGGAGGAAGATTCTGTGGGTATACTCTAGTCTTCTCTTATTCATATATTGGGATGAATTTGTTTATTCTAACAGATGCTTGACACCTTGGAATCCAGAAAGTTTTTGTGCAGAATGTGATCTAAGAATAGGGGTAAGAGTGGAAAGGAGACCCCAGTAGGTCCTGGAAAACAATACTAAGGCTGAATATCAGGGATGCTTCATAATGGACTGACAACATCTCTGCAGGAATGGCCAAATCCCCCCACCAGAACACTCCACCACCCATCTTGTCACATACAGCATCTCCTGGTCATCCAGACTTGCGTGAACAGCCCCATGCATAATGTCACAACTACAGAGCCGTATTCTGTAGACCACCACAGAATAACATCATGATCAAGAGCTGGGGATTTTGCAGTCAGATAGATTCAAATTTGGATCTGGCTGCGCGACCAAAGGCAAGCCACGTGACCTCTCTGAACCTTCATTTTTTCATCTGTAAAGTGTAGGTGAAGAGAATTCCCTAATAAAGTTATTGTGAGGATTAAATGACCTAATGCTTAACACTTTGTCTTGTGTTAAGCAATAGATACGTATTAGCCACTATTGGTGAACCCAACCTAAGTAAATTAGCATTTGTTCCTGATGGCCAGTCACTGAACAGCAGATCAAATGGTAGATTAACTGATCTGGATCAGCCTCTAAGAAGTCTAAGGTAACCCTTCCCTAACTCCTTGTGGACCAGTTAGATCACCTTACTGACCAAACAGAACATTTAGTTGTCTAATTCACTACTATCAGACGGAACTGGCAGTGATTAGTCAACGACAGCATGGGGAGACAGAATGGGTGGCCAGTTTTCAGAAGATTTCAGCAAATACATTTGGCTGATTATACTTGCGAAGAGGGAGCTCTGTAGGGTGACTCAAAGATTTTACTGTGTTTACATTCTTTGGCCTCCTGTTCACACTTGAAGAGTATCCTGCTTGACTCTAAGGTAGCCTGGCTTCGCCATTGTTCGGTTCCCTCCCCTTCTAGCTCTCCCAGATCCAGAACGCTGTGGACATTTCTTCTTATTCAGGCAAATGGAATTCTGAGACAGAAACCTCGGAAGCAACTAGGAAAGGTACAACTGGGATGCCCAAGTGTTTGGCATGCAAAACCAAAGATGCCAAGCGTGAGGCAGAAATTTCCCATATGTACACCTAGAGGAAGATCACCAGTTCAGTGAAGGGTATAGAGGGCAGGGATGGTGGGTTTCTAGAATTTTAAGGGCTCTCAAGTGGAAGAAGGACTGGGCTAGCTCTGATTTATTCAAGTGGGACCAGTAGGTAGAAGGGTCATGGAGACAGGTTTGGTAAAACTGGGTTGCTCCAAAATGTAGGATACTCTCCCCATGGATGAACATATCCAAGCAGAGTCTTGATAGTCAATTTTTAGAGAGGTTGGAGAAGGAATTCCACCCTTTGGAGGATATGGCACTAGATAACAGCTTCTTGTCCTTCTATCTCTAAGATGCTGTTACCCGATGACTCTGTCAGAAGCTAGAAAATCCATGTGTCATTATTTTAGTTGGCTGACGTTAGGATAGAAGTCACCTCACGGATAATACAATACACAGAAAAATTACTAACTAATCAAAGGAAAAACTTCAACATATTTTATCTCCATTAAAGCATAGATATTCATTAACTCTAAATTATTTTTAAAAATAAACAGTCTATAAATATTAGTGTGCTTATACAAAGAAGATATGCTATTTGCAGATATGTTCAGTAGCAGGAAGAAAAACATGCCCTAATAAAATTACAGCTCACGTTTCAACGTTAAAAACCCTGATTTGATTTTTTCTTAACTTTTTATTTTGAAATACTTCAATTCACAGGATAGTTACAAAAATAAGACAAACACCATCCAGGGAACTCCAACAGATATCCAGATCTACCAATTTTAACTTTGTGCCACATTTGCTATATCAATCTACCTGTCTAGCTATCCATCTATCTATCAATCAATCCATTTTCTGAACACTTGGATGTAGATTAGATACATCAGGCTCCTTGAACACTTAATGCTTCCATATACATTTCCTAACAACAAGGATACTCACTTATGCAATCACCTCAAGAAATTTATCATTGATATAAAGCTTAAAGTTTATATTCCAATTTTTTACATGTACCACTAATGTCCCTTTGAGCCTTTCTTTCTCCCTTGCTAGATCCCATCCAGGGTTATATATTGCATTTAATTGTCATTGCCCCTTTAGTTCTTTCTGTTTTGTTTTGTTTTGTTTTCCAAATTGTGGTAACATATATTCAATATAAACTTTCCCATCTCAACCACTCCCAAGCATACCATTCCATGGGATTAACCACATTCACAACAATGTGGTACTCTCACCACCTTCCATTACTAAAACTTTCCCAACTACCCAAAAAGAACCCCTATACCCATTATGCACTAACTCCCCATTCCCCCTGCCCCTGCCCCTGGCCACCTGTATTCTAATTTTTCTCTTTATGAGTTTGCACATAATCTGGTATTTTCTTTGTAGTTACCATGGGACTTAATATAACATCATGAATCTATAATAATATCGTTTGCTTTGGTACCAACTTAACTTCAATAGTATACCCAAACGATGTTCCTGTAACCCTCCTTCCTCCTACCTTTATGCCCTTCTTGTCACAAATTATGTGTTTATACATAATAGTCCCAAACCACTGATTTATCATTACATTTTATGAATTTCCCTTTTTTAGATCTTGCAGAAAGTGAAAAAGTGGAGTTACAAACCAAAAATACAATATTACTGTCATTTATATTTACCCAGGTCATTACCCTCAGCAGACATCTTTATTTCTTTATGTGATTGCAATCTATTGTCCTTTCCTTTCAACCTGCAGAACTCACTTTAGCCCCTCTTGTAGGGACAGACTACTGGTGATGAACTCCCTCTGCTTTTATTTTTCTGGGAATTTCTTAATCTCGCTCTCATGTTTGAAAGACAGTTTTTCCAGATACAGAATTCTTGCTTGGCAATATTTTGCTCGTAGCACTTTAAATATGACATCTCACTGCCTTCTTGCCTCCATAGTTACTAATGAGAAAATGGCACTTAATCTTATTGAGGCTCCCTTCTACGTGACATCTCTTGTAGCTTTCAGAATTCTCTATCTTTGGCAATCAAGTTTGATTATAATCTAGTGCCATTTGGGTCTGTTTGGGTTTAGCCTGTTTGGAGTTCATTGAGCATCTTCGATGTGTATATTTAAGTCTTTCGTTAAACCTGGGAAGTTTTCAGCCATAATTTCTTTGAATATTCTCTCTGCCCCTTTCTCTCTTTCTTTTCTTTCTGGGACTCCCACAATAGGTATATTGGTACTCTTGCTTGTGTCCCACAGGTTCCTCAGGCTTTGTTTACTTTTCTTCATTCTTTCCTCTTTCTCTTCCTCAGACTAAATGATTTCAATGATCTTATCTCCAAGTTCACCAATTCTTTCTTCCACCAGCTCCAGTCTTCTCTTGAACCCCTCTAAGGAATGTTAAATTTCTGTTACTGTGTTCTTCAGCTCTGTTTGGTTCCTTTTCATAATTTCCATCTCTCTATTGACACGCTCTTTGTTTTATCTATAGTTTTCTGGATTTCCTTTAGTTCTTTGTCCATATTTTCCTTTGACTTTATGAGCATATTTAGGACCATTTTAAAAAAATCTTTGGTGTGTTCCTGGTCTGTTCTTCCTCAAAGATGGATTCTAATGCTTTAATCTCCTTTGCCTGGGCTATCAGTTTCTGTTTCTTGGTGTGTTTTGTAATCTTTTATTGAAACCTAGACATTCGATATTTTAATGTGTTATTACTGGAATTTAGACTCTGAAGCGTCTGTTTCTTAAGCTTGTATCCAGCTAGTATTATGGCTGAGCATTCCTTCAATGTCAGGAACAAATGAAAAAAAAAAAAAAGGAAAAAAGAAAACACCTTTCCCAGTCCTCACAGATTAACCTGTGTGAGTGCTCACCTTCAGAGCTTTTCCATATAATGAGTTTAGAGAATGGCTCCAGGCCAAAGCATAGGGGCCACCATGATCCTTTCTGCACATGCATCTTGTCTTGGCTGTACACAGGTGGTCCTGGGAATTCCCATATTTACATGAATACAAATGTCCCCTCTTCCTGAGAAAAAGTTTTCTGACGGTCTGTGCACTGTACTGTATGTCCTACAGCCAGCAATCCTTTGCCTCAGGCAGCATGACTTGACTGCTCTTTCACAGCTCTCTGATCTGCCTTCTACGTGCAGGGCAAGTTCTGGGACAGTGAGTCCCTCAGGCCACCCCCAGACAAATTGGGCCAGTTTTACAAGCTCCCACACAAGCTTTACTCTACTCGCTCCAGATCCAGGACCTGGAGCCCACACTGGGAGTACAGCTGGTTCTGTGCTGAGCCAGTGAGGGGATGGGGGAGAAGCCAGTCAGGGCATCATAAGAGTCTACCCCTTTTAAGTAGCCTTTCTCTTGATTTGGTGCTGGCCCTGCTACTGCAGTCCTTTAACTGTTTTCCAGAGCTTTGAGAAAAATGTTTCTGCCAGTTCTTGCTGGCTGTTCACAGCTTCTGAGTGTGTGTGTGTAGGAGGGGAGAGGGGACAGAGCCCTGAAGCACCTCACTCTACCATCTTGATCTGGGTGAGCTCCTGATTTAATTGTATATTTCATCCTTATGAAGTCACAGAAGATTTGTAAGCCTTTGCCTAACTAGGATTTACAGTATAACGACCATAGTACTCTGAGGATGGAGGGGCAATGTACCCTGAAAAGGATTTGGACATCCAGTTAATTATATCAGGCCCCTGACAAGCATTTATGAATGAGTGTACACATCAAAAACTAGAGGTGCAGTTTGAGATCACGTACGACTTGTTGAGTAGCAGAAACAAAGCTAAGTAAAATTCTCCTCCTCTTTATCAATCAATAGCACCAAATCCATTTAATTCAAGTTTTGGTTTTCTCAAGTAGTAAACCCAGAATTTCTAATACTGAGTCCTTATAACTTTTGCAAAGCTAGTAGGTATGTCATAAATATTTCTCTGGAGACCCACTGCAGATGATAGAGGCTCCACTGTTCATCCAAACAATGAGGCAGAGTCTGACAGCATCCTAGGCTTCCCACACACAGCTGTTGGCAGCTTAGGCGTTTTAAACCGAAGACAATTACGTTTTAATACTTGTAATTAGGTGGTTTATTCATGTTGTTGTAATGTATTTTTCTCTTCCAAATTTGATTTCACAGTTACAACTTTCCAGACCATTGCCTGAGTTTAGGTGGCACCAATTGATTACTTCCCACAGCTTCCACCATTGATCAATGCTTTTTTGTCGAGTGAACATTTCATTCAGAGTCCAACTATTTCTGTTTTTTTTTACAATAGCCTCTTAAACAGGCCTTGCCTTTTCCATCCTTGCACCCTTAGAGTCTCGTTTCAACAGAACTGCCAGAAGAACCCTCTTAAAATCAAAGTCAGATCATGACCCTCCTCTGCACAAATTCCTTGAGTAGCTCCCTGTTTCACTCAGGATAAAAGCCAGGGTCCTTTGTAAGGTGTGGTCCAAAGGCCCTATGTAGGTTTGCCCCCACATTCTCTCTGACTTCTCCTCCACTCGTTTGCCCCACCCCAGCCAACTAGCACCTTACTATTTCCACGCCTAGAGTGCTCCTGCCTTAGAGCTTTTGCACAGGCTGTTCTCTCTATTGGAAATGCTCGTTTCCCAGATAATGGCCTAACTAATTCTCTCATGTGTTTCAGGTCTTTGCTGAAATACCACCTTATCAGTGAGTCCTACTTTGACTACCATGTGAAATTGCACATACAACCCCTCCCCCCTCCATTATCTTGCTCTTTTTTATATTTTTGGATAAATCTAACAAAATATGCACAGGATCTGTATTCTGAAAACTATAAAACACTGATGAAAGAAACAAAAAACCTAAATAAATGCAAAAATATATAGTTTTCATGGATTGGGAGACTTTACAGAGTAAATATGTCCATGCTCCCCAAATCTATATAGAGGTAAGAGCAATTCCTTTCAAAATTCCAGCAAGATCATGTTGTAGATACTGACAAGTTGATTTTAAAATTTACATGATGATTAGCGTTTTAGGAATGTGGGGTTGGATTCGATGTGAAGGTGCGCAAGGAGGCGTGATCCACATTGAACAGGGGGTGTGAGGGTCAGCGGCCCCGTGGTACCTAGGTCCTGTCCCTATCGCCCGCCCATTCTGGCTCCACTCCACTCCGCCTACAGGCAACGATGGCGGCGGCCACACTGAGGCAGGCAGTTCAGAATCAACGCCTTCCAAAATAAGATATTAGTCACATGGGGATTTCAGCCAGTTCCACCCAGTGTCGAATCTGTCTTCCCTCAACTTCAACAGACTAGCTAGAGAGGTTTATGCCCTGTCAGGCAGGGACTACTGGCCTGACCAGCAGGAAGTAACTACAGAAGAATGATCATCACCCCTCAGCACCCCCTTAAGAATAAGGGTACGAACTCTCTGAGGGGGGAGTTTCAGGGAAACAAGAAGATGAGCCACAACATGGCTGACAGACAACTTGGAGGACAGACAACATGGCTGTAAAACCTCACTGAGACCTTGAGTTTAACCTTGAGGTCCCAGTTTCTCTTTCCAGGACCTCCCCTTGGCCCCGGATATTCCAAACAGTCCTCACCATGGGCCCCCTACCATTGGTGAGGTAACCAATAACAGCTGGGGCCCCTTCCCGAAGCATTAGCAAGGGGGAGGAATAATTAACAGTTTAAAAGGTAACCACACAAGGCAGAGCACGCTCCCTCTGCCTAGTGGAGCCCACACCGGATCTTGGTATATATTTCCATCTTTCTCTCCCATTTCACAGCAAGCTCTGTTCTTTCCCCCATTTCCCAATAAATTCTTTTTTTTCTGGCCTAAATAAAATAAAATAAAATAAAATTTACATGAAAAGGTATAAAGTTATAGTAATCTTAGAATAGCCAAACATTTTGAGAAAGAAGGATACAGTTGAAGGAATCACTCTACCTGAAAGTAAAACCTACTATATTGCTACAATACTCAAGGAAGTGTGATATTGGTGAAGGATTACACACATAGGTCAATGGAACAGAATAGAGAACCCAGAAATACATCTACACAAGTATGTTTAAACTGACTTTTCACAAAGGTGCAAAATCAATTCAATGGAAGAAGGATAGTCTTTACAACAAATGGTGCTAGAGAAATTGGCTATCGATAGGCAAAAAAATGAACCTTGATCTAAACCTCACACCTTATATAAAATTAACTCAAAATGGATAGTAGATTTAAATGTAAAATGTAAAACCAAAAACATTTTAGTAGATAACAGAACAGAAAATCTTCATGACATGGGGTTACATGATGAGTTCTTACACATGGCACTAAAAGGCATGATTTTGAAAAGAAAAAAAAATTGGACTTTGTCAAAATTAAAAACCGTTACTCTACCAAAGACACTGTCAAGAAAATGAAAAGACAAATGAAAGACTGGGAGAAAACAGAAAACATTTATAAACCAGATATCTGACAAAGAACTTGTTTCCAGAATATATAAAGAGCTCTCAAAACTAACAGTAAGAAAACAAACAACCCAATTAAAATATGGGCAACAAATTTGAAATTACACTTCACCAAAGAGGATATAAGGATGGCAAATAAGTATATGAAAAGAGGTTCAATATCATTAGCAATTAGCAAGATGCAAATTCAAATCTTGGTGATAATCACCACATACCTATTTAGAATGGCCAGAATAGAAATAAGTAATAAAAAACCTGAAACAGTAATGGCTGGAAAGGATGGTATGGTGGTTTGGTACTGTACATATCCCAGAAAATCATGCTCTTAAAGCTAATCCATTCTTGTGGGTATAAAGCTATTGTAAGTAGGACCTTTTGATGAGGTTTCTTCAGTTTAGGCATGGCCCAGGGTGGGCCTTAATCATTTTACTGGAGTCCTTTATAAATGGGATGAATACGGAGAGAAAGACAGAAAGCCACAGAATCAAGAAGCTGAAAGCAATGAAACCAGGAAGAGAAGGGAGAGGCCAACAGATGCCACCATGACCCTTGCCATGTGGCAGAGGAGCCCAGGATTGCCAGCAGCTGGTCTTCTGGAAGAAAGCATCACCTTGATGATGCCTTGATTTTTGACATTCTCACAGCCTCAAACTGTAAGCTAATAAATCCCCATTGTTTAAAGCCAACCCATTTCATGGTTTCTGCTTTAAGAATCCTAGGAAATGAAAACAGATGGGAAGCAAGAATGCTTCTCATTCATTGCTGGTGGGGATTGCAAAATGATACAGCTACTTTGGAAGACAGTTTGGCAGTTTCTTATAAATTTAAACATACACTTGACATAAGACCAAGCAATGCCACTTTTAGATATTTACTGGAGTGAATAGAAAATTTATGCTCACAGCAAAACCTGTATGCATATGTTTATAGCAGCTCTATTCATAATTGCCAAAAATGAAAGCAACTAAAATGTCCTTCAATAGCTGAATGGACAAAAAAAAAGCTGGTCCATCCAGACAATGGAATACTATTTGTTGATATAAATGAATGAAGTATTAATCCGTGCAACAACATGGATTAATCTTAAATGCATTTTGCTAAGTGAAAGAAGCCAGATAGAAAAGGCTACTTATATTGTATGATTCCATTAATATGACTTTCTGGAAAAGGCAAATCTATAGAGATGGAAAACATATCAGTAATTATCAGGGGCTGGGGTGGGAAGAGTGGTTGGATTATAAATGGGCCTGCACAAGGAAATTTTTTTAACTTTATATTTTGAAATAATTTCAAATATACAAGACAGTTGCAAAAATAATACAAAACCTATACAGAAAACTCCAACCTACCCTATACCCAGATGCACAAATCTGCCAACTTTTAAAATTTTGCCACATTTGCCATATAATTTTTCTTTCTTTCTATCCATCCACCCATCCATCCATCCATCCATCCATCCATCTGCTTTCAAAACATTTGAGAGTAGGTTGTATACATCATGCTCCTTGAACACCTACTTAATACTGTCGTGTACATTTCCTTAGAACAAGCACATTCACTTAACTACCCTAAGTGCAGTTATCAAGTTCAAGAAATTTAACATTTTTATAAAGATCACAGTCTATATTCCAATTTTTTCATGTGTCCTAGTAATCTCCTTTTGGGCATTTTCTCCTCCATTATTAGATCCAATCCAGAATCATGTATTGCATTTGATCATTGTCTCTTTATTTTTTGATTGCAGAAACATATATATAATATAACATTTCCCATCTCAACCACCCCCAAGCATAAAATTTAGTGAGATTAATCACAATCATAATGTGGTACTATGCTCACTACCATCCATTACCAGAACTTTCCCATCAGCCCAGACAGAAACTGTGGACCCCTTATGCATTAACTCTGCACAGTGGGATATTTAGGATGATTGAACTGTTCTCTATGGTACAATGATGGTGGATATATAACTATCCATGTTTCAAATTCTATAGAACTCTACACAACAAAGAGTGAACTTTACTGTATGGAAATTTTAAAAATCAAAGAAAATATCAGGGGAAACCAAGATGGAATGCAGACTGTGACAAATACATCTCACTATATTACAAATGTATGACATAACTTTGTTGAAAGGGGTGTGGAAAAAACTAGCTGACCTAAGTCACTTTGGAAAACGGTGTTTTGACTTGCTATTGTAAGGCTAAAGACAAAAAGAAACGCACATAAACAGTGTACTCTAGTTTATAACTTTGTTTCTCCCAGGGGTATAAGTTAGCAATTCTAAAACTACTTTACAAGTACACTAGGGTTGAACAATAAAGTAAATGGATGGTGGATGGTGAAGACCAAGTTTCTTCATTGTCAGAGAAAGAAGTTACAAATAAGCAAGAGGGGGAAGGCTAGAATGAATCTTATGGTGTTGAATTGGAGTCAGAATTATCAGTATGAACTCATGTTCATATATACATACATGCATATATACACAGATAGATACAGAAATAAATACAGATATGTATGTATACATGGGTTAGTATTCCTATATATATTTCCTAGCTCTGTCCACTGAGAGGGCCTAGAAGCAGAAACATCGCAGTAGCAAAGAGTACACCCTGCACCCAGAGCATTTCCTGGAGAAATGACTGATTCTAGGGCTATGGCAGTGAACAGGAAAAAGAATGAGGACAAATCAAAAGGACACAGAAGCCAAGCTGAAAGTGTTCCCTATGGCCAAAGCTAGAATAATTTGAGCAAGAAAATAAATAATAACACAGTGATAGTATTGGATTATAGCCCAAAGAATGAAAGAAATATCCCTGAGTCTATACCAACATAAATAAATGATTGAATAAAAAAAATAAATGAGGGTAAAAGGAGAAATCATCCTTAGAGAAGAATTTCAAATAATAAATGTAGATGGAATGAAGGAAAAAAAATAGAAAATCACCATTAGACTACCAACAGTAATGATTACTGAAGGTAAGATGCACTGATGAATGCTAAACTTAGTGGGAAACACTTTAAGGAGTGTGAGGCCATAAACCAGAGAAGTCATAAATTCCAAGATAAGGCAAAAAAATAAAACCCTCCCTCTAGGTGGATCTTAAAGTGCATGTGCACATTCTTAAACCCGATAGCTCTCTCTACTAAACTACTCTTGCTACACATCAGTAACTTCAAAGAAACACGTTTACAATCTTGCAAATCCCAACTTGGCTCTGTGCCTTACTTATTCTTTCCCCATATAACCCCCTGTAACTCCCTGGGTGGTATGGAGTACTATTCTAAACATTCTGCAGCCGCCCAAGACCAGCTTCTTGGTCTGTAAGTTCCTAATAAACTGCTAGTATTTTGCTATATGGAGTGGTCTGCTTCCTTTTTTTGTTCTTAAGTGCGCATTGAACTTTGGCAAAACCTATTCTGTAGGTTCTCAGCCAGACAAGGAGAAACAGAATAATTGTATAGACTCAAAGTACCCCTCCCAAAATGTTTATTAATTACAGTGGTGGTTTTAACATATGTCCACAAATTTTTTGATACTCTTTCATTCAGGAGGTGGATGAGTGTGAGCTGGACTTCTAAGGAGTAGAGTATAGAAAGAGAAAAATAGTGACTTTACGATGGAGAAATCTGACAGACACCATCTTAACCAGGTGATCAAGGTTAACATGTCCATTAATAAGTCATGTTGAGATAATGTGCCCCATAATATGATGTGATGAGAAGTCCAGTCTAATCATGAGAAAGCATCAGGTAAACCCACATTATGAGACATTCTATGAAATAACTCTCCAATAATCTTCCAAACTGTCAAGGTCACGTGAGGCAAGAAAAGACTAAGGAACTGTCACAGATGGGCAGAGACTAAGGAGACAGCACAACAAAATGCAATGTGGTATCCTGGATGGGATCCTGGGACAGTAAAAGTACATTAGTAGTGCAAAGGTTTTACAAGAACTTCTCAGAACTTCCACAGCAGCTTCTGGCAACAACTGCAAATATTGCAGTAACTTAATCAATTCAATTCTGACCCCTAACTACCCAGAGGTAAGCCAAGCTCCACAGGTTGAGGGTTATCCTCTAGAAGATTACCCTTCAGGCACCAGTTGCAAGTTTGGGGGCCCAGGCCATCTATACTTCTGACCAACTGGCTACAATTTCAGATTCAACTGGATACCAACCTCTTGGGTTCAACTATTATTTAGAACAACTCACAGACCCCCCCTGAAAGTGCTACACTTATAATTATAGTTATATTGTAGTAACAAGAGACAAATAAGAAGCAGCCAAAAAAAGAGAAGCAGAGAGCGAGGTCTGAGAGGATCTCATACTTCAGCTTCCTCTTCTCCATGTGGAGTCAGACTGCATCACTTTCCTGCCACATAATCATGAGAGCTCATCACGGCATTGAGTGTCCTGTGTTTATATGGGTCTCATTAGACAGGCATGATCAATGGAATCAATATCCATATGGTTGAACTCAATCTGCAGACCCCCTCCTCTCCCAGAGGTTGGAAGGTGGGCTAATAACGCTCACCTGGATGATTTCTCTGGTGTGGTCAGCCCCCACCCTAAGGCTGCAGGTGTGGCTGGCTCCACCCAGTCATCTCATTAGCATAAGAACTATCGGGTGGAGTGTGGTCCTGAGTCCACCTTAAATAAAAAAAAGACACTCCTTTCAGGGAAAATTCCAAAGATGCAGAGATTCTCTCTCCAGCAACTGGGGGTGAAACAACCAGCCAACTTTTTCATTAGACTACAGTAGAAAACGTCGTGAAATTTTTAAAAAGTCAGTATTTTAGTTGGGTGTTATGCCAAAGTTAATTTCTTCATCTTGATAAATGCACCGTGGTTATGTAAGATATCAACATTAGGAGAAGCTGGGCGAACGGTATACGGGAAATTTCTGTACTATCTTTGCAACTCTAATATGAATCTAAAATTATTTCAAAGTAAAAAAATTTTTTAATATTGAAAATACCAAGTGCTGGCAAGGATGCGGAACAACAAGATCCCTCAAATATTGCTGGTAGGAACATAAAATGTTACAGTCATTCCGGAAAACAGTTTGGTAGTTTCTAAATATACACTAAACATGCTCTAACTGTACAACCCAGCAATTGTTTCTTGGGCATTTATCCCAGAAAAATGAAAACATATAATATAAAAATGCACATATGAATGTTTATAGCAACACTATTTATAAACACCCCAAACTGGAAGCAAAACCCAGACATCCTTCAATAGGAAAATAGTTAAATTGTGATATGTCCATACTATGAACTTCTACTCAGCAATAAGAAGAAATGAACTTTTGACACATGCAACAACAAATTGCCAGCTGCCAACACAGCCAACACACAACATCCAGGTCAAGGCCACAACACATTTAAAGGCAGAGGCCTTGGGAGCTTGTCCTATGCAGCATCAGTAGTGTCAAAAGCAGATAGTGGGAGGTGCTGGTTGCAGTGTAGTGGCAAGGGTGGCAGCGAGCCTCGCAGCACAGAGCAGTCAGAGCAACCAGGTGTCAGCCTACCCCTACCTGATGCTCACCAAAGTGGAATCTGCCCTGGGTGTTTTATGTCTCAGAGGTCTGGCTTATTGAGGAAGTGCCCTTCTGGCAGACATCAAGTGAGTCCATAAACCCGTCCTTGCACAAATGTCTGGTTATCACTTGTTACAAAAACATGTTTTTCTCATTTTGCTTACATTCCATTTGTAGTCAACATGTTTACCATATTTTGGGATTTAAGATCACTAATATTTCAATACACCACACAGACAGTTGAAAAATAATACAAATCCCATACAGAGAATTCCAGTATACCCCCATCCCTTCGGATACCCAGCTCCATCAATTCTAACATTATGCCACATTTACAATATCATTCTATATCTAGCTAGCTAGCTACCTATTTGCTGAACATCTGAGAGCAGGTTTTACACATCATAGTCCTTGAACGCATCCATGTTCAATTCCTACATCCACATACATTTCCTACAAACAAGGATATTCACTTATGTAATCACCTTAAGTGCAGTTATCCAGATCAAGAAATCCAACATTGATATAAAGATTACATTGTATTTTCCAATTTCTTCTTATGTCCCAGTAATGTCCATTTGTGCCTTTTCTCTTCCATATTTAGATCCCATCCAGTATGATGTATTGCATTTAATTGTCATTATCTCTTAAGGTCATCTTTCCTTTTTTGTAACTGTGGGAACATATCTAGAACATAAATCTTCCCATCCCAACCCCTCCCGAGCCTACCATTCAGTGGAATTAATCATATTCACAGTGTGGCAGTACCTGCACCACCACCCATTACTAGAACCTTCCCTTCACCCCAAACAGAATCCCTACTCTGGTTTTGCATTAACTCCCCATTGCCCCGACCCCTACCGTTGGTAATCTTCACTCTACTTCGCCTCTGTGAGTTTACATATTCTCTGATATTTTCCTTGTGGTTACCACAGGCCTTGAATTTAGCATCCTAAATCTATAGTAATGTCATTTGCTTTGGTACCAACTTAAACTTCAATAGCATGCACACACTGTGTTTTTATACCCCTCTGTCCCCCAACCTTTATGTAGTTTGTCACAAATTACATGTTTATACATTACAAGTCCAAAACCATTGATTTATCATTACATTTTATGCAATTACTTTTGGGTCTTGTATGAAGTAAAAAGTGCAGTTACAAACCAAAAATACAACAGTACAGACATTTATATTTACCCATGTCATTACATTTTCTTTATTTCTTCATGTGGCTTTAGTCAATTGTCTACTGCCTTTTCCTTTCAACTTGCAGAATTCCCTTTAGCATTTCTTGTAGGGCCGATCTAGTGGTCAAGAAGTCCCTCAGCTATTGTCCCTCAGTTTTGCCAGATATAAAATTCTTGGTTAGCAATTCTTTGCTTTCAGCACTTTAAATATGTCATCCAACTGCCTTCTTGCCTCTGTGGTTTCAGATGAGAAAGTGGCACTTAATCTTATTGAGTCTCCCTTGTATGTGACACATTGATTCTCTCTTGCAGCTTTCAGAATTCTCTCCTTATCTTTGGCATCAGACAGTTTGGTTACAACATGGTGCAATGTGGGTCTATTTGGGTTTATCTGGTTTGGAGCTCATTGAGCATCTTGGATGAGTATATTTATGTCTTTAAATAAATTTGGGGAGTTTTCAGCCATTACATCCTTGAATATTCTCTCTGCCCCTTTCTGTCTTTCTTCTCCCATAATGCATATATTGGTATGCTTGGTAGTGTCCCACAGATTCCTTAGGCTCTGTTCACTTTACTTCATTCTTTCTTCCTTCTGCTTCTCAGACTGGTTGGATTCAATGGTATTGTTTTCAGGTTCACTGATTCTTTCTTCTGCCAGCTTCCATCTGTTCTTGAACCCCTCTAGGAAATTTCAAATTTATGTTACTATGGTCTTCAGTTCTGTTTGGTTCGTTTTCATAATTTCCATCTCTATATTGATATACTCTGCGTTCATCTATTGTTTTCTAGATTCCCTGTAGCTCATTGTCCATATTTTCCTTTAGCACTTTAAGCATATTTAGGATTTTTTTTTTTCCATTTTTGGGGGAGTTACTGGGAATTAAATCTAGGACCTCATACATGAGAAGGAGGCACTCAACCACTGAGCTACACCCTCTCCCCTAGGATAATTTTTTTAAGTTTTTGGAGTATCCCAGATCTGATCTCACTGATTGTTTTTAACAGTTTAATCTTCTCCTTTGCCTGGGCGATTGCTTTCTGTATCTTGGTATGTTTTGTACTCTTTTTTGAAACCTGGAAATTTGATGTTTTAATGTGTTATCACTGGACTTTAGACCCTGATGTGTCTCTTCCTTAAGCTTTTATCCAGCTAATATTTTGACAGTGCTTTCCTTGAATGGTAGGAGCTAACAGAAACAAAAAAGAAAGAAAGAAAGAGAGAGAGAGAGAGAGAAGAAAACACCTTTACCAAACTGAGTTTGGCAGATTGACCTGTGGGTAGCTTTCCTTCAGAGAACTGATTCATATAATGAGTATAGCGAATAGCTCCCAGCTAAAGGATAGGGGCCTCCTCATCTTTTCTGTGCATGTATCTTATCTTGGGCATGTGTGTTTGGCCTTAGGAATTCCCCCATTTACCTAGGTACAAATGTCTCCTCTTCCCTATGAAACGGCCCCAGGCACTGCACTCTCTGAGCTGCCCTGTACATGCAGGACATGTTCTGGGACAGTGAGTCCCTGAGGCTACCACCAGACAGATTGGGTCAGACATACATGCTCCCAGTATGTGCACAAGGGTTACTCTGCTCCCTGTGGAGCCCATTACAAGGACTCACACTGGGAGTGAGTCCACCTCCACGCTGATGAGGGGGTGGGGGTGGGGCGAACCAGGGTGCCATGAAATCCTGCAGCTTTTTTTTTTTTTTCTTTTTTTTTTTTTGGAGGTACCGGGGATTGAACCCAGGGTCTCATACATAGGAAGCAGGCACTCAGCCACTGAGCTACATCCATTCCCCAAGATCCTACCACTTTTTAAAGATAATTTTATTGACATATAGTTCACAAACCTTATAATTCACACATTTTAAGTGTACAATTCAATGTTTGTTTTTTAGTACTTTTTGCTTGTTGTCTGCTCGTTGCTTTTGCTTGTTGTCTGTTTTGGCTTTTTTTTTTTGCTTTAGGAAGCACAGGGCACCAAACCTGGGACCTCCCATGTGGGAGGTGGGCATTCAACTGCTTGAGCCACATCTGCTCCCCTACCACTGTTAAGGTGACATTTTCTTGATTTGGCATACACCCTGTTATTGTATTCCTTTAACTGTTTTCTGGAGCTTTGAGAAAGATGTTTCTGCCAGTCCTTGCTTGTTGTTCAAAGCTTTTGTGTGGGGATGGAGTCCTGAAGATTCTTGCTCTGCCATCTTTATCAGGCACCTTCTGTTTATGTTTTAGTGACATTTTAATGGTATTTTTTATGACATTCTCAAAAAGACAAAACTAACACTGTAGTAGCAGAGAACTGATCAGAGGAGGTTGCGAGGGATTCAGGGTAGGGTGATGGAAAAATTCTATATCTATATCTATATCTACATCATAGAACTATACACCAAAACTCTTTTTTACTGTATGTTCTTTTTTTAAGAAGCCATATACTGAAGATTAAGGTGGTATACACACTTGGCTGTATCTATGTTATAACTCAATGAAAAAATGAGGAACTTTCAAAACAGTAAAAAATTGGGTCATATTTTAAATGTTTATGTTTTTCAATTAAAGTGAAATGAAAAAATATAAAGCTAAACCCACAGATATATTTTAGTTCTATATTTCTGATTGATTTCTACTTATTGCACTGGGGACAGCGAGCTGATTGCAATATTTCAAAATGTGTTTAGTCTTGCTTTTGGCCCAAGGTGTGGTCAAAGGTTTAAAAATGTTCCATATGTACTTGAAAAGAATTTACATTCTATAGTTGTGGATTTTTAACGTTTTATGTGTGTCTATAAGGTGAGATTTGTTTGAAGTATTGTTTAATTCTTTTCCTATTTTTGTTTTAATTGAGGTAGCAGTGAATTGCTCATTGTCCTGGAAGAATGATTTGTGGGCATTTTTTTAGGCTGAAGATGAAAATGGTTTCTTCCAGAAGGATTTGTGTTTGCCTCTGCCAGGTACTTGGGTACATTACCAGTCTAGGACTACCGTCAGTCAAGTTCACAGCTTGAGATTTCTTTGACAACCCATGTGAGGACAGGCCCATGGCCACAATTGTCAGGGACAAGTTTTAATATTTCCTTCCTTTTATTTCGACTTTTCTTGTTCAACCCTGGAGAGGAGACTTTTGGTTCCTCCTTCCCAAGAGACGGTAATCCTTTGGGTTTCAAGCTAAAAAGGGGTGAGAGTCTTTTATGAGTCTCTCTCCCTGGGTGGGCCTTGGGCTTTCCCTTCTCCCTCACCCTGTGAGGCTACCACAACTGAAGGCTAAGTTTGCCAGAATGGGAAAAACCCCTTGGTTTCCATTGCCCTTCAGTTTGAACTGGTGGCACTCTAATAACCTGCTTTGGGGGCATTTAAGCCTATTTACCTTCTCCAGCGTCTTGAATTTCCACCAGGAGGGTTGTTCTCCATAACCTTGCCTGCCATCCCCTTAGATGGAAGTGCCCACAATCCACTTTGTGACAGCAATAACATAATCATCCTCTGCTGTAATTTCTCTCTCTATATTCCCCTGTCTCCCTCTAGGCCACGAGTTTCTTTGTGCCCCTAGCTCCTGATTCAGCACCTGACACATTATATAACCTGGAACATTCTAGAACAATGAATTGCCAGAAAAAAAAATTTTTTTTATTTTAGGAGGTACCGGGGCTTGAACCCAGGACCTTGTACATGGGAAGCAGGAGTTCAACCACTGAGCTACATCCGCTCCCTGTGCCAGAATAATTTGAATTCAGGACTTAAAGTTCAGGCCTCCTGACTGGAAGCCCAATGCTCTTTTTTTTCATACCATGCTGCTTCTTCGTGCTCAATACTGCCCATCCCAGGACTAGTCCATACCTCTGCACAGAGAACATGAGAGACCTCTGGCCAAACCAGACCTTACCATCAGGATCAAGTTCACATCTTGCCACTTTGATCACAGACACTTTCAGCTTAACCTACTTCACTTATCTGCTTGGATTCAGGCTCTTCTGCCAGCCCTGACTCCTGACACCTTCTTTTCACTTATCCTACGCCTTGCCCACTCTGATTTCTGGCCTTCTGACTGTTCTCTAGCATCTCACGCCTGACTTCTGTTCGAAAATCCCAGCTCTTCTGTCACCCAAGGAGCAGTCATTCAGGTAAGGCTGGATGGGTGTTGTGACAGCTTTGTTCCTCACTCAACGAGTCAATGGGGTAGAAGAAGACAGAAATGTGAAACTTCTATGATTCTCTGCCTCAGCTGAGGGGTCACGGTGTCAATGACTGGGCTTCCCCAAATATGAAGGATGTCTGCGACTTGCCCACGTTACCGCACCCATCTCACCAACACAAACGAATTTGCCTCTGTGTTACCCAGGTTCGGGCAATAAGCAACTTGACCTTCCACAAGTGTGCTGTACCATCTGTTTCCTAAAGCAAGACTTGTCTGCTATGAGGGAATTGGCAAGCTTGAGTGCAAAAGTTTGAGTTCCAGACATTAAATATTTAAATATTAATTTGTTCTTAGAAATGCTTACCAAAGTTATCACTATGCTCATTACAAACCTCCTAATTATATTTAATATTCACTAATGAAATCAACAAAGTAGGATTCTACCCCAGTTCTTTGGTGCTGAAAGTAGAATGTCTTGTTTTGCTACCCTTGCCATTATTTCCCTTTTCCTTCAAGCAATTCAGTGAACCATATGAGACTGTAAATATTAAATTCTATGACATGCTTAATTGACAAAATATGGAAAAAATATTTGTGCCAGTAGCTATAAATGACATCACATGCTCTGGAGGAAAGATATTTCAGTGGGAAATAATGTAGCAATAATAAAACATGCCAGTTACATTGAGAACAGGAAGGCATTTGGCTGAGAGAGAAAATAATTCTCTCACAACATGGAATTTTTGATGGAGAAATTGACTTTAAGTAGGCTTAGCATAGACTAGGCTGTGTGTGTCAGCACTAACAATTGGCAGTTTTGTATTTTTATCTAACGTTATCCATGGCTTCAAAATAAATGTTTCACATTTCTCCCTGTCTCAGAGAAAATAAGTAGTATAAACTTCCCAGGCTCCCCAAGGAAATAATCTCTAAGGCTTCTCAAGCACACCTCTGCCAGGCACACCCTGCGTTAGCTCGTTTCACCTGCAACTCAAGCTGATGAGTTAGGCCCCATTATTTCCCCACCTTTATGGATGAGAAAACTGAGGCTGGAGAAGGTCCGGCGGTCCCCCCCCCCCACTAGAAATAGGAGAACTATTCACCCTTTCCATCCTCCTGACTCCCCACTCTCTTCAACCTCTTCCTGCCCCATGTTTCCCCAAGTGTACAGTGCATAGCATGGAGTTGAACACCTTGGCCTTGGTGACGACATACTGTGCCTGGTAACTTTACTCCATGCAAGTAGGCACACATGTCTAGGTGCCAATTAGGGGAAAAGCTGTCTCTGCCTGCCACCTCCAGTCACTCAAAGGAGTTGGTGTTTAAAGTCTTTTTAGACAGGCAAAGTCAGAAGAAATTACTTTATTGTTTAGTAACTTCAATGGCCAAATACACAGAGTATTCATTTAGAAGGTACAACACAGGGGAGCGGATGTAGCTCAGGGGTTGAGTGCTCCTTCCCATGTACAGGGTCCTGGGTTCAATCCCCAGTACCTCCTAAAAAATCAAATAAAAAAGGTACACCACAGTGTTTAGGTTTAGTAAAGGAAAGCTAAGAAAAGTTATGTTACAAGAGGTACCCCTCATTCTCTTAAAACACATTGAGGAACAATTTTAACTCCTTTCAGCCTGACCATGAGTAATAATGGCTGGGGGGAAAAAAGGTAAAATAGCATGATCTTGTTGACAGCCTAATTGTTTAAGCTATTTCATGGGAACACAGAGGTGTAGAGGACCTTTCTCTTGGTTTCTTTGGAAGGAAGGAGACAAAACATTGGGCTTTGAACTGAAGATGGGCAAAAAACACATTAATAAGTAAGAAATTCTTGCCTCGTGTTCACCTGCCAATATTAGAGCGTTTCAATGAAAGTATGTGAAATACACAGGAGGGTATTGAAGCAGACACTTTGGATTCCAGTGATCAGACAGCTCATTGGGCAGAAGAGAAGTGAGACCTGGGTTCTAGACCTGATCCTGCTGCCAGCCACCTCTCAGGTCTCAGTTTGGACAAGGTCCTGTCTGTGGTCCCCTGGGCCCCTCTTTGCAGCCTCCTTCTGGAGGCTGAAATTTCTGAAGTTGGAGAGCTTCTGCCCGGTACCTGGATGTGAGAGCAAGGCCAAAGGCAGGGCTTTCTATTGATGGTTAGTCCTGAAGAAGAAGTAGATTATTTGACTGGTGAACGGTGTCACAAACACGAGCTTCAACAAAGCAAGAGCGCGCTCTCTCTCTCTCTCTCTCTCTCTCTCTTTCTTGCCCAACGGAAACAAGCCCTGTCACCAGGAGAGACGGTACATTATCAACATCAGCAGTTCAGTCGGCTATCAGCATTAGCCACGCAGGCTGAGCTCAACCCACTGTCTTGGCAATTCCCTGCCTCATCTGATTTTCCCTTTGGGTTTGCTGTCTTCCCATTGTTCTTTTGCACAGCATGGCTGCTGCTCCGGACTCTGTTTGTTGCTATAGGAATTGATTTTCATAACGGGATGTGAGTGCCACTGACTCACCTGCCACCGCTGTGGAAAAGCTATGGTGGCCTCTGCCTCATCCCAGAGACACCAGGGATCCAGGCCCACGATGCGGTCTCTGGGGAAATCACGGAGCTGGGCTGCAGACAGCCACTTTCTTGGTCTAGGGAAAAGTAGGCATATACGGTTTGCATGATAATTCCCTTTTCCAACATGCAGGCCATCTATTTTTCCCCATCTTCCAGAAACATATATTCCAGTAAGGTGAGTTGAACAAGGATTCTCATTCCTATTTGTAAATAGGGGAGGTAAGACTGAAAGGCACTAATAACTTGCCCAAGTTCCCCCTGAGTGCTAGTGACAGTACTCAGGTTCAAGCCCATCCCCTTTCAGTCAGCTCTCTTTCCATCCAAGAGGGCACTTGGTCTGGGATTCCAGGATACTTCGTTCTAAGACCAGAGCATCAACTTCCTGCTGCAGACAGTTAGAGCCTAGTTCAGAAGCTGAGAAACTGGCCAAACGCAACTTATCGCCTGGCTTTTTAAGAATTTGATTGTGCTTGTAAATAGATATATCATATCAAATTTGCCATTCGAATGATTTTGAAGTGTATAATTCAGTTGTAGTAATTACTTTTACAGTTTCGTGCTACCATCACCACTTCCATTACCAAACCTTTTACATCACCCAAAAGAGAAACTCTGTACCCATTAAGTAATGGCCCTCCACAGCCTACCCCCAGCCCCCGGTAACTTCTAACCTCCTTTCCGTCTCTAAGAATTTGCTCAGATATCTTGTGTAAGTGGAATCAAACCATGTTTGTCCTTTTGTGTCTGGCTTCTTTCCCTTAGCCACTGCCAGACTTTAAAAATAAAGTTTTATTGGAACACGGCCAGACTCATTCCCTCCTGTATTGCCTATGGCTGCTTTTGTGCTATAATGACAGACTGGAGTCGTTGTGACGGAGATTGTATGGCCCATATCTGGCCCTTTACAGAAAAAGTTTGTCATCCCTGGCCGAGCGGGTGAATGCTTACACTCAGAATTCACTCGTACCTGCAGTGTAATTCCAGCCCTGCTCCTCGGAAATCATGTGACCTCAGAAAGCTAGTTACTGAGACTTCCTGAGCCTCAGTTTCCCCATTTGTAAAATGGGGCACAATCATTTATGTCTTAATAAAATTAAATGCAATTTAATTTAATAGCATCTGGCATACAATAAGCCATCACTCAACGGCAGCTATTGCTTTTTCTGAGGAAAGCCGGGCCCTGTTTCCTGCCACTCCGCTTTCTGCCAATGGTTGTCTCCCAGTTAGCTGAGGAGTGCTCAGCTGGCATGCCAAGCAGCAGCAGATTTCCAGAGGTCTGGTGTGAAAAAAACAAAAGACAGAGGCTGCTGTCCCGCCTTGCCACTCCTACCCCCCAGTCTTGCCTGCTCTAACTGCACTCACTTCTGATTTGGCTTCCGAGCTTGATTATCGTTACTCAAGCCTTTCCTCTGCTAGTTAAGGACATTTGACTGCTGCTTCTGCTTGGACACTGTTGCTATGCTTGGGATTTCTACCCCCAATGGATCTGAGCATTCGAGCAAAGCGCAGCCTGTGATGATCAGTGGAATAGGAGGCGAGAATGATGCATTTTGGGGCCAAGCCACAGATCTATTGTGTGTGTGTGTGTGTGTGTGTCCCTTTTGTGCATATTTCTGAGTTTTTGAGTTAGCATAAATGCTACAGAATGTCTGATTTCTTGTGTTCTGAGCTTTTACATAAGAAATAGGTCATTCCAGTGAGCCAGCTATCCCAGAAGTGAAGGGTTTTGAGTGAGCGTGGCCACTGTTTTTCTTGAGGTGCTGCCCCCCACCCCTAGAAATTAGAGATCGCTCTAAATTTCCTGACTTCCCTAAGAGCCCAGGATGAGGCTATCACTCACAATATGATATAGGCCAACAGCTCCGATCTTCCCGCCACTGAGGGCACCCTCTTTTTAGGCTTTCCCCACCCAGGGTCACATATTTTTAAACATTTTGCCATATCAAGCTGCATTTATATTTTTGAATAACTTTCTTTACCAACTACATTTAGGCAGTAATAATTATGCTTTCCTTTTTTTTTTTTTTTTTTTTTCCAAAATTAATCAAAAGAGTTAAGTAACTCTCAGTCAGCTTCTTGTCAGCATGAAATGAGCAGGGCCACTGCATGGAGCCGACAGAATCCCAGTCCAAATGAAAGCACTTGTGGCTTTGGCTGCCCGTACCATATTTAGGTGAGTAGATGTAAGTTCTCTGTTGGGTTGGAAGCATTTCCAATTCTTTAGCTTTGTTGGAAATATAGCTTGTGGATCCCCATTTCTAAGCTACAGACCTCTCAGTGTCTGTCCTGGTTTGCCAAGGCAGCTATGACAAATTCAGCACAATGGGTTGGCTTAAACAAGAACTTATTGGCTCACAAGTTGGAGGCTAGAAGTCTAAGGTCAATATGTTGGCAAGACCATGCTTTCTCCTAGAGTTGGTAGTGTTCTAGTGATGGCAGTCTGTCATCACTTGGCAATCTCTCTCTCCTCTCTATCTTCTTCTGACTTCAGGCTTCTACTGATAGTACCTGAATTTCCTCTCTTTATAAGGCCCCTAGGAATACCGGGTACGACCCGCCCTGATTCAATTTGGCCCCACTTTTAATAAAAACATCTTCAAAAACAATTAGGTTCACACCCACAGGAACATGGATTGAGATCTGAACATGTCTTTTTAGGGGTACATGATTCAATCTACTACAGTGGCCAAGGACTGATCTAGATCCTTCTTAAACCAATCTTTGTGGGCTCAAGAGCTTGAGGGTCAAACCAAATAATAATAATAATAAAATAATGTACTACTTTCATTTCCTAGTACTTTTGTTCTCTATTGTTTCCTTTCAATTTAAGCATGCATATGGGAGGGAGTTTTCCTTTCATTCTAGCAACCTGGGATTTAATGAGTAAGTCCAGATTCACCTAGTTATATCCTTCCGGGGGGACATGCCGTGTGGGGTAATTAGGAGCATAAGCTTTAAGTCATGTAGACCTGGCTTCTCTCCCTGCCCTGCCACTCACTGGCTCTGTGACTTTAGACTCTCACTCTCTGAGCTTCATTTTCCTCTTCTACAAAGTAGAGGTAATGAGAGTTAGGACCTACCCCATAGACTGGAAGTAAGGAGAAAGTAAGACAGTGCATGTACCACAGCTCAGGCAGCCCCTGGGACACTGGACCCACAGAAGAGGGACAGGGAAGGGTATCAGTAGCCATCCATGCTTTCTTCCTCCTCATCAGCATACCAAGGGTCATTTCCCCTCTCAGCCTCTGCCTTCCCAGGCTGATGGTCCCAGACCTCTACACTGTGCCTAGTCAAGAGACAAATGATGAGGTGGTGTCTTGGTTCAAGTAAGAGCCCCAATTCATTTGGAAAAGGGCAGGAATGCTAGCAACAGATGAAAGTGATCGAGAGCTGAACATTGACCTTGTGCACGGTCAAGTTCACACAGTTATGGGGTGTCAGTTGAAGGTGATGCAGTTGCATGACACTCTAACTCTCTGTGGGAGTATTAGAGGGAAGCACCCATCAGCTCTATCAGGAATCCCCACACAAGCTCATGCTGGATGGACACAATGCTCAAATCACACTGCTGGAGCCAGGGGTAGAAAACTCACAGCCTCTAAGGCCTCCGGGAATGTCATATTTTCCAACCAAATTCTCCTTTGGGTTTATTCTCACCCAGGCCCATGTGGCTCGCTTCTGGCAGGAGCCCCCCATCCACCCGCATTATGCTTGTGTACCAACACACAGCCCACCCTGGACCTCAGGGCCCAGCTGAAGCAGGACTCATCCCAACATACTATCTGGCCCTTGGAAATACTAGTTTCTCTTTCTCCTTTCCTTCCCAAATGGGGGCCGTGCTCCTAAAGCTTCCACAGAAGCCTCCATCCCTCCTTCCAGCTGCAAGAGATACACAATCAAATGGCTCCAGGGTCACCCAGTCATGACTGCCTTCTGACCCTTTCCCTCTGAAGAACAGGCCCATTTTGTCTTCCTTTGGGGCTGCCTGACTTCAGCCCCTGCTGAAAGTCCCAAGTACTTAGTTAAAAAGTGCACATTTTAAAAATCCAATCTCCTTGTCAGACCCCGTTTCCGAGTATGCGTCTCAGTTTGGGATTTAGGAAGTGTGGTCACTGTAGGTAGAGCCATATCTCTTTAGAGGCAGATGCATAATTATGTATAATAATGTACCTCTGAAGATGCATAATGAATGAAAATTAAGATATTTACATTAGGCACATGTGCTTTCAGCCCCAGGACTCCGATTCAAAATGTCAATTGTCCCTTAACATAAAATGAGATTCATGACAAACCTTCATAGAACGTCACCTCAAATGTTTTCCTTCAGCTGGATGGAGGACAGACTAGAATGAGAGTGCTGGGTATTTCACTCATCCTGGATTTTCCAGTCAATCCCAGTTTCAAAGTACATGTCCCAGTTTTGGGTTTGGGAAAACACAATGCCCATAATTGCAACAGCCATTCAACAAGATTCATTTAATTTGCTTGTTCAGCAGTTAACCCCCGTTTTTTTGGAAGTACCTGCTGGGTATACTGCAAAATGAAGCCCATCACCATTTTTCACTGTCACCCATTGCCCCTTTCCTCTCTCCCTTTCAGCTACCTCCAAAGAGGAAACCCTCAGCTCATCCTGGCTACTTGGGTGTTAATTGTGTGTATGTACGTGTGGGTGTAAGGGCTTGTCATGATCGCCGTTCCTATTTCCTGTATGATTCCGTGTGTTTAAGGAAATGCTAACATGCTTCAGCTTTCCTAACCTATTGTCACCTCCTTAGGTGGTGAGAGAGAAATGCCTAATTCCACTTTACAAGAGCAAAGGACATTCTAGAATTTCTAATGTACAATGTAATTAAATAGATCTGGGGTGATCGGATTTGGTGTGTTTGATGCCTGAGGTAGGGAGGCAAGGTCATGGAAGAGGAGTCAGGAGGCATTTCTTTTCTTCTCTTTTCCTCCACCATTTTATTATAAAAATACCAACTCTATAGCAAAGTGGAAAGAATTGACGGTGAACAGAATTCAAGTGTTTTTTAAACTCCAAAAACAGCCATTTCATTTTGTTTTCCCCAGTACACCCTGACCAGGGGAACTTGGGCTGAGGGCAGAGGCATTTTGTTCTTGGTCCTTTGGAACAGTACGTGCCTCAGTGGTTATTCCTTTTTAATCCGAACTAGTTGTCTCTGCCCTCTCAGCAAAAGAATGTTTCTAAAAAGTTCCACAGGTCTTTGCTACTTACAGGCCACTGGTCATTTCCTTGCCCAGCCCCACAACCCCCACCCCCACGGCCCTATTCACTCACTCATCCCTCCACTCCCTCCAGCTCTAAGGCCAATCGCCAATCATTTGGGCACGTGAAAATCAAGACACGTCTTGCTCATATTGAGGCGTTACCTACTAAAGACAGTTTAATAAAGCTGGAAGGATGTTTTTTAAAGCAAATGTCACAGAGAACATCAAGCAATCTGAAGTAACCTTGTTAGACATAGAAAAATCTGTCCTCCCTTTTATTTGCTTCCTGATTTCTGTCAAGCTTGAGTGACTGATAACATAAGGTTATTTAAGTTCTTCTTGCCACACATGCAAGACAGATTACTAAAATTATAAAATACAGGTGGCAGAATATACTTGGGTGAGACTAGAGCCCAATTCAATTGGAGTCTACCCAAATGAGTCAGAACTCGGGAAGGAAATAGAGGCTAGCCTTCCAAAATATTCATTTTAAAGGGTTTGTTCATTTTAAACAAGTTCCAGCTATGCAGCTGAATTGGAAAATGTGTGTGTATTAATTATAACATTTATAATAAGGAAGATAATCATACCTTGCAAATTCTAGACTCTTTAATTCAACGACTTCAAGGAAGTTTATAAAGGTGCACATATATAGCACCTTTCATCTAAGAGCTCAGTGTACTTGAGTTACATTCACAAAAGCTTTTGGGGTCGATACTGGGAGACACTCTTGCTCTGAACTTCTAGATGGGAAAACAGGAAAGCCGAACCTGAGTTTCACTGGCACATGGCAACTTAATGTAAAATCCAAGATTCACCTTCTCATTCCAGGTGGCAGGCTGGGAGAGAACAAATTTCCTGCCAGGAACTCAGTTAAAGAATCACTATCTCCATAGGCAAAGTTCCGAGCTTAAGGATCAGCCATTACCTTCCTGATTGTGGGCAGACCTTAGCTGGGAAAAATCTAATTTTTTTATTTCTTAAGAAAAATGATGCTTTAGGAAATATATACAAATGTGTCCACACAAAAACCTACACACGAATGTTTATAAGCAGCTTTATTCATAATCACCCACCTTCACTAGGTGCTTCCATACAACAGAATATTATCAAGTGATAAGAAAAATGAGCTATCAAGTCACGAAAAGACATGACATGGAGGAACCAAAAATGCATATTGCTAAGTAGAAAGAAGCCAATCTGAAAAGGCTACATACTACATAATTCCAACTATATGACATTCTGGAAAAGGCAAAACTATACAGACAGCAAAATGATCAGTGGTCGCCAGGGATTTGGGGGTGGCTGTGAGAGGGAGGGATGAATAGGTGGCACACAAGGGGTTTTTCAGGCAGCGAAATTCTTCTGTATGCTATTGTAATGGTGGGTACGTGACACATGACACATTTGCTGAAACCCATGGAACTTCATTGCGCAGAGTGAACTATAATGTAAACTATTAACTCTAGTTAATAAAGAAAATCGTAGTTTTGATTTGCATTTCCCTAATCGTTAGTGATGCTGAACATTTTTTCAGGTATTTCTTCACCATCGTATTTCTTCTTTGGACAGCTGTCTTTTCAAGTCTTTTGCCCATTTTTTAATTGGATAATTTGTTTTTTTATTGTTGAGTTGTATGATCTCTTTATATATCATGGATATTAAACCCTTATCGATATGTGATTGCCAAATATTTTCTCCCACTGCCTTTTCACCTTTTTGACAAAGTCCGTTGAGGTGCAAAAGTGTTTAATTTTGAAAAGGTCCCATTTATCTATTTTTTCTTTTGTTGCTCATGCTTCTGGTGTAAAATTTAAGGAACTACCGCCTACCACAAGATCTTGAAGATGTTTTCCTACATTTTCTTCAAGGAGTTTTATGGTTGTTGTTTTTATATTCAAGTCCTGGATCCATTTTGAGTTAATTTTTATATAAGGTGAGATAGTGGTCTTCTTTCTTTCTTTTGGATATGGATATCCAGTTCTCTCAGCACCATTTGTTGAATAGACTGTTCTGGCCCAGCTGGGAGGGTTTGACAGCCTTGTCAAAAATCACTTGACAAAATGTATAATGGCTGTTATCCATCATTGTAATATCCTGCAGGAGAATTCCAATATCTCAAAAATGCCCCGTGTTATACCTATTGTTCCCTCTCCCTCCCCTCAGAACCTCTGGTGACTGCTGTCTTTATATCAATATTACAAGTTCTTCCATTACTAGAATAATAATAAGTCTACTTTGGTCCATAGTTGCATTCCTCCCTTATGTTTGTTTGATCCTCAGTCTTGAGGATTTGGGGATGGTGATGCCCACTCTGCTTCCAATTGAGAGGGAGTGTAGAGCCCACGGGGCAGATGGATGGAACTGTCTTGCTTGCAGTTGAAGATACTCTTTGCTTTTTGTCAAAAGCTATAAAATTGTGTGGTGCAAAGTATAAAACATAATGTAAACTATAGACCATGATTAGTACAATGCTTCAATATATGTTCATCAATTGTAAAATATGCACCACACTAATGAAAGACGTTGTTAATGGCAGAAAGTGTGGGAGGAGAAGGAGGTGGGGCTATAGGAATCCTCTATATTTTCGATGTAACGTGTATGTAATCTAAAGCTCCTTTAAAAATAAAGAAAACAATTATTTAAAAAGAGAGAGAGAAACTTGGATTTATACAAAGAATTAAAGATCTCTGGAAACGGTTAAAATGAAGTTACATGCAAAAGGTTTTTTTTATTTTTAATTGCTCTAAAATAAAATTGACTGTCTAAAGTAAAAAAAATCACTTGACTGTAGGTGTGAGGTTCTATTTCTGAGTTCTCAATTCAGTTGCATTGGTCAGTCTGTCTGTCTTTATGCCAGTACCATGCTGTTTTTACCACTGTAGCTGAGTAATATGCTTTAAAGTCAGGAAGTGAGAATCCTCCAATTTTGTTATTCTTTTTAAAGACATTTTTGGCTATTCAGGGCCCCTCATCCTTCCAAATAAATTTGATAATTGGCTTTTCCATTTCTGCAAAAAAAAAAGGCTGTTGGGATTTTTATTGGGATTGCATTGAATCTGTAAATCAGTTTGGGTAGAAATGACATGTTAACAATATTTAGTCTTCCAATCCATGAACACAGAATGTCCTTGCATTTATTTAAGTCTTCTTCAGTTTCTTTTAGCAATGTTTTGTAGTTTTCTGAATATACGTCCTTTATATCCTCGGTTAAGTTTATTCCTAAGTATTTGATTCTTTTAGTTGCCATTATAAATGGAATTTTTTCTGATTTCTCCCTCAGATTGCACATCCATAGTGTGTATGGAAATGTTATTGATTTTTGCATATTAATCTGGTATCCCATCACTTTGCTGAACTTGTCTATTAATTCTAATAGCTTTGTTGTGGATTTTTCAGAAGATTCTAGATATAGGGTCATATCATCAGCGAATAGTGAAAGTTTTACTTCTTCCTTTCCTATTTTCGTGCCTTTTATTACTTTATCTAGACTAATTGCTCTAGCTAGAACTATTAGCACAACATTGAATAACAGTGGTGTTTTAACATGCTTTCCAGGGGATTCTGGCTCATGCTCAGGTTGAGGAACCACTGCTCCAAGATAAGTGTAGCTTACCTTGTTTTGTCTTATGGGGTTTGGTCCGACACAACCAATCTCTGTCTACCCAGGAACTCTTTGAAAGCTGGGCTATGGGCATGCCCAGTTGAAGGAAGAAAAGGCTTGACTCTCCATGAGTCATAGATGTAGAGGGCCTTGAAGGGACCGTAGGTCAGTTTTCTTTAACATTCTTTAACAACATTCCGTCCCTAGAAATGTTGATTGGCTTGCAGGAGTCATAGCCATTTACAGAAGCCACTTAATCTTTTGGCCCAATTACCACACAAATCATTAGACATGTCTTACATTAACTTTGTTGTAAGTTTTATTTGATTATAACACTAATTTTTTCTTGTATGCACAATTTTCATAGTTTTTTATTCATGTAAGCAGGTCATCTACTCCCAACTTAAAAGAATTAGAGATAGCAGTTATGTACGGCAGGGGAAGCATAGAGAGATTGAGAGGTGAAGAATTTTCTTGTTTGTTTGTTTATTTGTTTATTATTATTATTGAAATTTAGTGAAAATTCTCTAATAATGATTGAATTGATAAATGCACAACTATGTGATTATACCAAATACAATTGATTGTACACTTTGGATGAATTGTATGCTTTATTAATATGTATCAATAAAATTGATTTGTTTAAAAAAAAAAAAAAGAATGAAAGAGACCATGTGAAAATATTGACTGTTGATCAGCCTGAACACATGAAGAATGTAATTGCTGTTTCCCTGACCTCACATATGGATATGTTTCAGATTAAGCAAACTCAATATACCAAAACTCGTGCTTAAAAACTCAGTGGTGGGAAGCGGCTGTGGCTCAATCAGTAGGGCTCCCGTTTACCATATGGGAGGCCCCGGGTTCGGTTCCCGGGGCCTCCTGGTGAAGGCAAGCCCGCCCGCACGGCGTGGTTGGCTGACCCAGCGAGCGCGGGCAGCAGGGGGGGGGATAGATGAATAAATAAATAAAATCTTTAAAAAAAAAAACAAAAAACAAAAAAAAAACTCAGTGGTGATATTCACATTCACTTCACAAAAACTTATTCTGCAATAGTGACCACAATTATGTTCATTCAAAGCCTCAGCATGTGTATCTGTGTGTGTAATTTCCACACTGATTTTCAGAAGCATACCTATTACATAAATGGGAGCACACCTGCAATAGCCTCCTGCTCTTGCTGGAAATGAATTGGGAAACTCAAGAGCACCATTTGAATTCCAGATTATTCTGAAGTACTCCTGTCACAGATCCAGTCAGTTCCTGGAGATTTCCCACCGATGCCAGCTTCCTTTATGAAAGCTAGAAACCCTGGCAAGGTGCGAATTATAGCACAGTAACTCATGCCTCATGGATGGTTCTTGGGAACGCTGAAGGCTAAGTGTCATCCACACAACTAGGTGAGAATCAATTCCTAGCAGTTGAGCAAGGGAAGAAACTTATTATGATTCTGTACTCAAATCCAGAATGTTGTTTTAAAGAAATATTTATATTGTTAATGGAGACAGAGGCTGTAGAAGTCTTGAGCACTGAATTATCATGTAATGACCCCACTGCTCAGAATTCCCATTAACCCACCAGGTCAGTCGATTCCTCCTGCCCGCTTTATAGTGATAAATAGCCCATGAAGTGTTCCGTCTGGCAATGGCCTTCCTCATTTATAGTGTCTTACACAATCAAAGGGGAAATCCCTCGTCTTGCATGTGAACTTGACACTCAGTGATGTGGTCAGCCCAAGCTCTCCTGTCCACGGCCTCTCTGCCAAAGCAGACTTCTTCCTGCCTGCCAGTTCAGGACTCAAGTGTTAAGTAGACCTGATAGACCTCATTTCAAAAGGGGTCTCTTCTGGGGAGTCTTCTCGGATTAATGCCTTTGAGCTCTACCCTCTCCACTCTCAGGTATTCAGATTGGACTGCATTGTTCTGCACTGAACACACTGCTTTGTCAAATGACAAATAAGGAGAGGGAGAAGGAGAGGGAGAGGGAGAGAGGAAAAGAGAAGGAGGATATAGGAAGGAGCCTGGATCACTGTGACTGCCAGAAGTTCAAAGCTTTGTGCATAATTCTTCCACTTCATTGGTTCCTAACTTTCTGGAGGGTCAAGGCTCCTCACTAAGACTCTGATGAAAGGTAGAGATCCTCTTCCCAGAAATATGTTCCTATACATGTACATGCAAAATTTTTCATCCAATTTCAGGTTTATGGACCTTGCATGGTGGATCCATAGGCCCCAGATCAAAAATCACCATTCATGGTCTGTTGATATTATCTCATAATCTGTAACAAATGTTCCACAATGGTGTGGTGTGTTGGTGAACGGGTATTATATGGGAATTCTGCACATGTGCATGATTGTTTTGTAAGTTTACAACTTCTGTAATAAAAAATATATTTAGAAAAACTTTTTAAATCACGATTCAACTTCCCATCTTGAAATCCAATCTCTGATTCATGTGGTTGTTTGAGAAACATGTCATCAAAATATGTGACATATCTTACAGTCGGTTGATTTCCTAGGTTCTGCCTGGGACCATTTTCTGTCCCCACTCTCCACTGATGGACATCTCACTCCCTGGGATTCAACTGCCTTCTCCATCAGTGGCTAACCTTTTCTCTCCCGCTTTGTGAAACACATGAAAGTTACAAATCCTCTATCCAGGAAGATACACACATGCATATATCCCCTCCATGTGCACCCCCCCCACACGACGTACAGGGCACCCACAAGCCACCTGTTGTCTACCCATGGACCCAAGGTGAAGAACCCCTGGCTTAGAGGGAACCACATCTCCCTTTACAAACTAGATTCAGGCATTTGGCCTTTGACTTGGTGCTTAAATTGATTCCAGTGATTACTATAAACAAGGTTGGAGTTTTCAAAGAGCTGCATAATTCAGTCTCAGCCCTTCCTGGCCTCTAACTTCACTACGGAAATCCTGATGAAGCCCTTAGTGCCGAAAGGCCAGGGGCTCATACAGCTCGCCAGAGCCTGGCTGGTCCCCCAGACCCCACCACAGTCCTTCAGGGAAAGCAGCCAGGGGCTGGTCTCGATCCACTGTGCTTGACTGGGGACTAAATCAGCTGGTTTCATGACTGTATTAAACCCCACATCTTTTTATTTTGGTACTATTTACCAGATAATAAGATCCAGCCAAGCCAAGCCATGAGAAAGACCTATTACCTGTAATGAATTCTAATTTTGCAAGCGGTGCCGTCTCAGATCAATGGCTAAACATGATGTTATGCATCTGCCTTTACCATGTTTGTCAGTGAATTTGATGCATTTCTACTCCTAACAATAAATATTCATAAACAAAACTAAATGGGTTTTAGAAATGCAGCCCCTTCTTGTGTGAAGTGGAATGCTAAAATTGAATGCGCATGAGATTTGGAGTCTAAAAAGAAAGGGTCTGACACATGGCTCTGCTCATTCTTAGCCGAGCGGGTGGCATTAAATTATTAAAGCCTCCTGAGCCTCAGTTTCATGCTCTGTGAAATGGGGTTAATAACACCCTCTTTACAAGGTGGTTTGAGGGTTCAAATGAAATGATGGCTATCAAAGGACTTTGTTAGTTGGAGATGTTACTGTTTCCCGTTGAGGGACTCAGATAATTTTTAAAAGAACAAACGACAAATATGGAGGAAAAAGACTAATGATGTTAGACACTGCTCCAGGCTAGCATTAGAGGTTAAGTCATCTGAAGTCCTCCTGCATGACTGGGCTTAATTCCTTCAAGGAATTTAAGCGATACCCGCTACTGCCATCCCCAATGCTCCGTTTGAAGTCAATATGATTTGGACAAGTGAAGAAGCCTTAGGCTTGGAGGAGGGGCTTTCACTTCCGAGCACGCTCTGGCAGTATGTGCTACTACATGACTTGAACAAGACGCTTTAATGTCTTCGTGGCTCAGTTTCCTTGTCCGTTCAAATGGGTTAATACCACCTGATCAGTTGATCGGACAGGATTAAATTGACTTTGATAATCAGAGGGAAAAGAATAAAAACGTGAAGGTCTGCAGCAGGGTGGAGGGAGGAGAAAGAGAAAAATGAGGAGCAGGAAGAAGGAATGAAAAAGACAGCAGATCATGGCAGCGTCTCTCCTTAGTCTTCCAGGGGAGCTACAGGCACAAAGGAAGCCAGAGGATGAGAGAAGATAAGGACTCCCTCTAAACTGGGAGGAGGAAGTGGGCAGGAAGAGTCCTCCAAGGGGAGGTTTGGTGTGTGGATCTGTTTCAGAAGAAGCACAGAGACCATGTCCTGGGGACTCTGATTACTAATCCAATTGGCACGAACCCTGGGGACATATTTGTCGTCATTAAAATCCCAGAAAATAAAAAAAGGATTTATTTTTTTAAGGCTGCACTAGGAGAAAAGGCAGCAGAAAAGACTTGGGAAGGATTCCGTGTGGAAGGCTCAGGGAACAGCTTAGTTTTCTTGAGGAACCAAACCAAAGATAGAGCAGAGATTTCAACCTGAAGAAGAGACTGTGACATATGAAGAAAGTCGGGTTTGGGTTTGAGGGCTGGACTGGGTGCATCTCGTGTGGGAAGTTCCGTTCAAGGTCATTTTTGCCTTGAGCTCCCCTTGTACCCCCAGGCCCTGGGCTGGGTGTCTGATGATGCAAAGTTTCAGCCACTTGACAAACGTTTCCTGCGTATCCACTAGATACCAGAGTGCACTGTCTGGAAAGTACTAAACACTGTACACCACAAAATGGTTGTTCATCTCTTACCTCATTTAATCCTCCAGTGCCCCTATGGATGAGGTACTCCTGTTACTCCCAGTTTTACACAGGCGAGGAAAGCAGAAGGTACCCAGTCTGTCTGACTGACTCCCAAAGCTGTGTGCTTCCCCGACACCAGCCTGCCCATCCTGCAGCTGCTCTTCATGTAGGGATAGCACGGGGAGGGCCACAGACTTGTGCCAGGTGTGGGAAAGGAATGGCATGATGAGGGAATAGTGAAGAAGCAGGCAGTGGACAGGAAACAAAAACCAGAAGCTAAGAAACAGAGAAAAGAGCTAGAGGGGGGAACAAGAGGTGTAAGGAGATGAGAGATGGGGCCAGGATAGAAGGCTGAACCTATCCTTCAGAAGAGATGGCTTTGTCAGTTTCCAAAGAAGAGGATAGCAGGGTGGAGGTGGAGTAGCCCGGGGACGGGAACCTCCAAGAAACCGATGGAGAACAAAACACAAGAGAAAGGGCATAGCATAGCAGAACCAATAGAGATGGGCCCAGTTCCAGAAAGGAGAGGCAACGAGAAGAGCAGAAGTTAGAGTCTCAGTTAAGAGGAGGAATTGTGGGAGGGAAGAAAGCCGAGGGAGGTGAAAGGAAGCCTGGAAGGACTAATTAAAATCACACCAACAGGGGAAAGCACATCTCAGAACAGGTAACACAAATAATCTAAGGACACAGAAAGCTCAAGCCACAGCCTGTGGGGCTCTGGGAGAAAAGAAGCAGGATGTAATTTTAGTATCAGAAACAAGGCTGAATACAAAGAAGGGCATGTATTATGCATGAAAGGACATGGCTTTCAGGCTCCTCACAGTGGTCAACAAGGGAGGACGCCAGACAGAAAGGGAGGCTTGCTCACCTCACGTCATGTGGAAGATTTGGGGCCTGGCTGTGACATGTATGAGTAGGGCTGCAAATTTGCCCTCCATCCTCGGCTGAGCATACCCTGCCTGGTATTCTTTATTGCTATAATTCAGTGGTTCTCAGCCAGGGGCAATCCCCCCCCCCCCCCGAGTACAGATGGTCACGACTGGGAAGGAGGGTATACTATTGGTGTCTAGTGAGGAGAGATCAGGGATGCTGCTAAATACGTTCACGATAGCCCCCCACAACAGAGAACTGCGCAGCCTAAAATGATGATAGTGATGAGGGCGAGAAACCCTGATGGCTTTCTCATCTCCAGCTGAAGCCCCTGTTCTCATGGATGGTGGTGGGGAGGGAGGAACCTCTTAAAATCTCCTAATTAATGGAAACAGCCTCTGCCCATCAAAAACAGACTCTACCAGATTCACGCAGTCCCTTTGAGTAAATGCTCAGAGTTCAAAAGTTTCATCCCCGCTCCTACCTCCTTCCTCCCCAAGATGGCGACATTGATGGGACAGCCAGTTGGCATGGGGGTCCTTGTGTGGGTCCTCACTGGCCAACAACCCCCCGGCCCATCACTGGAGCATCCTTCTGGCATCCAGGGAGGAAGTCTGGAGATTGTGAAGTTTAGGGTCTCATCTCTCAGCCCAGTCCAGGCCCATGTTGCTCCCCATCCTGCTGATTTGGCTCCACACGAGCCCATGGCTGCCCTTCGGCCCCTCTGAGTCTCAGCCACATCCTCCATTGAGTCCCTAGATTATGCTGTCCACTGGCGGCCACGGCCATGGGGTCGCCTTGCCCCTCACTGCAGTGGTCCCATGGCAGGCCTGCCAAAGTCCCAGTGTCTTTAACGGGGAGCATGCGGAAACTTCTGGATCCCTCTATGACAAGTAGGAGCTGAAGGAGATGTTGCTCTCTCCCTGCCTAAATCTGCCAGGCATCCATTTCTCTTTTGCTATGGGTGCCTCTTGTTGGTGAGGGGGGCTCTGCAAGGTGGTCTCCCAGAATCCCAAAGAGTCTGTGGTCAGATCTCCCCCTAACCTGGTTGGAACATTTCTGTCAAACTTCCACTCCCCTGAAAAGTTCTACCCATAATGTGGGATGGGGGGATGGGGGCACACTGGCATCTACCTTCTTACTGTTCCCTCTTTCTTTCACTCTTACTCTCCCCATCCCCCTCACAGCATGCTCCACTTTTGTCCTCAGAGAGTAGACATCATAGCCTGAGTTTTCCCAATTTGTGGCTTATAGTAAAGCTCTAGAGTCCCAGTTGGCCAAACTTGCCTCTTTCCTTTCTTCTTCTTCTTCTTTTCTAAAAAGCTTTATTGAGATATTATCCAGAGACCATACAATTCACCCTTTTAAACTGTATCATTTAGTGAGTTTTAGTTTATTTGCAGTGTTGTGCAGCCGTATGATCTAATTCCAGGACATTTTCATTACCCCCGAAAGAAACCCTGGACCCACTAGGAGTCACTCCTCATTTCCCCCTCCCCCCCAGCCCCTGGCAACCACTAATCTGCTTTCTGTCTCTGTGGATTTGCCTATTATGAACATTTTATATCAATGGAATCATACAATATGTGGCCTTTTATGTCTGCTTTAACTTACCATAATGTTTTCAAGGTTTATCCATGTTGTAGCATGTATTTGTACTCCATTCCGTTTTATGCCTAAATAATATTCCAATGCATGGGTATTGCACAGTTTATCCATTCGTCAGTTGATGAGCTATTGGGCTGTCTCCATTTGGGGGCTATTATGAATGACGCTGCTGTGAACATGCACGTACAAGTTGTGTGTAGACTTGTGTTTTCAGATCTCTTGGGTAGATACCTAGGAGTGGAATTGCTGGGTTGTATAGTAATTCTATGTTTCACATTTTAAGGGCCGGAGAAACTGTTTTCCAAACTGGCTGCATCATTTTATATTCCACCACCAGCAATGTGTGAGGGTTCCAGTTGCTCTGCATCCTTATAAACACTTGGATTGTCAGTTTTAAAAATTTAATTATAGTTATTCTAGTGGTTGTGACATTCTCAACTTCTTATATATAAAGGAGTTTTGGATATTGAGCGATCCCTGACTCTCAAGGCCTCTATTTCCTTGAGGACATAAAAACATCGAATTTGATGATTAAAGGCCAGTAAGGACTGTTTTTTTTCCTAACTCTATCTGCCCTCCCTTGTAGCACGGAAACCCACTGATTTACTAGCAGGGGGTGATGGAGCGTGTCCTAGGGCAATACGACTTAAGAAGATGGAAAGATTTATCAGTTGGGTGTCTTTAAAAATGTTCTACCTAACTTTATATATATATATATATATATATTTTGGATGTGGGAATGAAAACGAGCGAAATTGGGAATGGCTGTGACCCCTAAAATGTATATGAAAGGGAAGAGATATCAAAGGTTGTTTGACTGAGGAGTGGGAGTGGGAGGTGCTAACTATGTGAAGGGAAAAAAGAGGACCATGTTGGAAGCATTTGGTTAGTAGCAAGGCTTCAATATTGGTTCCTCGAATGTAACAAATGCACCCCAGTAATGCAAGATGTTAATAATAAGGGAAACTACGTGTGTGGTTGTGTGTGTGTGTGTGTGGGGGGAGATGTTATAGAGGAATTCCCTATCATTCGTTGTAATTTTTCTGTAAATCTAAAACTTTTCTAAAAATAAACTTTATTATTATTTTTAATGTCAAATATTTAGAATTGGCCTAGAAGAACCCTGAATTGAAAGCTACTTACCAAAGTCCTCTGAAACAAAGTTACAAGAAAAAAGGAGGTCAGCAGAATTGCTAGGAAGTAAACTTTAGAAGAATAGATGCTGTGAAATCAAAAGGGAAAGATAGTGACGTTTCTGATCGTGTTCTGGTATAATAGCTAATATTAATTTCTCAAACAACAGAACATTTGACACAGATATAGGGAAGACACGTAAATTCCTCTTGGAGCAGAGCAATATTTCAATTATGGCTGCAGAAAGGATCCAGACAGAAAGCTTTGCTGCCTTCTGAGACGTCAGAACCTGCTATGAGAAGACAGAGTTCTCAAGTTCTCAGAGACATGCCCTCAAGAGATGGTCTTAGCGTGGAAGTTTATGAAACTACCTCATGGAGGAAGCGACTTATCTAAGGAGATCTTCAGTGTGGTATGGTGAAGAAGGAGGAGTTTTTGACTCAGACACAGGTTTAAAGCCTGGTTCTATCATTTATAACCTTAGGCAAGGTGTTCATCTGCCCCACGTCTCAGTTTCCTCATCTGGAAAGTGGGCATAATAATATTTATCCCACCAGGTTGTTGGGTGACTTAATGATATAACATCTCTAAAGTGGCTAGCACATGGCAGGCACTCAATACACGATAGCTCTAGTTATTATTTGGTGTAACATAGATATTTGTAAAAAGCAGATGAGAGATGTTAGAAACTGGACAGAACTGCAGTACTGAACGTGGATCACACCAAGTTAGCCACAAAAGAATCCCCAAGCCAGGTAAGACTGGCAGCAGGCCTCATCCAGAGGGGACTGGTAGGCTTGGGCTTGAGATATCACAGAAAATGTTCACAGAAGGAGACAAAAAGGATACTTATTGAGGGTGTATGGAGAAAAGGCCTTGTGATCCTCAATAAATCACGACTTTCTCTTTAATCCATGGTATAGTGGGGCAGATCATAGGCACCCTGCAATGACGTGTGGGCACTTTGCCATGCCCTATGTTCTCCCCGACTCCTCTCCAGCCACCCCGGCCTCCTCACTGTTCCCCAAGCATCCCACCTCACAGCGTTCACCTGATGCTCTCTCCACCTGGAGCTATCTTCTCTAGAATGCCTGCCTTACTTGCACCCATACCTCCATCAGGTCTTTATCCAATGTTGCCTCCTTTGGGTCTTTCCTCCAAAGTCTCCCCCTTTGGGTCTTTACTCCAACATCATCTAATCAGTGAGGCTTTCCCTGACCACCTGTTTCAAGTGACCCCCAACATTCCTTACCCCCTTCCCTGGTTGCTTTATTTCCTCTGTGGTACTTTGCACCATTGAATATACTGTCCAATGTCAGCTTCCTGGAGACAGGGTGTTTGCCTTTTTTGTTCACTGCTGTATCCTCAGTGCCCAGAACCATATCTGGCACATAGGAGATGCTTGGAAAATATTTATTGAAAGAATGAATGTCAAGACAATCACATGCCCACCAGGATCAAATGTCAGAGAAGTTCGAATCAAGGGGGTCGAGAAGAAAAATGAGTGAAAAGCGAGGAGTGAGGCAATGCCTCCCACAGATCCCCTTCCTCTATGTGGTCCCTGTAGACCTGCCGATAAGGTCTATAAATCAGTGGAGCTAGAAAGTAACAGTTGATTACAGTTACATGAGACCAAGCAAGCCACATAGCATGGTCTAGATTTAAGGCCATTGTGCTGGTTTGAAACCGTATGGGCCCCAGAAAAACATGTTCTTAAAGCTAATCCATTCCTGTGGGTGTGAATCCATTGTAAGTAGGACCTTTGATTAGGCTACTTCAGTTAAGGTGTGACCCAGCTTAATCAGGATGGGTCTTAATTCTCTTACTGGAGTCTTCTTATAAATAAGCAGAATGAAATTCAGACAGAGAGAAAGCCACAGAGGGAGCAGCCAGAGGCTGAACATCAACAGAACCCAGAAGAGAAGGGAGAGACCAGAAGATGCCCACCATGTGCCTTGCCTTGTGACAAGCTAATGACCAAAGATCACCAGCAGCCAGCCCCAAAATGCCACAGTCTTTGGGGAAAAAGTATTGCCTTAATCATGCCTTGATTTGGACTTTCTTTTAGCCTCAAAACTGTATGCAAATAAATTCCCATTGTTTAAGCCAAACCATTTCATTGGTATTTGCTTGAGAAGCCCAGGAAGCTAAAACAATCACTTTTACCTGGGTTTATTCTCAAAGCAGTAGATCACAAGTCCAAAGGATCAATAAGGGATGCAGAGGTGGGCCTGACTGACCAGGCCGCCCTTGCCTCTCACAGAGGTATGCCCACTCACAAGGAGATGGCCACCAGATTGGAGGAGTTGAGAACTTTGGGTTTCTTCTCTTTTACTCCCCCAGAAATCAGCACCCAGGGACAACATATACTATACATATGTTATGAGTTGAATTGTGTCCTCCAAAAGATATGTTGACACTCTAATGTCAGGCACTCGTGGACATGAAATAGGGTCATGGCAGACAGAATTCATTAAATTAAGATAAGTCCAAACTAGATTCAGTGGGCTCAAATCCAATATAACTGCTGTCCTTATGAGAGAGAAGTTTGGTAATAGACACAGAATCAGACAGAGACACTCTTCTAGTGTGTGTTTCTTGGTTCAGTAGAAAGAATGGCCATCTAAGAGAAGAAAGAATTGGGGTCCATCCTGAGGCTATCATCTGCTATAATGCAGCATTGGGCAAATAATTTAGCATCTTCAAACCTCAGTGAACTCATTTGTAAAGTGGGAAAACAATGTTTGCCCGATTGACCTCATAAGATTATTTGTGGTGAGCAAATAATCAAAGAGAGTAAAAATGCTTTATGTTTAGGGAACTATGTTTGTCATGAGTACTATTATCCCCCATGACCATCTCTATGCTATTGCACTTTCTCACAGGGTGGGCAGGGGACTATTTGCATCTGGGTAGGACCATGGAAAACTTCAGATTCTCAGGCCCTACCATGGGCCTGCTGAACTTGATTCTCTAGTGTAGGGACCGCTGATCTAGGTTTTAACAAGGACCCAGGGCATGCTGATGAGGAGAGTCTATTGTCTATTGAGTCTGTGAGCTGCCACTTCTAATCTGCATTTCTGTAGTTCTGTTATCCCTGCTGCCTTCTCCCTGGTCTTCTTTCTTGTCATCTTTTCCGACTCTTCTGTTTTGCTCCTGTGGAGTTTCCATAGTCATCACCTGCTAATGAGAAAGCTCTTATCTGCTACAATCATATTCGAAATACTGAAGTAGTAGGAGGCAGAAAAGCACTGGAACATTAATACTTACCCGAGATGGCTCTGGAGTGTAAAGTGGGAGCCCCGTCTTTAACTCCCAGCCATTTCCCTAATTCGTTCCCGGGCCAAACTGTCATCTTCTGTTGCAAAAGTAATCATAATTAAAGGACTTTTGATCTATTTTGTAGCCTTTTAGATTAGTAAAAGTGGGATTGGAATGTAAGAGCTTCCCTTTGCTAAATTGCTCTGGTTCTATATATCTACTCTCTTACCAGATATGGGGTAGAAAAAAAAAGTTCAGCAATTTTTCAGATCAAAGATTGTCATCTTTGAGCCAAAGCTATTCAAGATTTGCAATATTCACTGGCTTGATCTACTCCTGCCAAATTCTGGAAACTTCACTACATAGCACATTCAGGGTGTATACATAAGCAGAGACATATTGATGGCTTAAATGTGAAAGAACAGAACCCTACTTGACCATCTAGAAGCTTTATTGACAATGCTGCTGAGAGAGATTGATGCCTAGGTATTGGCAAAATCTTGGTATGTTAGCAGTAGCAGACTATTTTCATGCTGAGTCAAGACTTGGTCACACCAATGGGAGGGCAAATGATCTGCTTATTCCTCAGGCCCTGGCTGGAGCATCTGCTGTTACCCAAAACCTTTCCCGATGCATTTAAAGGCTGGTGATCCTCAAGCCGGGCTCCATGTTAGAGTCCTAGGAGGAGTTTCTAAAATCCCAATGCCCATGACATACTCCCAGCCAATTAAGCTAGTATCTCTAAGGGTGAGAGCTATGCATTGGCATTTTTTGGGTAACAGCTTTAGTGAGATATCATTTGCAAACCAGACAATCTACCCATTTAGAGTGCACAATTCAATGGATTAGAATATTCACATGATTGTGCAACTCTCGCCCCTATCTAATGCCAGAATATTTTCATCATCCCAAATTGAAACCACATGTCCATTTAGGAGCCATTGGCTTTTCCTCTCCCTGCCCTACAACCCTTGGCAACCACTGGTCTAGTTTCTGTCTCTATGGATGTGCTTCTTCTGGACATTTCATATGAATGGAATAATACACTATGTGGTCTTTTGAGTATGGATTCTTTCAGGCATCAGTATTTTTAAAAGTTCCTTGGACGACCCTGAGGAAGCCAGTGATGAGTACCCTAGATTTATATAGACTTCTAACACAGCACCTCTTGCCCTATATGTCCGTGTTTGTTTTCACACCTCTCGCTAGGCCAAGAGCTTCTTGAGGGCAGGGATCATAACTTCTTTTTGTTGTGTTCTAAACACCTACTCCAGTGCCTGACCCTTAGTAGTAACTCAAAAATTATTTGATCAAAAACTGAATGTATAAATACATATCACGCTATTACCAAGACTTCATTGAAGGAGCAATGTCATTGCAAATTCTCTTCTTTGGAAAGGGACAAGAATTAACTTCTTACAGACTCCTGCATGGTCTTATCAAAGCCTACTATATGTCAGGCACTGTTCTAGAAACTGAGGATACGGTGGTAAAGAGAACAGAGAAATTTCACGTCCTCATGGAGCTCAAACTGTGGCAAGGCAATCAGTCAGATCATAAACAAGTGAACAACAAGGTAATTTCAAATGGCAATAAGTGGTAGAAGACATGGAACTGAGTGCTGGAAGGGACACGGGGGCCGTGGGAGCAGGAGGACTGCTTTAGACATGTGGGTGAGGAGGGCCCCACCCCTTCAGATTGATTCCATATGCAGAAACTGGCTCCAAATCCAACTGTTAGATGGAATGTACTGAAGGGCAGAGAAAATTGTTAATGGGAAATTAAAATTTAATGAAGATAATTTAAAACAACAACAACACTGTGTTCAACAACAGGAGCAATTGTGTAGAGAAAGAACCTTGGGCTGGGAATCCCAGCCAGTTCTATTCCTAAGTAAGGCACTGCCATGGGCAGTAGGGAACTGCCATATGACGTCCCATCTCAAGCCTAAAAGGCTGTGACAAGATCAACATTGGGCAAAACACAGAATCCAGGGGGAGGGGGCATCCAAATGGCAAAGACTGGGCAGGATGTCTGCACTGGATCCAAGACTCCTACTCGATGCCCAGTGAGAGTATGGATGAAGTGTCCTTCTTCTCACTTTATCAGGAATCTTACAATATTGATTAATTACCCCCTCCTCTCCCTTATCTCCAACTTCCCTAGGTCTCCTGGCTCTTTCCCAGCAACATTTAAATAGGCCCCATTCTCTCCCACTCCTAAAATCTCTACCAGGACCCCACATGCCCTTTCCATATCCCTGGAATTTTCAGCATGAGAGAAAAGAGATACAGGTGTAAGATTAATGAAGTTAAGGAAAATCTTGTAGTCTTAAATCTGAATGTGAGAATAAAAAGTTCTTATTCTCCCAACTCAAGAAAGGAAAAGAAGGCTGCCTGTCCCTTAGTCATATGGTTCAAGCAGTAAACTGGAAGTCCCTGAAATTGGTTTTAAAACAACTGACCCCAACGAAAGCAGTGTCGAAGTTGGGAAGTGGAGCTGGTTAGATTGGCATTGGCCTTGGTTTTTTCCGTATTATCCCATGAGACAGTGGTGCTGACAGTACAGCCTGCCTAAGTCTCCAAGTTTCCCTATGTAAAGGAGATCTTGATGTAATGCTGAACTCCCACACAGACATTCGAAATAAATAAGTAATGGCCAGAGGGCTCTTTGTACTCAGAGAGTTGAGGAAACAAAGTCACATAAAAATGTCAAATGATTTGGAAAGCATGCCATGTTTTAAAGACTGCCTGTGCCACAATTTGCATCTTCTATTTTTCTACTGTACACAAGTCTAGTCCTTGTTTTTCTGTTCATTTCTTTGTTGGCCTAGTTCTTAAGATTTGTAGTAGTTGCTTAATTGGCTCTAAATCACAGGTCATCTTTCTATCTCGGGCACCAGTAGTCAAAGATGGGAACAGCACTTCAAATGTGCATGCATGCGTGTGTGTGTGTGTGTGTGTGTGAGAGAGAGAGAGAGAGAGAGAGAGAGAGAGAGAGAGAGATTAGGGACCAGAAGACACGACTGCATTGTTTCTTGATAATAATATAGGGTATTGGAGTTCACAGCAGGAGAAACAAGGGAAAAAGCTGGAACTTTATATCAACTTGGATAAAAGCAGGGGTACCAGAGATGACGAATCGGCCCCTGCTGAAAGGTCAACTGTTCTTTCATTTCCTCAAGGACATTTTTCCAAAGTCTTAAGATACATGGTATCCAAAATGATTATGATACTAAAAAGAAAGAAAAATATTGTAACTGGGTGAGGCAAAATATTAAATTGTGCCCATTTTGCTCAAATAGAAGGGCTATTAATAAACTATAAATTGCTTGCTAGCCTCTATATTAAGTTCAACATTCCCTCTTAAAATGTGAAGGCTCCTTTCTTTGTTTTGTAAAAGCAAATCTTTTCTTTATTGGCAGGAATATAACCTCCTGTAAGGAACATAATTTACGGTAATATATGTATACATTTTCCCTCTGTGGGCCCCAAACCTTAATTCATTAATATATCAAGTCATTAAAAACATGACTGATTGGCTTAAACAATTAAGAAAATACAGGAGGGAAAAATTTTTGCATTGATATGGAATGGGCTAGAAAATTCAATAAGTCGTTTCCATTTCTAAGTCAATGACATATTTACAAGTGACATTACCAACATTTGTAGTAAGATATCAACTACGACTAAATTAATTATGAATAGTTAAACCTTTATTTGGAGCTGTCAGCTCCACATTTCTTAGGAAAATCCTTAATCACCTCCATTACAAACTGCCAAGCTGCCTGATTTCTGCACCGAAAGCCATGGTTCCCTAGTGAAACTGTGAAAGGGAAAATGTCAAGCAATCGAATCAGCATACCCTGATGATGCCTTCTTGCTCACAGCAAACAAAACCTTTACCTTCCACAGCCACAAATCAGCTTCCCATTGGGTGTCAAAGCTATTAGACATCAGCTCAAAGCCAAATAGGGCCAGGATTATGACTTCCTCATTTCTATGATTCCAGGGCCCAGCACAGAGCCTGGCACAGAGCTGGCACTTTTAAATGCTTAGTGAATGTTGCCAAACAATGCCACTGTCCTGCTCCAACATCCTTGTAATGTCTACCTCTGCCTCAGGGATGACACTCCACAAAACACCTTCTGCCAGGGTCACAGAATGGGATCATTTGTCTAGTACAGGGGTTCTTAAACAGGGGTCTGTGAGCTTGAATTGAAATTCCAAAAACAGTCTTGTGGGGACGTGTTGGTGTGGGTGTGATGTATTTATTAAATAATACACAGTATAGTGTGGGCTTAGTAAGGGGTCCGTGGTTTGCACCTGACTGGCAAAGGGGTCTGTGGAACAAAAAAGGTTAAGAAGCCCTGCTCTAGTGCCTTCCTTTCTAGAGCAAAACCATAGCAAGGTCTGGGAACTACGACCCAAGGATACCATTCCCCTCTCAACTTGTCACAGTCACCGGGCCCAATCACCTAATCATATTGGAACATAGATGGCTGCAAAGACGAACTGTGTCACAATACAGGTATTGGCCCACAATACCTCTACTGCACTATTGTCTTTATAGATTGAACAGAAAATATTAACCTGCCTAAGAATACACGTATTCAAGAGAGCCACCGAGACAGATTCCCCTAAAAGCACAACAGAGGTCTCTTCCTTGTACTTTCGTCAGTGGAGATGCGCAGCTGAGCATATATAATGTGATCTGATTGGTCCCATTTCCACTGGACTTTTAATGTTTTGCTAGCTGAGAGGAACACTCTAATAGGAATATAGCTTTAAAATCCTATCCGTTAAAGCGTACAATTTAAAGGTAACAGCGTTGAACAGTTCTAAGCCTCTTCATCATTGTAATAACAGTGATATATCTATAAAAGGCCTTGAAAGGATGGATGCACCTTTTATTAGCCCGCCTCCCCAGGACGGCCAAAGAACAATGACAACAACAAAAACAATAACATTAATTTCCACTTGCTTGGCATATTTACTCATCTTGGTGGAGTTCATTACTGTAGGGCAATTCCACAGTGTTTCAGTCTTTGGGTCTCAAAGTGATTTCCAAGGTTATATGTTTTCTTTCTCTGTCTCTTGATACATGGCTTTCTGGGCCAGGTCAAAGTCAGCCCAATCGGGGGCTCAGCCGTGATATTTTCAGTAGAGCACATGAGCAGGCTTTTATTTTTGTAGCCCTCCTTGAACAATATATCCTCTGTGCTAGAAGCTAGAGTTTCAAAGATGTAGCGGGTGAGGGCCAGCCTCTAGACTTCTTCCTAATCTTTACCCTGACCTTGAATCACTTTGGTATGCAAGCCCATAAGCTACAATGAGCTTTTTTAAAAAAAATCAGCAAATAGAATTACACATTCTAATATGGCTCATTGAATATCAGTCAGGTTCTGAGGGGAGGGAGAGGGAAAAATAGGTGTGATTTGGGGGCATTTTCGGGACTTGGGAATTAGCCTGAATGACATTGCAATGACAGATACAGGCCATTATATATTTTGTCATAACTTACAAAAATGGTGTGGGAGAGAGTGTAAACTACAGTGTAAACTATAGTCCACGCTTAGTGGCAATGCTCCAAAATGTGTTCATCAATTCTAACAAATGTACCACACTAATGAAGGATGTTGTGAATGTGGGAAAATGCGGGAGGGGGAGGGAATGTGGCATATGGGAATCCCCTACGTTTTTAAAGTAACATTTATGTAATCTAAGTGTCTTTAAAAAGATAAAAAGTATATATATATATATATATATTTTTAAAGGTAATCTAAAAGTTTGGCCCAGAAAACGTATGAAAAAAAGGTGGAAAAGACTGACTTCTAATAGTATTACCCTCTGTATTGTCTATATTAAATAATCTGAACTTGTAGATTTGATATAATGTGGGGGATTAAAGGCATAGATTCTAGGTCAGTCTGCCTGGGTTCAAGTCCCAGCTCTCAATTTAACTAGCTGTGTAGTCACTGTCAAGAAACCTCCGATTCCTCACTGTGAAAACGAAGCTAATAATACTCATATAACTCAGAGAGTTATAAGAGAATTAAATGAGGCAATATGTGAAAATATTTAGAACTGTGATGGGCGTGGAGTAAATGCTAGAGAGTTTGTTCTGGTCATCGTTAGGGATATTTACTCCCTCTCTCCCCACCGTTTTGAGCTCTAGTTAATAATATTGCTTTCTATTCATGGCCTCATCCACCATTCCTTCACACACTCCATAAACATTTTCTTCATTTGTCCTAATAACTGTGCTAGAAGCTAGAGCTTCAAAGATGAAGCATATGAGGTCCCTGCCCTTGAGGGGAACCCTCTAACCTTGTCCCTAATCAGTCCCCTAACCTTGACTTCCTTAAGTATGCAAACCCATAAATTACATAAACTCTATGGGGCAAGGGCTAAGATAGCCAAATGAATAACAGGACTTGGTGGCCTTGGTTCCTCATCTCTGACAGTCACTGGCTTTTGGTTTCTTTCCATCTATCTTTTTCTCTCTTTCCATCTTTCTACCATCAACAGATACTCAAGGAAATGTCTTGAGTGCTGCCTCTGTGACACACTGTTTTATGCCCTTAGGGTCCAGCCTTTGGGGGGCACTGCCTCAAGGGGCCCAAGGACATAGCCCCCCAGGCAAAGCTTGGGTGACTTGGTAAGGATTTTCCGTAGTGCTGGTCATTGCCTGTCGGTTTATATATTTTTTAAAAAGCCAGTAGGCAAAACCCGGCAAAAATCCCTGCCCATGGAAGTTTCATCTTCTCTTCTGGTTGTTGAGAAGGGAGCAGATTGCGATGGGGGGCAGGGGCAGCATGGCGAGCCAACCCCCCGAAAGAAGCTTCGGAGATGGGATGTTGCCTATCTCTTGACCAGAGACCAAGAGAAATAACTGCCTTCAGGGCCGAGATGTCCTACCGAGATTTCAGATGAAAGCGCAGGCCAGGAAGTGGCTTCTGAAGCAATAGACGGTCGAGAAAGACAGCTTGCAGCCCTTCCTGTGTGCGTGTGTGTGGGAGTGAGTGCATGCATGTGCACAAGTGTGAACACATGTTCAGGAGAGCGGGGAAGGGGCGGAAGGGTTACATAGACCGGTCAGCAGATTTGCTCCACCTAGAAGTAAGAGATCTTTTCCCTGTTTCATTGGTCCCAGCCTTTCAAACTTGATATGATCTTAAAAATCATAGTAGCTATTTTGCCTTTGGGCCGCTACGTTGAATTTCCGAGATGCAGTGGATACACTGTAGAGTCCTTAAAAAGTTGCAGCAAATTCCATGAGCAAAGATCGATTGTGTACAATATTCTAGCATCGGGCTTGAAAAGCAATATAAACCACTGTGGTTAGCTTTTTTCCCCTTTTTTACTTGAATGCCATTTCAGAGAGGTGAGACACCTTACACAGCCAAGTGCTAGAGCTGGCCTCCAACATAAACTCAGCAGCAGCGTCTAGAAGGGGGGGATTGGCCTGTGTCCTTTTCATACAAGTAGCTGATGAAATTACCTGAATTAGAGGAAAAGAAACACCAGCAAGTTTGCCTCGAAAAGCCTGGGAAAAAAAAAAAAGATCAGTCAGCTGCACACAGGCTCCTTTTTGTCTTTGCCAGGAGAGGCATCTGATGAAACTGCATTCAATTTCCCCACCTAGGACCTTATACTCATAATGTTATTTTGCAGCCCTCCAGTTTAAAAGCTGGTCCAAAAGCCATGGAATAGCAGGGGAAAAAAATTAATGTATTTAATAAAGGTGGATAAAATAATTTCAACACAGAGGTGAAAGTGGTTTGAATTTTGTCTTTGTGATCTTTATGATTTGGGGAGGAAATACAGCATTGTAGAATTAGAGAGCTGGCCTCAAACCTTGATTCTGCCCTTTGTTTGCTGTGTGACCTTGAGCAAGTGGCTTAACCTCTCTGAGCCTTGGTTTCCATCTTTATGGACTGGGTTGGGGTGAGGATTCAACGAGGTCACATCACATGAGGTCATTAGCAGAGAGCCTAGAACAGTCAGTGGTACCTGTTGTTATCCTTATGACGGATTCTTTAGGCCGAGTTCAACCCAGTAACCCTGTCAGCAGTTAAATGCTTACTTATGTCACAAACCAAGGTAAAGCAAGCATTTCCAGCTTTCTGACTGGTGGTGGCTTTGTTCTATTCCTACCCCTGTCCCATCCCACCTGTTATTCTTCATACAGAAGCCAGAATGATGTAAAAAATTCCCAGCTCAAAATCTTGCTCTGCTCTTATCTCGCAAAAATAAAAAGCCTGAGTCTTTACCATTATGGGCCCCCATTGGTTCTCCAACCTCACCTCCTACTGTCTCCCTCTCTCTCACTGTCACACTTGTCTCCTGGCTGTTTGCCAAACTGGCTAGGCAGGCCCCTGCCCCAGGGCCTTTGCACTTGCTCTTCCCACTGCCAGGAATGTTCTTTCCCCAGATATCCACCTGGCTGCTTTCTTGTTTCCTCCAGAAACAAGTTTAAACACTACTTGTTATCCCTGAGGCCTTCTTTGACTGCCCTACAGAAAATAGCACCTCCCCCAGCCTGTTCTCCCTATTCCCCTGCCTGGATTTATTTATTTCCATTCTAACTTATCACTGGCCACACTCCCCTGTGATTCTTGTTTATTAGGCTCTTGCCTCTTCCTCCATGAAAACGTCAGCTTCTCGAGGACAGGTACGTCTGTCTGTTTTTGTTCATTGTTTTATCCTGAGTGCCTGGCCCACCGTACGGAACAGTTAGGAAGCAAACCCAAGAAATCGCTCACATTACCTCTCAGAAAAAGACAAAGTAATAATCAACACCATGAAACTGGGGACTCAGAAATGAATCTTATACGCACCAAAAGCAAGAAACTGACAAAGCAGGGGCAACTTGGTGCTTATTTATGGCTGACTCAAATCACATGGATTCAGCTAGAGGTTCTCAGGGACAACAGTCTTTTCAGTGGGAAAACCTGTATCTCCATAGAGAGGCAACGGAGCTCAGGAACCAGTGGCCTGGGCATTGCCTGCTAGCTCCTTAGAAGGACAGAATCTCAGGCCCCTCCCCAGACCTACAGGCTTAAGATCTGCATTTTAACAGGATTCTGGGTGAGCTGGGCTGCACATGGAGGAGCTCATACTTGGAACCAGAATCCCTGCTCCTCGACTTAGTCACTGTGAGACTTTGGACAAGTCATACAAACTCCCTGAACCTCACTTTCCTCATCTGTAGAATGGGGACTATACCAGCACCTGAGTCATAGGCACAGAATAAGAACAGCAAGTACAACAGAGATAAAAGGACTAACATGTATTTTGTATATGCCAGGCAGCGTTCCAAGCACTTGAAAATATGAACTCATTTAGCTCTCCCCCTAAACCTGGGAGGTCTGCGCTATGACTACTCCCCTTTTGTAGAAGGTTGAGTGACTTAGCCAAGGTCACTTGGTGAGGAACGGGCAAGGCCCAGATTGGCTGACCTACGGTAATGCAGTGGCCAGCTCAGAGAACGTGCTCAGCAGCCAGGGGCTGTCGTTGCATTTGTGTTCTTCCCCAGGGCTTGCTGCTCCTCCCCTCCCACCTTTCCTACGGCCCCACCAGTGGCTTCTCCTTCCCCTTCCGGCCCCAGAGCCAACTACTGAGGCACGGGCTCAGGCCTCTCCCTCAGGCTGCCCTTCTCTAGAGAGCCCTCCTCCCGCAGCTCTGTCTGCATGTGGGCATCTCCCACCTCCAACGTGCTCTTCTCGCCTGCCGTTCTCTCCACTGGATGCCTTCTAGAACCTCAGGCTCGTGGGCCTGTCAGAGCCCCCTCTTCTGAAACCTTCCCTTCTTTCAGTGGAAAGGGAAGCCTGGGCCACCTCCCGGAAGAGGTGAACGAGAAAGCCAACATCAACGTCAGGCTGCCAGCACCGCTGGCAGGACCCTCTCACATCATGCCGTGTGGTTTTGTGTGTGCGTGCAGGTATGTGAGTGCGGGCGTGTGAATGTGGGTGACTGTGCATCTGTGTGTGTGAGGGCATTGAAAATATGATTCACCGATACTCGATACTGCAGGAATGAGAGTGCCATATAGCGTGGGGGGCGTAGGACACGTACATAAATGAGCACACGGAAACGCACACACATCTAAATAAGGCAATCCTTGACTTGCCTAATTCTGTCCTTATTATTAGGCAGGGTCAGCTGCTTTGGCAAAGGGCCAGATAGTAAATATTTTCAGTTTTGCAGGCCATATGGTCTCTGTCGCAACTACTCATCTCTGGGAAAGCACCCAGAGACGATATGTAAACAAATGAGCATGACTGTGTTCCAATAAAACTTTATTTACAAAAATGGGCAGTGGGCCGGATTTGGCTGGGGGACTGTACCTTGTGGACCCCAGTTACAAGGATTAAAGAGCGTATGTTCAGTGGAACATCATGTAGCCATTAAAAAGCACAAGACAGCGCTAGGTGTATGGGGAGGGAAAAGCAGCTAGGATATACAGAGATTAGCGGGAAGAAGCAAGTGCAAAACTCTCTGCCCTGGGTGATCCATTTTAAAAAATAAACAAATTATTTGTGTGTGCACACAGGGGTATGGGATAATGGGAGACATTCAATAAAGGTGTGAATGCCCACTGCCTTTATTCTGTGTTTCTCTAGTGTTGATGATTTTTTAAAGTCACACACATGTTCAGAAAAACAAGATAGTGATTTAAATCCTATGTATGGATTTAAAAATATGTAAAGCCTTCTGTAAGTACTATTATTGACATTGTTATCATATTCTTTGAAGAAAACTAGTGTTCTGTGGCTGTAAGGCATTTTACATTTTACGCTCACTTGATGTTAAGCTTTGTGAAGACGAGGATGGCGTGTTCTCTCCTTGTAAGTCTCACCACCCAAACACACACATGCACGCCACACAGTAGGTGGCCCAGAAAATTGTACACAGTGTGGATTTATTCTCAGTGTTTCAAGGGTCTCTGGACTAGTGCTGAGCAGTGGAGTTTGTCTTCAGAAATAGCAAAAAGGTCCTAGCTTTCTCCACAAAGGCCAAGTAATAAGCCCCATGCCACCGGGTGTTTATTAGAAATGTCGGATTGTATTTCAAAGGTGCTTGCTGTTGGCCAAGTTATATTTGTGTCATACCTGATTAAAAAAAAAAAAAAAAAAAAAACCTTTCAGCAAGTTGGCATTTATAAATACATATGATATAGAAACAGATGGTTTGGCATAGAAATATGGACAAGACGGAAATGAGCCATCCACCCCTAAACTCAGGTTGGTCCGTGCGCATTCACTTTCACCAGTCCCCTAGGGGTGGTAGACCCTCACCCCAGACCCCTCGGTAACTCATTTTGAAAGCGGATCCAGGATTTGAAGGCCTCAGGGAGACTTTTTTTTTCTATGATCTGTACCTTCTCCTCAGGCAAGTGGACGTCCACAGCAGCAATGTCATGCCCCAAGCCTGCTTCCATAGGAGGGACCGTGATGCTTTTCCTAGCACCAAGATGTAATGGTTTCAGATGGAAGAGCGCTGGAGTCAGAGCCAGGAGACCGGGATTTTAGTCCTGTCTCTCACTTTGAGCAAGTTTATAGCCTCTCTTTAGTTTATAATATCCTAACCACCCAGTAGTTTTGTGATCCTGGACAAATTGTCCACCCTCCCCGTGCTTCAGTTTCCCCATCTATAAACTGGGGATAACGATAGCCCTTTGCTCATAATGCTGTTGAGCAGATCGAATGTACCAGCACATAGTGAGTGCTCAATGAATGTTAGCCATTATTATCTTATGATTGTTTTCTCTATAGCCCCTTTCACTTCAAAAGAGTTTTGTTGATTGTTTTAGTTTCCTGGCTGCTAAATGACATACCGTGCAATGGGTTGGCTTAATCTACAGGAATTTAGTGGCTCATGGTTTTGAGGCTAGGAGACTCCCCCAAATCAAGGCATCTTCAAAGCCATGCTTTCTCCCAGAAGACTGTGACATTCTGGGACTGGCTGCCAGCGATTCCTGGCCTTGACTTTTCTGTCACATGGCAAGGCAAATGGCGGTCTCTCTTGGCTTCTCTTGGTTCCGTTGACTTCTGCCTCCTTCCTGTGGCTCTCTCTGTGTGTCTGAATTTCATTCTGCTTATAAAGGCCTCCAGTAATAGGATTAGGATCCATCTGATTCAGTTGGACGACACCCTAACTGAAGTCACCTCATCAAAAGGTCCTATTTCCGAGGGGTTCACACCCACAGGAACAGATTAAGATTAAGAACATAGCTGTAAGCCACCACAGTGATCATCATCTCATTTGTCCTTACAATCGTCTCCTAGGTGGTGGCACTATTACCGCCACTCCCTTATCCAAAGGAGGAGATGGATGGTAAGGGTACTTCATTGACTGGCCCAAGGTCACACAGCAAACATACAAGCCCAAAGACAACAACCTGGGCTTTTCTCTCTGCTCTTCGAATTCTAGGCCTAGATGTTTCCTGCATGTCTGCTCTGTACTAGGATAGGGAATCAGGTCAGTCCTTTACCCTGAAGTTAAGTCTGAGAGAGACAATTCTGTCGACCCAACTTATTACCACACAGTGAAACAAGTAATATCAAAAGAAGTGTTCAAGATCCCTTGGAAGCTCAAATGGAGAGCAGGGTTGGCATAGAACATCTCAAAGTCCCCATTCAGATGTGCCAGTCTTTGATTCTAGAAACGAAAAATGTTTACAATTTTAAAATATATGTATATGTCTTCAGAAATAGCTCTAGAGGGAAGAAAAAAGAGTAAAAGACAATTTAGCTTCTGGAAAGTGTTACTTCTCACTCTCTATGTGGCGTATACCACTTTCCTATCATCCTATGCCCTTAAATGAAAGAAACACAAACCTGTGGGTTTATAAGACATGTCCTACATTCAGTAGAAGGTCCCAGGATAAAGGCTGAGTATGTGCCAAGAGACTGATGTCCTAGGGGTTTTCCACAAATGGGCTGACCCTGCATTATGGTGGAAGGAAAGGGCACTGTGAGTCAGGAGATACCAATTTCAGTTGTGGCTCTGCCAACCACCTCAACGCATGCCTGTGTGCAAGTCATTTCCCTCCTCTGGGCCTCAGTGGCTCCATCTGTCAAATAAAGCCCTTAAATTAGTTGGTCTCCAAGGGCTTTTCTAGCACTAATGTTATAGGATACATATAAGTATCCCTCACATATCTGCTATTGAACAATGGACCTTTTATATAAAAGTCATTGCTAAATTGCATTTTAAGAATATTCTTGGGAATATAAAGGTGTTAGAGCAGAACACATTTGGCAATAGGCCGTTTTCCCATGTTCTCTTTACTGGGTTCCTCACTCTTTGGCTTCCTCTATGTACTGTAGGTTAAATTAAGGATGTCAGTTTTTTTTGTTCCCAAACAATGTCACGTGAAATAAGTTGACCATTTCAATTGACCATGTACAGATGAAAACTCAAATTCCACTGTCCTTATGCCTCAACTGAGCATATAGTTGTATGTGTATTCACACCCAGGCACCAATCACTCTCGTCTTTTTCCCTTCTTCCCTTCCTCTCATCCTATACTCTCACTAACTCCATGACCAGACACATTTAAAAAGTGATCTTGCTTCCCAGGTAAATGCCACTGGCATTCTTTAGCAACATGTACTATGATTAATAAAATAACACTGAGCCAAATCCATGGCCCCCAGCTCTATTGCTGCTCCAAAGGAACTTCTCAGCTGCACTCCTTGGTCTACACCAGCCAGGCCAAGCATCTTTCACAATTAAAAACAAATCTGGTTCCAGGAGTGCCCATGGCCACCAAGGCCAGTTCCCTACAACACAGCGGTTCTCAGGTCAGTTTCTCTCCCTGCCCTGGGTCCAGGCCCCAGCAGGGTAGGCAGGGGAGTAGCTGTGTGTGAAGAACGGCTCTATCCATGCAAGCCATCTGTCTCCCCTTCCCTCTCGTCAGCCTCTGGAGGTTCCCCCAGCCCGGCCTTGTGGCTGCTGCCAACAATGAGGCAAGCATTCTCCATATTCTTCAGACCAGGAGAGGGAACCTTCGAACTCCTTACTCCAATCACCTTTTCTTCTCCTGCTTTCCTCTTCCTGTTCCTTTTCAATTCTCCTTTGGTTCTCTTTCTCCTTTTCACTTTCTTATGATTTTGGCAATCTGAATTTTTCAGGGCAGTCATTTGTCCAGGTTTGCCCTGCTATGCCCAATTACTATCACCATTAGCAGCGCCATCATGTAGCTTACATTTAGTGAGCATTTATTATGTGCCCAGCACCAAGCTCGGCTCTTACTTTCAAGGGCCTGCATATTCCTCACCAAATCCTTGTGAGGAGACATACAATTGGGATCCCTGTTCCACCGATGAAGTAACTGAGACAGAGCGTTTACACAACTTGCCCAAGGTCACGTAGCTAATAAGTGACAGAACCAGGATTCAGAACCAGATCTGTCTAGACACCAAAGCTCATGCACTTAACCTCAATTACCTTCAGAGCACGTGACCTAGAAAATATGGGCCCTGGTATCAGGGTTTAGATTTATCAGGGGGCTTCCTTGGCATGTTCAGTCACACCAGAGAGGTTTGCTGAATGAAATCCAGAATGCCTAGGAGTAACCTTAATGAGAACCATGTGAGACCTATAAAAAAGAGAGCTATAAAACTTTACTGAGAGAGACGTAAAAAGACACGAATATGTAGGGAGGCTTTTACAATGTTCCTGAACTGGAAGGCTGAATGTGGCCAAGAGGAAGCAGAGCTCCCTTAAAATCATTTGTAATTTTGGTTGCATCCCAATCAAAATCCTAAGAGGATTCGTTGGGGTTCTTGAGAAAATAATCTTAAGATTCAGTTGGAAAAAGAAATGGAAGATAATTGCATAGAAAACTTTGAAAAAGAAGAGTAAGAAAGAAGAATTAGCTCTATCAGATATTAAAATTTTTGTTTATACTCCACTGCATTTGAAATAAATGTTATACATCTACAATTTTTAAAGCATTAGTGTATGGGAACACACATACACATAATTATCAATGAAAAAAATATAAATATCCCATGCTGATCCTACTATGTATGTGAAACTAATATATGATGAAGAGGCATCTCCAATCAAGGAGGAAGGAAAGGGTTATTGATAAGTGGTGTTGGGACAAATGGTTAACAGCTTATGGAAAAATAAATGAAATCCTTATCACACCATGAAGTAAATTGTAGATGGATTTCTGAGTTAAATGTTTGGAAAAAAATAACAAACCATAAAACTAGAAGAAAACAGAAATAAATATTTATCATATCTCTAATGGAAATAGGAATTTCTAAACTTAAAAATAATGGAAGAAATAATTTAGAACATTAATATGTTTGAATTTATTAAGATGGAAAACTTCTATGAAATACCCAAACCATCTAACCAACCCATAATCAAACTTGAAAGGAAATTTGCAACTGATAAAAATATTCATCATTAAAAGGATTGTTATATTTAATATATAAATCACTCACACAAATCTATACAAAAAACAATAATACTCTAACAAATAATGGGGCAAGATACTTTTGACAAACATTCATTGGATACTGTATTTCAAGGAATCTGCTATACTAGGGAACATAAAGTTTATAGGAAATGGCCTGCCTCTTGAAGTGTTCAAAATCTAGAGGGAGACAAACATGTAAAAAGGTAGCACAACAAGTGTTATAATTGCTGTGATACAAGTTTTAATGGGGTATAAAGAGAAAACAAGTAGTGGTCAATTTTACCAAGATTAGGGAAATCAAGTTTCATGGAACAGGTGAACCTTGACCTAGTTTTGAAAGATGAGTATATGTTCCCAGGTGGACACAATTTGGGATTCCAGAACAAGAGGGAAACTTAAGCAGACACAGAAATACGATGAGCATGCACATCGTGTGTGTGTGTATGTGTGTGCATGAGATGTTGGATGGGGGTGAGACTTTTGGCTGGAGCCATTGAAGCTATACTTATGGGCCATAATATTGCAAGCCTTAGTCTTTATCTTCTAGGCAATAGAGAATCCAAGAGTTCTAAGCAGGCAACACTGTGAACTAATGTGCATGTCACAGGCATTTCAAAAAGAGAACACTCTGGCTGCAGGAGAAAGGATAGGTTGGAGAGCAGCAAGACTGGAGAACCCATGTCTAGTAGGGGGACTGTGACAGCAATCTAGGCTAGAAATGGTAAGACCCCAATTTAAGACAATAATATTGGGGAAAGAGAGAGACATCATTTAAAAGATGTTAAGGACAATTACAGGACAATCCATAAAAGAAGAAATCCATGTGACTAACATGGAAAAAATGTAACATCTTATCAGTCATCAAAGAAATGCAAACGAAAATCAAAAAGATATTTTTCAACCTACCATATTAACAAAAATTTTAAAACAATATAAAATACTGGCAATGTTGAGGTTAAACATACTTTTATACACTTTTTTTAATTAGAGAAGTTGCCGGGGAAAAAATTCATGCAGAAAATCTAGGGCTCCCATATACACTTGTCACACACAGAGTCCTTCTCATCCTCCACACTTTGCACCAGGGTGGCACACCTGATAAAGCTAACAAAACAATATCATTATAAGTATACCATTAGCCACAGTCCTCAGCTTACATTAGTGTTCACTGTTTGTCCTATGTACTGTTGTGCAGTCCTATGTTTTTTCTAATTTTTTCATCCTACTAACATTTATATAATAGAAAATTTCCCCTTTCAACCATATTCAAATACACAATTCAGGGGTGTCACTCACCTTCACAATAACGTACTAACCATCACCACAATCCATTTCCAAAATTTCCCTTCACCCTAAACAGAAACTGTGTCCTAATTAAGCATTAACTCCCCATTCCCTACCCCCACGTTGGCCCCCGGGAGCCTGTCATCTAGTTTCTTTTTTTTTTTTTTTTAAGATTTTTAATTATTCATTCATTTATCCCCCCCTTGCTGCTTGTGCTCGCTGGGTCAGCTAACCACGCCGTGCGGGCGGGCCTGCCCCCACCAGGAGGCCCCGGGAACCGAACCCGGGACCTCCCATATGGTAAACGGGAGCCCTACTGATTGAGCCACAGCCGCTTCCCTGTCATCTAGTTTCTGATTCTATGAATTTGCTTACTCGAATTATTTCACAACTGTGAGACCATACAATATTTGTCCTTTTATTTCTGTCTTATTTCACGCAACATGATGTCTTCAAGATTCATCCATGTTTTCGCATGAATCAGTACTTCATTCCATTTTATGACTGAATAATCCTCTATTTTATGTGTATACCATATTTTGTTTATCCAGTCACCTATTGATGGATACCTGGGTTGTTTCCAGTTTTTGGCAATTGTGAATAATGCCACTATGAACATTGTTGTATAAATATCTGGTTGAGTCCCTGCTTTCAATTTTTTGGGTTATATACCTAGAAATGGGACAGCTGGGCCATATGTTCATTCTAAACCTCCTGAGGAACCACAAAACTGTTATCCACAGCATCTGAACCATGTTATATTCCCAACAACAATGAACAAGTGTTCCTATTTCTCTATATACTCTGACACTTATTTTCTGTTTTTTTTTTTTTTTAATTAATAATAACCTTTCTAGTGGGTGCAAAATGGTACCTCATTGAGGTTTTGGTTGGCATTTCCCTAATGGCTAATAATGTTGAGCATCTTTTCATGTGCTTATTGGCCATTTGTATATCTTCTTTGGAGAAATCTCTATTCAAGTCTTTGGCTCATTTTTAAAATTGGGTTGTTTGTTTTTTGTTGTTGAGTTGTAGAATTTCTTTATATATTCTGGATATTAAACCCTTATTGGATATGTGGTTCCCAATTATTTTCTTCCATTTTGTAGGTTTTCTTTTTACTTTCATGATAAAGTCCTTTGATGCAAAAAAGTTTTCAATTTTGTTGAAGTCCCATTTATCTATTTTTTTCTTTTGTTGCTTGTACTTTCACTGTAAAGTCTAAGAAACCATTGCCTAACACATTGTCCTGAAGATGCTTCCCTATGTTTTCTTTTAGGAGTTTTATATTTAGGTCTTTGGTCCATTTTGAATTAATTTTTGTGTATGTTGTGAGGTAGGGGTCACCTTCATTTTTTATATATGGATATCTAGTTTTCTCAGCACCATTTGTTGAAGAGATTATTCTTGCCCCATTGAGTGGACTGTAAACATTATTTTAATAACACTGCCAAATAAAAAGAAAATGGTTTTGTTAATTTATAGTGTATCCACTTGGAATATTATTCAATGATTAAAAAGTCATTTCTGATAAAATGTCAATGAAGTGGGTAGATGCTTATGACATTCACGCATTCAGTCATCAAGCACTTACTGAGCACATACTATGCATCAGGCACTGGGAAGAGGCTGATTGACACAATGTCAATTAGATATAAATAGTTCCCATCCTCATAATGTTTACTCTCTAACAGAGAAAACAGAGGATGCACAAAAAAATAAATAATTTTAAGCTTAATAATAAAAAATGGAGAGAAGGGTTATGAAAGAAGAGACCAAAGTGCAATGACTGAGAATAAAAGGTAGGGTGGTGTGATGGTTAGGCTAATGTGTCAACTCTGCCAGGAAATTGTGCCCAGTTGTTTGGTCAAGGAAACTCTGGGCTAACTGTAATACAAGGACATTTATGGACTTTAGTCATCAGTGAGTTCAGTGCATAGATGGCTGATTACATCTACAATCAACCAAGGAGATGGCCATCAGCAATAAGTGATGTTTTATCCAATCATTTGAATGCCTTAAAGGGGGAAGTGATTTCAGCATTCAGGGACAACTTTCCAGCTCGTCTTTGGACAGCCAACTTCTCCTAGGAACTCATCAAGGATCTTCACTGGAGCCCCTGGTTTGCAGCCTGCCTGCAGAATTTGGACTTGTGCATCCCCACGGTCATGTGAGAGAATTTTATAAAATCTCACACTAATTACAGATATCTCCTGTTGGTTCTGTTTCCCTAGAAAACCCTGACTAATACAGGTGGGGTGAACATACAAAAATGGAGTGGCCAGGGAAGATATCTCTGAGGTGACCTTTTAACAAAGATGTACAGGATAAAAAAGAGCTAGGCATGTGAAGACCAGGAGAAATGGCAGTCAAGGCAAAGGAAAAAGGAAGTACAAGGGCCCTGAGAAGGAAAAATGCAAGGCATACATGATGGACTGAAAGAAGAACAGTTGGACTGGGAAGTCATGAGAGATGGATAGAAATGGCAGGGGTTGAGAGTAGAGAGGTGGGCAGGGGCCAGACCAGGCAAGGCCTTATAGGTCACGGCAGGAAGTATTAGTCTTATTCTCAGTGCAGTAGGAGGCTATTTCTATTTTTTGAATAGGAAATGCACCCACATGGTTCAAAAGTCCAAACAATCTAAAAAAGGCTTACTCTGACAAGTCTTGCTCCCACCCCTGTATCTATCCACTGCATATCTTCCCCTACCTGACCACAGGCAGGTAACCACTTTCATTAGTTTCTCATGAATCCTTTCTAAGTTTCATAAGCAAATGCATATATATTCTTTTAGTCTCCTCTTCTTATGCCAATTATTATATTCTATACATACTACTTGTATTAGTTAGCCAAAGGGTTGCTGATGCAAAATACCAGAATATGTTGGCTTTTATAAAGGGTATTTATTTGGAGTACAAGCTTACATTTACCAGGCTATAAAGTGTAAGTTACTTCCCTCACCAAAGTCTATTGCCATGTGTTGGAGCAAAATGGCTGCCAACGTCTGTGAGGATTCAGGCTTCCTGAGTTCCTCTCTTCCCGGGTCTTTCTTCTCTCAGGGCTCAGTGCCTCTGCTAGTTCCACAAGACCAGCTATAGACTATCAGGCAAACAACGTGTTTCCCTTCCTGGAGCCTTTTCTCTTTCCTCATGACCAGGTGCCTCTGTGTGCTTACTTACCAGGCTTCAGCTCAAAAACTCCAACCTCCCTACTCTGCGGTGAGGTTTCTCTGTGAGTCCCCGCCCACCAAGGGGGTGGAGACTCAACACCCTACTGACGTGGCCCAATCAAAGCCCTAATCATTATTTAATCAAGTAAAAGTGAAACCTCTGAATCCAATACAATCTAATATGCCCAGAGGAAAAGACCAGTTTACAAACATAATCCAATATTTCTTTCTGGAATTCATCAATAATACCAAACTTCTACACTACTCTATAGATTGATTTTTTCACTCAATCACATATCTTGGAGATCTTCCCATCTTAGTGCATGGCCACCTGCCTCATTCATTTGTACAGTTGTACAGGATTCATTTAACCACTCAATGGGAAGCTATATAAAGATTTTATTGCATGTTATGATTCAGCTTTTTAAAAGATGATTATGGAGGCTGTGTAGAGAATGGGTTGGAAAAGGACAAGAGTTAGGGGGCTATTGCTGTAGCCAGGTAAAAGAGGATGTTGGCTAAGCCAAAGGGATAGCATGGAGATGGAAAGAAGGGAGTGAATTCAAGACATAATGTGGGACAGAGTGACAGGATTTTTTGATGGATTGGAGGTGAGAGGAAAGGGAAAGGGAGGTATCAAGGATGACACCTTAGTTTTTGGATTGAACAACTAGTGGGGAGTAGTACCCAAGTGCTGAAATGGGCAGGACTGGAGGAGGCAGGTTTTGGAAGGGGAACTGAAGAGCTCTGTGCATACCTGTTGGGTTTGAGACACTCATGAAACATTCAGGGAAGATGTCAAGTAGACCACTGGATTTATGAACTTGGGTCTTAAAGAAGAGGTATGTGCTAGAGATTGAAATTTTGGAGACATCTGCAGGTAAATAGAATTTAAAGTTATGGCAATAGATAAAAATAATCTAGCACATGAACGGAAAGGAGAGAAGAGAGGCTAGTCCTTAGCTCTGCAGAATTCCAACCTTTGGTGGTCAGATAAAGAAGGCTATGTAGACAGAGACACTGAGGAACAAGTGGGAAGTGCATTGGAGGAAACCTAGGAGAGTGTGGTGACAGAGAAACCAAGGGAAGTGAGTGTTTCAAGAAGGAGGAAGTGGTTGGCTGTGTGGGCTGATGCTGATGGGTCAAAAAAAGACAAGAACAAAGAATGTTAAGTAAAAATAACAGAGTAGAAAATTATAAACACCCTTAACTACATGTGTGTGTGTTTGCATACTGTATAGACACACGCACACATATATATAAATATATATACATACCCATATCTGTATACTTACATATACATGTGGGCATACATACACAGAACATAGAAATTCACTATCCATAGAAAACACCTGAAAATAAATATGCTAAAACATTATCAATAATCAACTTTCAGAGGTCAGATTATATGATTTTTCCCTTTGTCTCATTTTTCTAAAATTTCCCAGTTTTCTATGATGAATATTTATTACTTTTATCATGGAAAAACTGCATTAAAAAATAAGAGATTTCTTTGCTGGCCGTCATGTGGTCCTGATTTGGGAATAGAGATGTAGTAAGTCTGAGGACCTGCTAGAAGACTCTGGAAGTTGCTTGAGTTTGGGAAATGAAACGGCACCTTCAGGGAGGACAGTCCGAACTTCATCAAGATTCACGGTGCTGTGGCTGTCATCTTGAAATTGAAGCAGCCTAGGACAAATTCTCTTCGATGCAAGCAAGATCACTTAGAGAGTTTAACAGGAGCTGCTGCCTCTTAGGAGCTGCCTCTACAATTTGCATCACACCAACTCCTTGTTGATTGCAGCCTTCAGCGACTTGGTGCAACACTGAGTCCCCACGATGTCATCGATGTCATCCTGAAGGCCACAGCCCTGACCTCCTCACACCTTTCAATCTTGCTCCTTTCACAGACACTGCAGTGGTCACTGCCTTGACCAATCCAAGATGGCCCTCCCCTGAGCACAGGGGAGCCTGCCTCTCTAGCCATCTCTCTGGATCAAGGTGGAACGTTTCTAGTCAAGCCCCGACTTTAATCTCACAGAGAACTGATCACCAAACTCGAATGGTGCCTGGCCTTCTTTGGCAGGAAAAAAGATCCTACAGGGCTCCACCCAGAGCTCTGCCATTGCCAACACCCCACATGCCAAGGGAATTAATGGGAGGACCAGCATGGCTGGTAAGTGGGGTGGTGGCCTCACTCCTGCACCCTCCTCCTCCCTCATGCTTTTGGACAGTACAGTCCTATGATGTCTCCTGCTCATCCACATTTCAGTGTGAGTGGTCAGGGGAATTATGGGCCTTGCCCAGATCTCCACATCTGAATCCGTGGAACCTGTGAAGATGTTACTTTCCATGGTATAATGGACTGGCCATGGGTGATTAGATTGAGGATCTTGAGACGGGAAGCTCAGCCTGGATCACCTGGGAGGGCCAATGTGATCACAAGGCTCCTTAAAAGAAGGAGGCAAGAAGGTCAAAAGCAGGAGAAGGCAATGTGGTGATGGAAGCAGAGCCAAGCCATGCTGCCACTCCCAGAAGCTAGAAAAGGCAAGGAGTGGAGGGAGCAGGCCCAAGCTGATGTCTTAATCCACCCCTGCCCTCCCCCCAGTGCTCGTGAGTTTGAAATTCTGGCCTCCAGCCCTGTGAGTGAATAAATGCCTGGTGTTTTCAGCCACCAGGTTTGTGATGATTTGCAATAGCGGTCCTAGGAAACGAAGACACTAGCTTACCACATCACTGATGGTCTGGAGGGTGGGCTGTACTCTAGAGTTTGAGTCAGAAGATTTGAATTCAAATCCTTGTTCTGCCACTTGGGCTAATTATCTCACCTCCCCGGCAGGTAGGTACTGTGATCCCCTGTGGACAAGTGGGGAAACAGAGGCCATTCAGCAAGGACTGGGCAGAAACGGGAGTCACTGTGCTGCTCTCCTGCTTCTCAGACTCTGCGCGAGTGGCACTAAAGAAGCAATGGGAGTGCAAAGGGCTTTATAAACTGGAAAGCACTGTAGAAATAGGATGGTAGGAATGATTATTTGGAGAGTTCATAGCATTGCTAAATGTGGACATACAAGCACAGAAAAGAACACCTTGCAGAATTGGCCACTTTAAAACTGGAATTGATGTAAAGAAAAATAGTTGACTCTCATCCTCACCTAATGCCAAGGGAAATGGCAGAGAAAAATATCATGCTTCCACAGACACAAACTGGAGCTACCCTGATTTGGGGGCGTGTTTGATTTGCACTTTTAGGCCTGTGCTCTCTGTTTAACATGTTCCCCAATCTAATGGGAATTTCAATGTCCTTACATTAGCTTTAGACCTTTTTCTATCTTGTGATTGTCTAATCTGTAATTTGTTAGGCTTTTGTGGCAGTTTGTGATTATTTATGAACCCCCAAAAAGAGAAGGATTATGTTTGTAAACTGGTCTGTCCCTCTGGCTATGATCCCCTTTCGTTGTATTACATTCAGCTGAGATGTCTTTGATTAAATTATGTTAAGATTAGGGCTTGGATTCAACCATGTCAGTAGGGCGTGACTCAGGGTTGAGTCCCTGCCCCCTTGGTGGGCTATATAAACCTATGCTCACTCAAGAAGACACATAGAAGACGACACCGGAAGAGAGAGAGAGCTCCACAGACACAGCAGAGGGGAGAACTTTGATCCTGCGCCCCCGGGAAGAGAGATGAGTCATTTGCCGGATAGCCTATAGCTGAGATTGGGAAGAAGCTGGGCCCACAGAGCCTCAAGAGGAAGAAGCAGCCCTGAGAGATGAGTCCTGTGCCAGCCTGCAGCTGAGAGAGAGGAAGGCTTAACCCTAGCACAGATCAGCAACCATCTTTGGTGAGAAAGCAACCTTGAGTTGGACTCTTTGGGCCTTGTAACTAAGCTTTTACCCCAAATAAATCCCCTTTATAAAAGTCAACAAATTTCTGGTACTTTGCATCAGCACCCCTTTGGCTGACTAACACAGCTTGTCTAAAATTCCAGCCATGGTTTTATCATTCACAGAAATCCAATACTTCAAGGAGCCAGGAACACCTGTACCACACTGTATTTACACAAACATAATTTCTTCCTTTCTCTTTTCTCTTCCTAATCTACCTGTGATACACTCCAAGGCAGGAGACGTGGAGCTTGTTGAGTTTGCATGACTTTAATTAAATTTAGAAGGTACAGTGGCTTGGAGTTACGTACCCCAGAAAAACATATTCTTAACCTTATTCCATTCTTGTGGGTGTGAACCTGTTGTAAATGCGACCCTTTGAAGAGGTTATTTTTAGCTAAGGTGTAGCCAACTGAATCAGGATGGGTCTTAAACATATTACTGGAGACATTACAGAGAAGGCCAGAGAGAGAAGCCATGAGGAGCAGCCAGAAGCTGGAAGTCCATGGAACCCAGAAGGGAAAGGAGAAGATGCCACAGTATGTCTTGCCATGTGGTGGAAAAGCCAAGGAACCCCAAAGATTGCCAGCCAACCAGAAGACACAGACCCCGGAAGGAAGTCAGCCTTCTAGCCTTGGAAACCGTGGGCCCATAAATTCCTGCTGTTAAGTCAACCCATTGTATGGTATTTGTTTTAGCAGCCAGGAAACTGAAACAGAAGGTAATAACTTCAGGGTAGTTCAAAGGCCTGAGTTGAACACTATGTCCGAACTTGTAAATTCTAAATCTTTGCCGCTCTGACACCATTTTCTAATCACTGCGAGAAAGGCTGGAACTGAACAGTCTCTATGGTTGGCTTAATGAAGTTGAGGGAAATAGGCTCATTAGCGCAGCTTTGGAAGAAACTTCCATTTTCTACATCACAAGACATGATTTTTACCATCTTTCAGCACTAACATTAAAATCTTTTCTATTCTACCAAGATGCCAAGTTCACAGAGTATGTGGAAATCCAGAAGTTGCTCTAATTGCTTGTAAAATGCAATTGCCATCTTATCCTCTCTCAATGTGAGACTGTAAACGGCAGCACCCTGCCTGTGACAAGGAGCTGGGTGCTGGGATTCCCTCTGTTTTCATGTTTTAAATAAATGGTAATTAAGAAAAGAAAGAAGGGACGGAAACTGGAACCAAATGCTCCCTAATAGAAGATCACATTCTTTCTGCTTAGAATGACACTTCTGGAATACATTTGCCACCTCATTGTTTTCTGTATGAGTTACCAAAAAAAAAAAAAAAAAAAAAAAAAGTAAGAGTCAAATTAGTGTAAATCTTCAGTGAGTCAAAGAAGTGGACAGACTTACTTAAAAAGCCAATCCAATCAGGCAGTCATTACTGGGGACAAATGATAATAGGCATTTTGCATGTCTATCATACTTAAAATCTTTTGAAAGCACTTCCTCCTTTGCAGTGCTAAAAAGCAAAGCAGATTTTCTTGCCCTTGTTTAACATTCCAAGAAAACATTTTGACATAATCCAACCCTGCACTTGCACATGCGCCTTTTTCACCCCATCCCCAAACAAATTCCACCCCAATTGGATCCTAACTTTATTTAGCCCTTTGGCATTTTGTTCATCATAGATTTTTTTTTTTGCATTAATTCAGATTTTCTATATATTGCATTAAATGGTAATTATCTTGATTATTGAGGGGCTTTTTTTTTTTTTTTTTTTTTTTGCATTCCCTTCAATTTTTTAAAGGAGGTACTGGGGATTGAACCCAGGACCATGTACATATGGGAAGCAGGCACTTAACCACTGAGCTACATCTGCTCCCCCATCTCCTTCAATTTTGTACCAAGGGCAAGTGCCTCACCAGCCTCACCCTAGTCCTGGCCCTGACTGTGGATAGTGTCTGGCAAGCAGTATGAGCTGAATAAATATGTCATGGGAACAAGTCCAACGGGCCTAGAAAGAATTGGACCTGAGATGCTCTGGGCCAAGAATGATTGTCAGACCATCATATGGGGTAAGAGGTTGAGCGTTGTCATTAGAAGGGAATCCAGCCCAGAGGCAAGGCCATCACACCTGAGCTCTGCAGTCCCCGGAAAGGGGCCAATGCATTGCGGGAGAGAAAAGCTGAGGCGGGAGAATGAATCACAGAAGAGGACCAGGAGCACCATCCCTAGAACCCCTTTGCACAGGTTTCCAGTCACTAGGAGTGGCCCCTGTTTTGACTGTGATGAATGTCCCTGTGTTTTGTGTGTGTCTCTGCAATGTGGACCAATGGGCAGCCTGGTAGCAGTCCGTGGAGATGGGACTGCCAAGTGAAGGGAGAGAGTGATCAGCTGCCCCCTGTGGCCCTGGTTTGGCAGTCCATCCTGCTGTAACAGCCTGCTCTTTGACTCCTCCCACATGCTTCCCTTGACCTGTTCAGCTCACTGCTTGTCTGCTGCAGCGGCAAGTGCCTGTGAGATTTAGCCGGTTAGAGCTGGCCAGGGACGGTCAACCTCTTTCAGGATAACTGCTCTTCTCTTCTATAAAAGCCGCCTGATTGGAAAAAATGAGCGACTGACGGAAATGCAATCTCAGACCATGCATGGCAAAAATTACTAATGCAACCACCCCCTCCAACGGAATCTTTTCTGGTTATTAATTAAACTTGTGATAGAAATAAGGGGCACATAGAATCAGCCACCCCACTGAGAAAAATGTTCTAACATATGAAAAGCAACATGTTTCTTATACAAAGGAAAAAAAGCATTTTTATACCAAGAAACCTAAATAATCACCAGTTAAAACCTGTAACTACAATGTGTTTCAGATATGCCATGCTGAAATTTTACCTTTGAATACCTACAAAGATTACAATTAAGTTGGACAGAGTTGTTTCCTGTGGTAGAAGAAAATGACAAGCAAGTTGGGAAGAAAATGATGGCAGATATATAGGTTTTAAGTAAAACAGACTTGGATTCCAATCCCGAGTCTGCCAGTGACAATGCATATGACACTGGGCTATTTCTTACATTCTCTGAGCCTCTGCTTCCTCATCTGTAAAATGGGGGCTAGTACCCCCCTCAGAATGCTATGAAGAATATTAAATGAAGTACCCTATGTAAAACACAGGTCAATCATGATGCTCTCCCGGACTCAAGCTTCCGTTTGCATCCAGCAGCTCAAGGAAACAAAGGCAAGCATGTGGTAGGACCCATTTCTTGAGGCGAAGGACAGTGTGTTGAAGAGAGTATATCAAGATATACAATGGCCTGAATCGGTCAATGCAATGTCATTGCGGGAGAGAGTGTAAACTACAATGTAAACGATGATCCATACTTAGCGGCAATGCTCCAAAATGTGTTCATCAATTGTAAGAAATATATCCCACTAGTGAAGGATGTTGCCAATGTGGGAATGTGTGGGACGGGGAGGGAGCAGGGCATTTGGGGATCCCCTATATTTTTTTATATAACATTTATGTAATCTAAGTATCTTTTTAAAAAGTATCTAAAAAAGAAAAGAGTATATCATTTATAGCTGTTTAATACAATAAACATTTTATTCAATAAACTGGCAAGTCAGGACAGCACAGTAGTTAGAATTTAAAGTTGGAAAATGGCCTCAGGACTTCTGGTTCCAGTGAACCGGCTGTATTAGTCAGCCAAAGGGGTACTGATACAAAGTACCACAAATCTGTTGGCTTTATAAAGGGTATTTATTTGGGGTAGAAGCTTACGTGTTGACGCAAGATGGCGGGTGATGTCTGCAAGGCTTCAGGCTTCCTCTTCCTCTTAAGGCTCTATGGTCCCAGCTTCTTCCAATCTCAGCTGTAGGCTGGAGGGCTCTTTTCTTTCTGGGCTCAGCTGCTCTGGTCTCTTCACAAGGTCAGCTGTAGACTATCAGGTGAGTGGCTCATCTCTCTTCCCAGAAGGGCAGGATCAAAGTTCATTCCTCTTCCTTGTCTGTGGAGCGCTCTTATTCCTCTGTGTATTTCTTCTTCTGTCTTCTTGATTGAGTGTCCATTTATATAGCCCACCAAGGGGGCAGGGACTCAAGACTGCAGGCTCTAATGACATGGTTGAATCAAAGGCCGAATCTTGATTTAATCAAGTAAATGTAAAGCCTTTGAATTTAAATCTAGCAAAGAGTAGCATGCCCAGAGGAACAGACCAGTTTACAAATATTAATCAATATCTCTTTTTGGAATTCATAAATACTATCAAACTGACACACTGACCAAACACACGTTTACTTCCTTGTCCTGTAAGGCTCTAAATCAGAGTAAAGATATGTTAGGAAGCAGCAAAGTATATCGGTTAGGTCCAAACACCCTGGTGTTATCCAAAACATAGAAGAAAAAGAGGCTCAAGGGAAGTGGGAGCTAATTTATTTCACAGAGCCCCTTAGAGCCTCCTAGCTCAAAGGCAGCAGGTACTAAGAGAAGAATGGACAGCAATCAGGATGGTGATATTGGAGGGACTGTCACCACATAACAGGACCAGTTGTCCCCCCATGTATAAAAAGTAGCTAACTATAGTATTTATTCTTAACTGGAGTCTCAAGAGCTATTTCTTAAACAGAGTAGAATATTTGCGTGGAGAGGGCCAATAGTATGGGTGTTGCAACTAGGTAAAGAGGCAGAGCACAAAGTAGGGTGACAGTGTATCTCATGGAAGGGGATAAAAAAGCAAGGAAAGGGAGGAAATACATTAAAGTCTTCTACTTCCAGCATAAGGCCAGAAATACTCCATCCCCAAAGTAAAGGCCTCCTTACTTTTGAATTCACATAGAGAAGTTCTGAGTTAGCCTGCCTACTTCCCATTAAGACATCCTACAGAGAAGCCTGTTGATTGACAGGACCAACCCACTTCCACAGAGTCTACAGTCAGTATTCCCAATCCAGAAAATAGCCTGCTGGAGAAATGTACACATACAACTGCAAAACTGTACATATTAGAAACCCATGCCAGCTACTATACTAGTTAATGTAGTTCTTCATTCATAAATACAAGTGGTCAAAAATGTTCCAGATGCTTGAGGAAAACCAACAGCACAGAAGAGAATGCTCCTATGAAAAAGAAGCAATTAGAGAGTGAGAGCGTACTTGGAAATTAAAAAAAAAAAAAAAAAGACTACAGATTTTTTTAAAAATAGAAAGGCTAAATAATAAAGTTATTATAGCTTAAGATAACAGTATGGAACATGAAGAATGGAAAGATGGGGAGCGGATGTGGCTCTAGCATTTGGGCACCCACATCCCACATGGGAGGTCCCAGGTTCACTTCCCAGTACCTCCTAAAGAAGATGAACAGACAAAACGAGCAGACGCAATGAGCAGATGCAACAAGCAGGGAGCAGATGTTGCTCAAGTGGTTGGGCACCTGCCTCCCACATGTGAGGTCCAAGGTTCAGTTCCTGGTGCCTCCTAAAAGAAGATGAGCAGACACAACGAGCACACAGTGGGTGGAAACAATGAGCAGACAAGTAGGGAGCCATCTTGGGGCGGGGAATAAATTTTTAAAAAAAGAATGAAAAGGTAAGAAATATGGAGTATCAATCTGAAAGGTCCAACATCTACCTAATAGGAGTTCTAGAATGAAAGAAACAATTACTAAAGAGTACGATACATTAGAGCAAAAATTGCCATAGATGAGTGCCAAACAGGATTTTAAAAACAAACCGTAACTACTTATGTTGAAATTTCCATTTATGAAGGATATAGAGAAAATCACTTGGCTTCTAGGACACCTCATTGATGGTGATTTCCCCCTACCTCATTAGCCATTCCTTCCTTGACTTCTTTGCTGGTTTCTCATCTCCTCAAACTCTCAAACTGTCAACTTGACATCTCCACTTGGATATCTAATAGACATTTCAAACCTAAGATCTAAAACTGAGCTTCTGATATCCATCTATGCCAACCCCAAGAAAACATTCTCCTGCAATTTTCCTCACATATCTTAATAACTCCGTATTTTCAGTTGCTCAGGCAAATATCCCTGGATTCATCCTTGACTCCTCTAATTCTCCCACACATCACATCTAGAAAATCCTGTTGGCACTACCTCAAAATATATCCAGAATCTGGCCATCTCTCACCACTTTTACTGTGAGCCATCATCATCTCTTACCCAGATAATTGAAATAACCTATTCACTGGTTTCCTTGGTACTTCCCTTGCCCATAATTAATCTCTTCTCAGTCCAGCAGCCAAAGTAAGCCTTTGCTTAAAACCCTACAATAGTTTCATAGCTCACTCAGAGTAAAAACTAAAGTCTTTACCGTCTCAGATCCTCCATGATGAACCTACAACCACTCTTACTTCATTTCCTACTTTCCTTTCCTTCACTCCACTCTAGCCCTAATGTTCTCCTCTCAGTTCCTCTCACACCAGGCTTTTCAGTAGCTATTCATTTTATCTGGAAATCTAAATCATCAAGGTTTAACCCCATGCATCCTTCAGATCTTAACTCAAAAGTTACCTTCTTGTGCAAAATGGTGGTTCCTCAAAAAGTTAAATATAGAATCACCATATGACCTGGCAATTCCACTTTTAGGTAAATACCCAAAGAAAGTGAAAACAGGGTCTTAAACAGATACTTACACGCCAATGTTTGTTACAGCGTTGTTCACAATAGCCAAAATGCAGAAACAATCCAAGTGCCCACCAGCAAGTGAATAAACAAAATGAGATATCTACACGTAATGGAATATTATTTGGCCATAGAAAGACTGAAGTTCTGAGACATGCTGCAAGATGGAAGACCCTTGAAAACATGATAGTGAAATAAGCAAGACACATAAGGACAAATATTATAGGATGTCACTTATAAGAGATGTTTAGAATAGCAAATCCACAGAGACAGAAAGTAGATTGGAGATTACCAAGGGATGGGGGTGGGGAGAAGGAGAGTATAAGTTTGGTGGGTATGGAGTGTGTGAAAAAAAATTAATTAAAAAGTTACCTTCCAAAAAATAAAAAGTTACCTTCCTAGTGAAGCCTTCCCAGACCACTCTATCTAATAATTTAATTCCCTTCCCCAGTATTACTTATCCCCTGGTCCTTTATTTATCTTCCTAGGGTTTATCATCATCATATACTATATATTTTAAATATTTATCCTTTCTATTGTCTTCACCCACTAGGAAGTAAGTTTCATGAGGCAGGGATTTTTGCTTACAAAACGATGAGCAATGTTTAGTTCATTTTTGCAAACCCAGTGCCTGACACACAGTAGATGCACTATAAACCTTTGTTGAACAAATGAGTAAATGAAAAGCTTCCCTATATAAAAAGAAAATCAGTTATCTTTAAAGAAGGAGCAATAAAATTTATGTTAATCTCCTTATTAAAACAGTAAATGACAATAACTTCCAAGTTCTGATGGAAAATAATTTTGAAATTTGAGTTTTATGTCTAGAAAAACTATCAAGTAGGAGGACAAAGCAAAGGCATTCTCCAAGCATACAAAAACTCAGAAATTTTTATTTTCATTTATCTTTTATTGGGGAAAAAAAAACATTCAAGGACATATTCTATAAAAGTAGAGAAAGTCATGGAATCCAAGAAATAGTGGAACTAACCAGAGAGGAGAATAAAAAAATATCCAAGAATGATAGAATACAATTGGACCAAGTCTGAAGAGTAAATTAGAGGGGTGCTTGAAAAATATCTTCAAGAATAAAAAATTATATCTCACAAACTGTTTGGGTAAGACCTTTGAGGTTCTTAATGAAATGAAGACAAATTTCCCCTCTGTCAGAAAGAAAGGAAGGAAGGAAGGCAGAAAGGCAGTGTCTTAGTTTGCCAGGGGAGCTACGACAATTACCACACACTGGTTGGCTTCAACCACAGGAATTTATTGGCTCACAGTATTGGAGGATAGACATCCAAAATCAAGGTTTTAACAACGCTATGCTTTCTCCATAGTCTGTAGTGTTCTGATGATGGCTTTCTGGCAATCTTCTGTCATGTGGAGATCTGTATCTTCCTGTCTCCTCCCTGTGGCTTCTCCTTCTGTGTCCAGTTTCCTCTGTTGATAAGGACTTCAGCCATATTGGATGAATGCTCACCCTCATTCAGTTTGGGCTCATCTTAACTAATAACATATTCAAAGATCCTATTGAAAAATGGATTCACTCCTATGGGATCAGGAGTTAGGACTTGAACATGCCTCTTGTAGGGTTCATGATTCAATTCCCCAAAGGAAGGCAATTAGAAATTCTGGTAAAACAAGAACAACAACAACAAAAAGCTACACAAAACAAATAAACAAAAGTCCAAATATGAAGCAAACTAAAATGTGGCCTTTTTGAATGATAAATAAAGCATAAGAAAAGAGAACTCGCTTGCTCTTGATATTCTTAATGATGTAGGATTACATTTCCTTCTCTATGCGTTATATTCATTAGCCAATATCTATTGAGGACCTCTTATATGCCAGATGCTGTTCTAGGTGCTCTGGGGATATGATAGTGAACAAAACCAAAACCATGCTCTGTCCAAATAGAGCTAACATTCAAATAGTGGGATACAGATGATAAAGAAATAGAAAAATAAGGACATTTCAGGGTATTTGAAGTGTCGTGAAGAAAATAAAACTGGATGAGTGACTACCAGTGGGCCTGTGTGTACTATTTGAGGTTGGGTGACATTTGCACTGGAACCTGAATGACAGAAAAGAGCCAGTTCTGGAAAGATCTGGGGGCAGTGTGTTCCAGGCAGAGGAAATAGTAAATTCAATGAGCTTAAGATGGAAACGATCTTGATATATTGCAGAAACAGTGAGAAGGCCAGTGTGGCTGGAAGAGAGCGGGTGAGGGGCCGTAGCGGTGGGAAATATGATCAGAGAGGTAGTTGGGGGCTAAATTATGTAGTGCCTTGCAGGCCACATGGAACAGTTTTGTTATATTTTATTTTAAATGTAACAGGACTCCATTGGAGGGCTTCAAACAGGCAAGGGAGATCATCTAATTTATTGTTTAAGATCACTCTGGATACTCTCTGGAGAATGGACCATAGGTATGAAATCAAGAATAGAAACAGAGATACCAGTTGGGTGACAGTTACCAGAGTGTGACGCAAGCGATGATGGTAGTTTGGATGAGGGTAGTAGTATTACAGGACTTCAGAATTGATCAATTCAGCGTATATATTGCAGGAGCATCCGATACAACATTTTGTTGGGGAGGGGTGTGGGAAAGATAGATAGGAAACCAAGATGACTCCCAGGTTTGGGATTTGAGCAATTGATGGGTAGTGGTGCCACTTACTGGAAAGAAGTGGGTTGATGGTGTTACAGGCTAGAAATTAAGAATTCTATTGTGGACAGATTAAGTATGAGATGGTAATTACACACACACACGGGTATCAAACAGGAGGTAGATATGAGTCTACATATCAGAGAAGACATTAGGACTGGGGATTTTTATTTGGGAGTCATTAAATGGCTTTTAAAACCATGGTGCAATGACAGCACTTTGTTCTGTCATGTAAAATATACGTACATCCAGTATTACAAGTGTTGTTTATTGGATTTCAGTTTTCAGAATCAATCTATTTAGAAAAAGTACCAAAAAGGTCATATATCAGATTGGACCACAAAAAAATTTGCCAGTATTTGACTATTTTTAACCTATGAAGCTGGCGATTTCATATGGCTCAATTCATTGTTGCAGACTACATTGTAGGTGTTATAAACCTAATGGCATAGGAGACAACAGGCAGGAAGCAGAAGGAGAGAAAGAGAGAACGAGAGGTGGATGGGCTGATTTTCTTAGTTTACAAGGTAGGGTGTAAATGAATACTGTCAAGATTTGATGAAACATGAAAGAGAGCTGGATGGACATTGTTTAAAGAAAGAAAATGAAACCACTAGAAGTTAAACAATGGCAGATACAGGCCATTACACATTTTGTCAAAACCTGTAAAACTGTACAGTGCAAAGGGTAAACCATCATGTATGGTTTACATTACATAAATACAATAGTCTTTGGCTATACAAAGTCTATACAAACTATATAGACTTTGGCTAGTAGCAATGCTTTATTATCAGTTCATCAATTGTAACAAATGTACCACATTGATGTAAGATGTTATTAATAGGGGAAAATGTGGGAGGGGGTGGGTTATACGGGAATCCCCTATACTTCCGATGTAACTTTTCTGTAATCAAAAACTTCTCTAAAAATAGGGTATTAAAAATATATCTGTATATATAAGTAACAATATGAAGAAGTTGATGGAAGAAGAGTTGTGGAAGGCAGTGTAGTTTGCTAAATTCCTCATCTGCTATCAACAGAAATTACAGTCAGTATGTACTATCTAAAACGGACAAATCAAGAAAGAGTACCATATTATTTAGCATTATGATGATATCTACCAGAATCATTAAAAACAGCTAAGAGTGACTTCTCTGGGAAATGGGATCAGAGAGAGCAAAGGGAGGGAGGGAGCCTTTGTTTCTTCTTCTTTTTTTTTTTTTAAATTAATTTTTATCATTTTTAAAGAAGCTTTAGATTCCATAAATGTTACATAAAAAATATAGGGGATTCCCATATACCCCACCCCGTCCACCTCCCACACTTTCCCCCATTAACAACATCTTTCATTAGTGTGATACATTTGTTACAATTGATGAACACATATTGGAGCATTGCCACTAAACATGGACTACAGTTTACATTATGGTTTACACTCTATCCCACACAATTTGGTAGGTTATGACAAAATATACAACGGCCTGTATCAGTCACTGCAATGTCATGCAGGACAACCCCAATGTCCTGAAAATGCCCCCATATTACATCTACTCTTCCCTCTCCCAACCCTCAGAACCTCTGGTGGCCACTGCATTTTGTTTCTTATTTTACACCGCTTAGTGGAATTTTTCTTCTGTGCATTTTTATAATACTACTACTAATAATAGAGAAAAGATAATAACAGCCTCCAGTGGCTATTTTCGCACTCATTTGACCCTTTCCAAAGTCATACAGGGGGTTGCTGGCTGTGCTGCCCATGGCTGGCCGTCCTAGCAGTCATCTAATCCCAGACTGCTTCTTGTGTTTTGTCCGTTCAGGTGCACGTAATCGCCAAATACACATTCTAAAATGGATGCCACTGTTTAAGGATCTGGACCACGAAGTTCCCCTGAGGCTGTCACGTCTCTTGCATCAGAAAGAATAATTGGAATTTGAAGTTCCTGACGGGACTTATCAGTTCCCACCCCAAAACAGACGGCCACTGTGTTGGAAAAACTGTGGTATAAGGTGAAATTGGTAAAAACCCAAAGGAAGTTTGTCCTCATGATTTCTAAACACTCTCATTACAAATGTGAAAGTTACAAACTCTTCAAACCAAATTTAACGGAAGACTTAGTTCAGTTTCCCAATATTGGTTTTGTGACACCTCGGAGTGCCTCTAATTATCTTAAGGAGCATTGTGAAATTCTATTCCCCCACCTTAAAAATAATTTACTTTCACACCAATCTGTAATATAACAAATATGACAGTCACCACTTCTGTTTCAGAGAAAAGGGGGCAGGAAGGTATGGTCTTAAAGTAAATAGGAGGGCATGTGGAGTACAGAAGAGTTGGGAATCCCTGGCTCACATCCTGGACCGGATTGATACGAAGTTATAAATAACTGTCCCCACCATCAAGGAAATTGTTTCTTTGCAGTACTATCAAGATTCTCATTGGACTTCCCCTCATTTATTTCAATCAGGAACTGCTTTACTAAATTATGTAAGTCTCCAAAGCAATCTCTTTACCCTTTTTATTGAACCCTACCCTTTGTAGACTAAACAGAAGCTTCCATAAACAATTTGAGAGGTGGTCAGATTTTTTTACATACTCCATCTGACGGAAGGAAATGAAAAGAGGACTTCCTCCTTTGTCTTGATAATTACTGGGGATCACCTGGCCCTCTTGGCAACAATGCTATCAGCTTTGCTGTGTCTTGTCTATCCTTAAACAAGGAGAAACAAATTCCATAAGTAAAATGGAAAGACTGGTTGCAACAACACGTCGTACCCTGGGGCTCTCTTTCCAAGGGCATCAGCCTATGAAGGCTAAAAGAGGAATCACTGACTCTACCTTACGGGTTTTCAAGCCATCCTCTCAGCTGTAATATAAGCACCTCACTCGTTCTCCTGATGAGACAACTTCTCTATTATCCCTGTGCCCAGATGTTTCAGGCCGGAGCAAAATCGGAGTAAATGAAGTAATGGTAAATGTATGGTTTCAAACAGGTAGCACAATTTCCCCCAGCCTCCTGATTCTTAAAAAGCCTCCAGTATTCTGGATCTTATTTTAATCGATTCTCAAGGCTCTGAATTCTAGCCCCTGGAATGCTAGGAACGGCTGGATAGAAACCAAAAGAAAAGTTTGGTTGGGAACCAGATTTGTTCCTCTCTCCCTTTCTTGGTTTCATGCACATTTAGTTGGTACATAATGCTTCCAGTTTTACAGGGCACAGTTCTGATAAGTCATCTCTGGGGTTTTCAATAGCAAGCCTTAAATCTGCATGCTGTGATAACCAAATCCATCCACAGCATCCGAATTGGGGGTAATCCATCTGAAGTCTTAATCAGTAAAATCTGGCTCCTCTGGGCCAGCCAGGTTTCAGACCCATCGAGCCTGAGGTGGGAGCAGGCTGTTAACCGGTGCATCCTGTCAGAAATGGGACCAGGTCCCCAGTGAGGCACTGAGCTCCAAAGACACAGTGTCACCGTATAAAATGGCTTTAAAAATACGTGTTTGGAAAAGCACCAAAATGTTTTAGTCACCTTATTATGGCAAAACAGAGTCATTTTATAACCCCAACAGAGGAAGGAAGCCGCAAGACACAGGCAAAAATCCACTCAGCAGGACATGTAAACAAGCAGAAAGCACATACTGCTGTTAGGTGCCGGAAATGCGCTGGCTCTGGATGCCAGCCATGACACCCTACTCTTTCACAACTAGGAGCATTTCAATCCGTTGTTCAGTGCCCCAGATGATTTTTGTCCCCCAAGACCATTTCCCCAATTAAATGTTTATGTCATTTATCATTTTCCCTCTTAAAGAGACTTCTTCAGCATCCACACTGGGGAAAGCCAACCACACCTGAAGAGCTTTATGGAGATGTACAGCTCCATATTTTACTGTGAAAGTTGCAGCGTATCCTTGGGGGAGAGGGTGGGAGGAGGGATAGAAGAAAACAGTGCAGCTCTATTTTGTTCCTTCCCAAGATAGAATTTTAGTACACTGCATGTTCTGTAACTACAACTTTCAACAGGGACAAACTATCTTTGGAGTGAAAAAACATTCCGGGTGTTTGGCTAGCCCAGGGTTTAGTAACATACAATTGCAGCTGTCGATAGCAAGAAAAATCAATGTCCTGAAATTTGAAAACACGCACACACATGCGTGCGCGCACTGCGATGGAGCCCTATCCATTATGTGAACTCAAACATTTCAATCTAAATTAAATCCAATTAGAGATAATCATAGTGGATCATATTAAACTAATTCTCGGACAAGAAAGATTATAATTTTAAATGGCACCATAAAGTACTAATGAAAAAAAAAATCATTTATTTCAATTAAGTAGGCCTATAAGCAATACCTAAAGGTCAGTGACAAACTGCCAGGGTGGCTCTTTCTCTCCTCTGACTGAACCCCAGCTGAGCCCTAAGAGCTCAGGGTTCTGAAGCGAGATCTGCCTGTGATGGGATTGAGCATGAAGCCGTCTATCATGCTAGACTGAGAAATCGCAGAGCTTAGTAATGACAGGAGCGATTACCTCTCAGGATGGATGTAATACTACATTTCAGGACTTAGGTGCATAACTACTTTTCTATTATTACAGCTCCCTTCTGTACTTGATGTATTCTAGTGATGGTTCTGTAATTTCCCAAGCAACTTCAGCTTCTGTAAGAAGCCCTCCTAATGACTAGGCCTCACCTCTTCCTTTCCTCCACGGAATTGAGAGCTTTTTACTCCTAAACCACTGGTTTAATGGGAGAGAAATTAGCACAATTTCCCCCTTTGCGTTAATTATTTCTGACGGTTGGTCACCACATAGGCCTGAAAATGAAGTCACCATCCAGCAGGTGGCTATTTACATCTTGATGCCAGCCCAGCTCAGGAGACGTGGGTTCTGGTGCTAAGTGCACCTCTGAGCCTCAGTTTTTCTCAACTGTGAAATGGGTGTGTTTTCTAAGCACAACTGCAGTTCTAGGAATCCTCTCAGGTGTCTTGGGATGACTCCTGCACAAAGAGGGGCAAGCTGGTGGGTCCAGCTCCCTTCCCCACTTTTACCAAAGCAGCTCTGCTCTCATCCGTATATATAATGGTCTTTCACGTGAGGTTTCACTTCCAGAAGAATTCTGCTGCTAAAATGTTTAAACCACTGGCCTTCAAGGACTTCCAATCTATGATTCAATGAACCCATGACCTCTGCACCAAGAGAAGAATCAAACCAGGTAAATTTCTTGGAGAAAATATCAAATTGCAAATTAGGAGAGGACTCCCACGTTCTACGGGGGAAACAATATTTGGACAATGAGAGTCTTTTTATTTTCTCCACATGCTGTTGTTAGGTGATTTTCAGTGAAGCCAAGTCCACGGCAAGGGTATTTTTCACCCAAGGTGGCTGAAGCTGTTGTCGTACTTCCCCAGCACCATCTTCAACCCTCTACCAATCAGTCTGCCATTTTCACCTCTGGTCCATATAGCCCTCTTCTAAAGAGGCTATACGTACAATCTATTTTGAAAAGCCTCAATATCATTTCTCTGTCCAGTTTACAAGCCTGAAAACGTAGATGCTTGAGGATAACAGTGGCAATTGTCATTGGGTGATGTCACTCATACTGGGGCTGAGAAAGAGCTTGAAGGAGGAGGCTTCTATTTGACCATGAGATTTCAGATGTGTCATGTAATTGCATGGAGCTCTTCCATATCAACCGGAGGAAAAACTAAGCTATATTCCCCTTTCATAGTACCTGACATTCTAAATGAAATAGGAATATTCACAGAGCCATTGTATTTTATTTATCTCTCAGAATTCATACACAAATATTCAGAGATGTACCTGCACTTCCTACTTCTGCATATTATTCCTTTAAATCACCTAGAACATAACTGCTCTTGTACAAAAAGGATTGATCAAGGAGTTTCCTTCTCAGTGTAACCGTTAAATCAGCAGCCTGTCCAATGATCTGATGTGAGATGTAACAGGTTCCTGATAGAGTTGTGTTCTCTTTGAGAACAACTGTTTTTTCATCACGCTCTTAGTCACCTAATTTGACTGAAATCTAAGATCCTAATGCATCAGTCTTGTTAATTCTCTTGCCAGTACGTAGGAAATTGAAGCAATAAACCACAACTTGTTTGTAGTGGTGTTAGCATTATTGAGTACTCAGCTGGCTGACAAGAGCCCCATTTTTCTATTAAACTTCAATAGAAGCTTCATGCATATTTAGCTCTTTGGCACTTCCCTTATTTTCCCCATGATGACTTGTTCGAAATGTTGACCTCAAATTCACTCCACTCCACTTCACTTTTAGCATAATCAAGGTTATGACATATCGGTTTAGCAAATTGCTATTGTCTTTTTTTTACTATTTTTTAAACACCATTTAACTGCCTGCTCTCAACCAGGACATACATAGCATTTTTTTCCTCATCATGCTAGTTAATGGAACTGGACCTTGAAATTGCAGTACGGAATTTTGAAAGACAGTATTTCAATTGCCAGGTATTTAAAATCATGTTTGATTTATGGTAATGCTGCTGCCGCTGATGATGATGATGAGTTACTGTGGGAGTCACTTGCTCTACCATTTGATTGATTAGTTTGCCCAAGGTTCAAAAAATTTAAATCAGGAAAAGCACAGTGGCCTTTCTGCCTGCTGTCATGTCTGCCAAAAATGCCATGGCCTTGGCATCAGGGCTACTCCTCTAACTATTGGCTTGGACATAACCACTGCATGGGATGAGAAAAGACAAAAACAAGTGACCAATAATCTCCATGCTTAGTCTATTGCAGATTAGTTGAAAATTGCTGGACGAGTGTCCAACACTATGTCTTCACATAGTTAAAGGCCACACTCCTAATCTTTCTCCCCAAATTAGCTTCTCCACTGAAGTCCCTGTTTCTACCACCAGCACTCTTCTGTTATCCTCTAGAAACCTTAGAATAACCCTTGTTTCATCTGTTTCTCTCGCTCATTTATCATTTCCTCATCCTCTTCCCAATGGGCCTTCATTACTCAAGGGCAACCAAACTAGTTTTCCTGGCTCTAGTCTTTCACCCAATACATGCTTTCAACAACAGCCACAGTTATCATACTAAGACACCTCCTTGTCTTACAACTGACCTTGGCCGATGGTCAACAAATATTTATTGAGCATATACTAGGTGCTAAGTAAGAACTGTGCTAGGCTCTGGGCTGACAGTGATAAATAAGGGAGGCAGGTCCCTTGACTTTTGAGCTTATATTATAGCAGGGAGGCTAGACATTAACACTGATCCCTTCTCAAAAGCCTTCAATATCCACCCCCTACTACTTAACACATTGAATAAAGTGTAAGAACTCAGCCTAGCATTCAGGGGTCTCCATAATGTGGCCCTAAACCACCTCTTTAACTTTATTCCTTACTATCCTCCAAGAATCAAGTTCAATTCGTTATTCTCTTCACATGTAAGTACACTTTCTCACTAACTGGATCTTAAACTTCTTCAGGTCATATACCCCTTGGATACTCAGCATGGAACCTTCCTTAGGATCAAAGCTCAGGAAATTATCACCATTAATAGAATACATTTTACATTCCAGTCCTTCATTCTGTTGTCCCTACTATGTGCTGCACTGGCATCCTGGAACCACCTCTCTCCTTATACTTATTTCACTGTGTTGTATTCGTCTATAGCTTCCACTAGAGTATTATTAACTCATAGAGAGCAAAGCCCCTCCCGCCCTTTCCAGTCTTTGTCTTCCCAGAAGCTAGTATATAATAGGTTCTCAATAAATTAATGAATGAGTGAAGAAATGAATGAATATAGAAACAACCTTCCCATGGTGAATTTCATGCTTTCTGGTAATGATGGACAATCAGGTAACTAGAGGTATGTCATTACAGGAAAATCAGAATGGCTTCATTAGTCACTTGGTTCATGCTAAAAACATTTAACTAAGCAAAGGGAAGTTTGTGTTCTTCTTGAAAATATGCATTATTTTTACATACATTTTCTCATTTGTGTTCACATCTGTATATGCATGTATGTGCATTTATATCTGAAAGGACTTATTAATTGTCCAAGTAATTGTTGCTCCAAATAATCATCCTTTAGAGAACATGGAAGCTACTCTTTTAAAAGAACAGAATATGCCCAAAGGAAGTTTCAAGGTTGAAGCCAGATGCTATTACCATGCACTATATATCATTCAAACACAGCTTTTAAGGAGGAAACCAGAACCCATAGGGATCAAGTGGAGGAATTTGCAATTCATCATCTGTATTTTGGAGTCTGGAACTCCAGTCTGTCCAACCCCATTAAATGCTCGCTCTATCATAAGCATGCATGTATCCCTGTTAGTTAGAAACATGTACAGCATCTGACTTTTAAATGGCTAGTTGAGCTACATACTGCTTGAGAATTACATAATTGTATTTTCTAAGTATTGAGAAGTTTCTGAGTTTTAAGGCAAAAAATTTTCCTCTATATTCTGGGAACCTGAACATTATCTTAACAATTATATAAAATGAATAAAAACAGTGCCTACCTGCCTGTTGGGGATTGAATCATGTCCCCCACAAAAGGCATGCTCAGGTCTCAACCTCTGGTCTTGTGGGTGTGAACCTGTCAATAGGTCCTTTGAAGATGTTGTTAGTTACGGTGTATCAAAACTGAATGAGAGTGGGCCTTCGTCCAATGTGGCTAACGTTCTTTTAAACCAAGGAAATTGGACACCAAAAGAAAAGCCACAGGGAACAGCCAGAGCTGGAAGTCAATGGAACCCAGAAGAGAAAAGAGACGATGGCATGATGTGCATTGCCATGTGATGCAAAAGCCAAGGACCAAGGATCGCCAGCTGGCAGCCCCAGAATGCCACCGTCTTTAGGGAGAAAGCATTGCCTCTTTGACACCTGATCTGGGGCTTCTCCTAGCTTCAAAACCATAAGCCAATAAGTCCCCATGGTTTAAGTGAACCCATTGTATGGTATTTGTTTTAGCAGCTAGGAAACTAAAACACTAACTATTTCTTTTCTATGCAACATAATTTAGTTCCATCAATTTCTTCCCAGAAGTCAAACCATCATCACCTATATAATATCATTTCTCCTTTCTAGGAACTTCTTTTTAGAACAAGTGGCCCATCTCTATATTGTCTGGGTTTTAGAGAATGAGTATGCATTACTTTTATGATCAGAACAACAATAAAAAATTAAATAAATGATTAAATATTAGCAAAACTGCATAAAATTCTAAATTCGCTAAGAGATATGGGAAAAGAACATCATTCATGCAGTTAAGAAGAAAACACCAAGAACATGGAAAGAAAAAAAATGAGTTTTAGCTGTGCATTTTCCATCCACAGACAATAGCAACATAAATCACTGTAACCTAGCGGGAAGGACTAACAACATAATCACAGAGTAAGGGAGCCCTATCCAGGTTATGACTAATGCAGCAAATAGGTGCTGGTGCCTTTGAAAGTATGCTAATAAAATCCCTCAAATTCAGAATTTATATTGTGCTTAAATATATACATCTGCTTTCCAGGACAACAGAGAGACGAGCGAGGTCATGAGGAATCCCGCCTTGAGAGACACCTTTACTACAGCTAAGAAACAATCAGGAAAAAATAAGCCTTCCCTGAAACCAAAGTGAAAATAAAGAAGCCAGCATATTCCATATTCATTTAGGAATTTATATACCCTCATACCAGGCTCCCATGGTGCAAGCAAACAAGAAAAAAACAGAGTAGTCAGGATGAAAGAATGAATCAGAAGGAATAGAGACTTGACACCACACAAAGCAGAATAATTGAAGCAGAGAAATAAATTGAAAAACATCCCTAAATTGCTTGGTAAAGATTGGAGAGAAAAATTACCATCGTGGAAGGGAGGTCACATATGCTACCTACAATTACCAGGTGTTTCTGAAGAAGTAAATGGAGTAAATGGGGTAAATAAGCAATCCTCAAATATACAATGAAGAAAACATTTCAGTTTAGAAAAAATTATCTCAGATTAGATACAGAGAGGCTCACCACATTCCACGTTACAAACAAAATTACCACACGAAGATCAATATATCTCCAGATACATCCTGGTAAATTATTATTAAAAGAATCCCATTAGCATCTTGTGGCAGTTTGAAATTCTTTTATGAATCCCAAAAAGAGAAAGATTATGTTTCTGAACGAATCCACCCCTATGGGTGTCAGACCTTTTCAACTGCACTCAGGTTGAATCTCTGCCCTCTTGCTGGGTCTGATAGAAATGGAGACACATGGGAAAAGGAAATCACCATACTTGATCCTGCCATGTGAGAGAAAGGACTCCAGTTTCACCCACAGCTGAATTTCAAGGAGAAAAGCCCCCAAGAGGCTCAAAGAGCTGAGGCCCAGAAAGAGATGAGCCAGATGACTGATAGCTTGCAGCTGAACTAGGGTAGAAAGTGGAGCAGCCGAGACGGAGAGAGGAAGCCTGGAAAGAGACGAGCCCTAAGTCTGGTTGCCCACAGCTGAGTTCTGGGAGATGGTAGATTCTGGAGGGGAAAGCAGAGACCTCAGCAGAAATTGGCGGCAGCCATCTTGCTTCACCACATGCTGGGACCACAGGAACACCAGTAGCTGACTTTGGTGAGAAAGCACCTCCGACGGCGCCTTGATTTGGATATTTCACAGCCTTGGAACTGTAAAGCTTTATCCCCAAATACAGCCCCTTTATAAAAGCCAACCCATTTCTGGTACTTTGCATCGGCAGCCCTTTGGCAAACTAAAATAGCATCCAAGCAGCAAACAAACAAAAACTCAAATTAAGTTATTGATGGTTTGTTCTTTTCAATAACTACCACAAGACAAAGGAGCAATGTCTACAGGGTTTTGGGGGAGAACATTGGAGACTCAAGAATTTCAGGTGTATAGGCAATAAACGGGGAGTCTCAGATCTACAAGGTCCAAGCCTAATAAAGAGGCAGTCCAGATCACTAAGCATAAAAAGAAAGAGCTGGGACAAGCAATAAGAACAGAAAGGTAGTTTTGACTTTATCTCTAGGGCAATGGGGAGCAGTTGAGGGTTTAAAACGGTAGAGGACTAAGTTTGTGGGCAAAGAGACCAGTGGAAATAATCCAGAGGAGGGAGGCTAGAGGTCAGAAACAAGGATGCTAAGGTGGTTCCTTTAGTTTTGCTAAAATTTTTCAGATTTACGTGTAAGGAATCAGGAAGGAAATCGGACAGATGAATAGGATTTTGCAATAAAAAGAGAGTAATAAAGTAAATAAGGTGGATTTTTTGATGTGGACCACAACTTTCTCTGACAGCAGTGTCATGAAACTGGATTGAAAGCTCTGGGAAGTTAGAGACCAGGCCTTGCTCTCCACTCTACTTCCAGTATGTAGCACAGTGGCTGGCACAAAGCAGTCATTGAGTAAATATTTATGGAATGAATGAATGAAGAGAAGAGTTCCAAAAACGGTTTGACCAATTGCAACATCACTGGAATGAGTACAATTTTTACTAAGGAGACTAGTCTGAAGGCTAATGCTCATTTAGAGAGAGAAAAATTCCAGTGCATTTGTTAGAAGAAGAAAACAACCTTTTCATTTTGTAGTAACAATTCAGAGTTGATAATTCTACAGCTAACACACCAAATGTCAAATATTAGCCACAACAGGAAAAAGAATGATTAAATTAATTTGTTGTATTTAATTAATTCACTGTTGGTGAATATATTTCTAGTCCGAAAGCTAATCATTGTTTAATTAGGTCCTCCTGCCTTATGAAATGTCTTAAACCAAAGAAAAATGAGATGAACCAGCTTTATTATGAATGCCTGACTTGTGGTTATCAAACTTACCTGGGAAATGCAGCAGCTACCATTGACTAAGAGGCTGTCCTCAACACAGGCTCTCTCACTTACAGAGGCAAGAAATTTATCATGTTACTAGTTTTTCTTCCTTTGTTCTGTCTTTAGCCAGGATGCAAATTCTTCTAAAACTTTTTAAATGCTCAAATATTTATAAAATATAAACAAACACCAGATTTCATTCTATGACAGCTCCATTTATTCTACCCCCTATACAGTAGGTGTTCAAAAAATAAGACAGTGTCTCTGACCAGGAACACACATTGTAGTGGCCTATTTCACAAATGGGGAGGCTCTGCTGGGTCAAACAACTCATCCGTCTAGTCTGGTATTTGGGGCTTCTCATAGCCATTTCTTAAAATATATGCTATTTCATTGAAAACTTGTACTAAGCTAAGCATTTGATTTCAGCTGTGGGTTGCACCAGAAAGTGTGCTTTCAACAGGAACGAAGAGGAACTGACAAAGAATATATAATCATTTCTCAATCATGAAGGCCCACCAAAGAAGGTCTTGAGGCCCCCTGTGGCTCAGCTATGCTATCAAAGAACAGCACTTGCTGTGCACTAATGAGATAATGGGAGACTCTTTTTGCTCCTAGACAAGTTGAATCCTCTGAGAACTATGAACATCAGCAGGTTTTCCTTAGAGAGGCTATTGTGGTCGACTACATATGGGTATGTGGTGCTAAACTTATAAAATGGACTTCTTCCTATCTGTAACGCCTTTTAGCAATATCCCATGCCATTTGTTTTATAGAAAAGCTGAGTCTGCACTGGGCATCTTCAGTTAGGTTGGGATTTTTTTGACAGGGTCCCGCCGCACTCCCCCACACTAGTATAGTAGGTATTTTAGTTTCCTAGGCTGCTCAAAGCAGATGCCATGAAATGAGTTGGCTTAAACAATGGGAATTTATTAGCTTACAGTTTGAAGCCATGAAAATGTCCAAATCAAGGCAACATCAAAGCAAAGATGCTTTCTTCCCGAAGACCAGCTGCCAGCGATCCTGGTCTCCTCTGACTAATGGCAAGGCACATGGCGGCATCTGCTGGTCTCTTCCTTCTCTTCTGGGTTTCATTGCTTTCAGCTTCTTGTTTCCATGGCTTTTTCTGTCTTTCTCTGTATTCATTTCTCTTACAAAGGACTCCAGTAAGAGGATGAAGACCCATCCTGAATGAGGTGGGTCACACCTTAACTGAAGTAGCCTCATCCAAAGGTCCTACTTCCAATGGGTCCACAGCCACAGGAATGGATTGAATTGAAGAACATGCCTTTCTGGGGTACATACAGCTTCAAACCACCACAGTAGGCATGCAGGTCATTATTACTACATGATAGGCACAGCATGAATCCACAGAGGAATATGACATGGTCCCTTTCTTGGTGGAGGCCAGAATCTAGATCCAAAGATCCCAGAAACCTCTAATTCAGGGGAATTAACCTTGATTGCAAAGCCAGAGCATTGTAGGTCTTCTTTAGGCTCTTCCCATGAGTGTGAAAACTAAAGACAGAAAAAGGAGGGAAAAAAAGAAAACTAGAAAACTGTATTGGGAGCCCTGAGAATAAACCCTGGAATCAAATATTTCCCATGGATAATTAGCAAGTTGGAAAACATGGTATGCATATAAGACTACAGAAAGAAGAGACCAAGGGGGGTGGGGGAAGACATATGTATTCCCATCAAAGATGGAGAAGAGGAATGGCTACTGGCATAGAAAAAGTTAACGAGATTCTGGGCAAATTAATGATGTGAAAACTAAAATAGTTAATGAAGTAAGCACCACAAAATTAATGAAGCAGGGACTGGTAGAGCTCATTTTCAAAGAGTAATGCCATACATGCAAATTTGGAGTCTGGCCTCAGTATATTTTGAAATATACTCCAAGACAGAACTGGACAATATATTGTCAATGGAACTTCCTTTTAAATAATAACAATAACCAACATATCTTCAGATCTCTAATCCATGGATTTATTTTCATCCACCTGGAAAGGTTGGCATAAGATATTGTCAGAAGAAGAGATCAAAGGATAATAATGAACCAGAGGTTGAGAGAAAAACCCACAGTGTCTTAGTTTGCCAAAGGGCTGCTGATGCAAAGTACCAGAAATAGATTGGCTTTTATAATGAGAATTTTATTAGGGAAAAATCTTACAGTTCTGAGGCTGGAAAATGTCCAAATCAAAGCACCATCAGAGATGCTTTCTCACCAAAGTCAGCTCCTAGTGATCCTGGTGTCCTGCCATGTGGCAAAGCAAGATGGCAGCTGATCTCTGCCAAGGTCCCTGCTCCCCGTCTCTTCAGCCTTGAGCTGCTCCATGGGCCCATCCCCTTGGGGGCTTCTTTCCATGGTTCTGTGCTCTGATGATTCCAGAATCCAGGACATCTCTCAGCCTCTCAGGGCTTCTGTCCTTGAGCTCATCTGTGGGTGATCAGGTCTCTCTCCCTGGGCCTAGGCTCCTTGAGCCTCTTGGGGATTCTCAGGCTTTCTGCAGCTGTAGGAGAACCTAGAGTCTTCTTTCTCTACTTTCTTCTTTCTCTCATGTGGCAGGATAAAAATGGCAGCTTCCTTTCTCTGTGTGTCTCTTCCTCTGTGTCTCTGTTTATATGAGGCCAGGCAAGAGGACGTGGAAACCCAACCTGAGTCATGCCTCCTTGATGTAGTTCAATCAAAAGCAATCTAATCAAATGATCTAATCAAGGTCCCTTAACAGAATCTAATGCAATCAAAGGATCTCACACCCACAGGAATGGATTGGTTCAAAAACATAATCTTCTTTTTGGATTCACCAAATTCAAACTGTCACACTGGAAACAATGACAGTGCCACTTGAAGGGCCTTGTCTCACATGGGTAACACCACCTGTGATCCTTTAAACATTCATGGACTTCCCATGTCACAGACCTTGGAAGGAAACTGAAAAAGAGCCATGGACAACAGCTCAGCCTCTGCTGCATACTTTACATCTGAGATCTCATTTGCCTCATTACCCTTCTCACAATAACCCAATCAGGTTGCTTTTATTTTTATTCCATTTCATGAATGAGGAAATGGAGGCCCAGTATGATGTGATGCCTTGCCCAGGTTCATGGAGATACTAAGTGGAAGAGCTGGATCTAGACCTAGATCAATCTGATTCCAGAGCCTGAGCTGTTTTTAATTAAAAATTATTATTTAAACTTTTAAAATTATAGAACCAATGAATGAGTATTGATGCATCAGCACTAACTAAAGTCCACACTTTATTCCGATTTCCTTTTTTCCCCCTAATGTCCTTTTTCTGTTCTGGGATCCCATCCAGGGTGCCACATCCCATTTAGTCATCACATCTCCTTAGGCTGTTCTGTGCTGTGACAGTTTCTCAGACTTTTCTTGTTTTGATGACCTTGACAATTTTGAGGAGGACTGGTCAGGGATTTTGTAGAATGTCTCTCAGTTGGGATTTGTCTGATGTTTCTCTCATGATTAGACTGAGTTTATGGGTTTGGTGGAGGAAGATCACAGAGATAAAATGTCATTTTCATTATATCACATCACGGATACATACAATCAACGTGACTTATCACAACTGATGCTGACTTGATCACCTGGCTGAGGCAGTGTTTGTCAGGAGTCTGCACTATAAAGTTACTCTTGCTTTTCCCCCTTTCCAAACTCCAGGCTTTGGAAGGACTATTGCAGCCTCACTTAAGATGGGAAGGTATGTTTCTCCTGTTTGTGGATGAAATATCTACTCAAAGTGTTAGGGATTCTTCTGCATGGGAGATTTGTTTCTTCTCCTCTATTTATTTATTTATTCAAACATATGTTTTTATCGGTATGTTAGGTACTCATGAATATTTATCTTACACTTTGAATTATAAGCCAATGTTACTTTATTAACTCCATTGCCCAAATTTCCAGCTTTGGCCATTGGGAGCTCTTTTAGTTGGTTCCTGTGCCCCTTTGACACCCCCCCCCCCAATCAATGTTGGATTTTTATTTTTAGGAACACTTCCTTAATTTCTGAACTACAAGATATTCCAGGCTGATGTTGTATATTTCCTGCCTCAGTCTTGGAATCAACCATTTTTCCCAAGAGCTCTGATTCCTTTTAATGGAGAATTGTATTAGAAACCATTATCTAGGTGTTCTCATTGCTACTGGAGTGTCATTACTTCTAGATCCTCTCAGTGGACAGAGATAGAAAAAAATGTGTATATACTTATCCTTGTATACACGCACACACACACACATACATACACATGTGCACATATACACACACACAGATATATCCTATTTATCCATCTATTTGTATATTAAGCTAAACGTGACTTCATATTGATATCTCCAACTCTAATCCAGTACCACATGGATCCTTCCAGCCTTCCCTTCTTGCTTGTCTGTAGCCTCCTACCTCAACAAGAAGCCTGGCTCCTGCCATATGCCATCAATTTACTTGATTGTTGAATTCCAGTATACATGCATAGAAGTATCAGAATGGTTAGTCCATACCCCTGTGCGGAACAGCTTCAACAACTAGAGTATAGTACTTATGTGCAGTTCCTTTTGCCTTTAGTCTTCCAGTCTCCACTCATTTCCATGGCTACTTAAGTCAGCATCTGTTTCCACACCCTTTTCTGTGGGGCTATTTCATATATTTGTAATGCAGTTGGACTCTTTTGTCTTGGTCTGTGTTCCGTCTCTGGATCCCCTGAACTCCGAAATATTTTTTTATATTTACATACATCAAGGTTTACTAGGTGCTGTAAAGTTCTGTGAGTTTTGACAAATGCATAGTTTCATGTATCCACCACTACAATATCATACTGAACGATTTTACCACCCTAAGAAAGCCTTTACCTCTTCAACTCTGTCCCCTCCCCAAGCCCCTGGCAAACACTATCTGTTTTCCATCTCTATAGTTTTGCCTTTTCCAGCATATCATATAAATGGAATCATGCCTTTTCAGACTAGTTTATTTCACTTAGCAATATGGATTTAAGATTCATCCAGGTTTTTGCGTATATCATTAGTTCATTCCTTTTCTTGTTTAGCTTTTAAAATTAAAACTGTGATAATATTTTGTTACCAAGCAGCATTTGATAAGAGGGCCACTGGTTTTGGTAAACAATAAACAGTTTTATAATAGTTGTTGTACAGCTGGCTGGTGCTCCGAGAACAACAGAATGCATGGTTGGTGCTTGAAAACTTACCTTACGGTTTGGGAGTAAGGGTGGGAAAATGGCCAAATAAAGTGTCCTCAAGGTAAGGGAATATGTTTTTATTAAATAAATTAAATGCATTTATAAGGACGTCAATAAGCAATATTTAGAGAAGTGTTGTTTCCTAAGATAGGCCAAATTAGTTTCCTGTGTGCTATTAGTAGTTTAAAAAATTAACTATCTGTTCTGAAATCCCAGAATAAGACTTTCAGAAACCATATGACTGCTCTATTCTCACTTAAGCTTTAAAGCACAGAGGAGTGGCAAATGATGGTATGCTTGCCACCTGTTTTTATAAATAAAGGTTTCCTGGCATACAGCCATGCTCATTCACTTCAGTATTGTCTATGGCTGCTTTTGTGCTACAACAGCAGGCCTGAGCAATTGTGACAGAGACTGTATGGCCTGCCATTCCTTTTTATTGCTGAATAGTATTCAACTGTATGGATGTACCACAGTTTCTTCATCCATTCACCTATTGAAGAAAATCTTAGTTACTTCCAGTTTTTGGTGATGAGGAATAAAGCTATTATGAACATCCATAGGTGTTTCTGTGGACATGAGCTTTTAATTCACTTGGGTAAATACCTAGGACTATGACTGCTAGGTCATATGGGAAGTCTGTATTTTAAATTTATAATAAGCTGCCAAACTGTGTTCCAAAGCAGCTGTACCATTTTGCATTCCCACCAGCAATGAACGAGAACTTCCCATTGCTGAGCATCCTAGCCATCCACTGGCATTGTCAGTGTTTTGAGGTTTAGCCATTCTAATTGGCGTGTAGTAATAGCTCCCTAATAGAAAATGATGTTGGGCATCTTTTCATATGCTTATTTGCAATCCGTATATTTTCTTTGGTGAGGAGTGTGTTCGGATCTTTTGCCCTATTTTTAAAATTGGGTTGTTTGTCTTCTTATTGTTGAGTTATTGTGGAGTTTCTTTATATGTTCTCGGTACAAGTCCTTTATCAGACATGTGACTTGCAAATATTTTCTCCCAGCCTTGGCTTTCCTTTTCATTCTTGTAACAGTGTATTTTACAGAGAAATTTTTAATTTTACAAAGCCTCTTCTTTTGATCTCAGTTTTCTCCCTTTCTCCTCTTTACCTGTCAACCACGAGACCCAGAGTCCTCCACCTCTCAACCTCACAACCCCAGATGGTGCCAATGCCAGTGATGGAAAATGACTTTGGGCAAAGATTTCCCTGCTGCTTGGCAGCACTCCCATTCCCCTAGAGTGTGCCCAGGGACCAAAGCACACTGGATTTCTTACTGTTCCTCAAACGTGCCTGGCAAGCATCTGCCTCAGGGCCTTTGCACTTGCTCTTACCTCTGCCTGGGATGCTCTGCTTGGCTCACTCCCTCACTTCCTTTAAGTCTTTTCTCAAATGTCACCTTCTCAGAAAGGCCTTCTCAGAAAGGCCACCTTCTCTGGAGACCACTGTTGCCCCAGCAGCGTGTCACGGAGGGACCATATCATAGTATGCCCAGCATTCCTTCTGGTGCACTAAGGAACAACGAGCAACTTGGAACCCATAGGCAGATGGTGGGCCTGTATACATACTATGACTTGCTGTCCCATTTCAGAAAGAAATTATAGAAGGCTGCCTCACAGGGTGTGACTTTTCAAATATGCCCAGATATTAACTTCAGCTTCTCAAAAGTAATGCTGACTTTCTCATCGATGTTCTTCAATAAGTAGGTAAGCCAAATTGTAAGCATTTGCATTTCTGCCTTGAGACTTCATGCAGCTATTTTCATTTTGAATGGGAAAACATGAGGCCAGGAAATATTTTTAGTTTCCAAAAGTATTCCCCAGGCACAAAAGTTTGCTCCATGCTGGAGGAAAGCATATGCTTGCCCAGTCCAGGATACAGTTGAACAGGGTCAGTGATCACAGTTGGAAATGTGATTGGTTCTCCTGTGCCCATGACCAGGAAAGCAAACTAAAAAGACAGCCACAAGTCACAGACCGCCACCCCCACCACACATGAATTTAGCCCTCAGCCCATGGCCTCTGACCTTCCTCTCCCCAGTCCTCTTCTTCCCATCTCCACAGTAGCATCTCAAGCTTTCTCTTCTTCTGATGACCATTTTCTCCCTTCTTTGGTGTACTGACCTCAAACCCCCTACACACCTCCATCAGGCTGCACACCTCCTTCATTTCCCCAGCCCCAGATAGCCTGGGTAAGACACGTTTCCTCCGCCAACATCAGCCCTGGAGAGGCTCTGCAGCCAGACCAGGGCAGGCTCTCTCCCCTCTGCCAGGACACATACATATGATCAAGGTGGACTTCTTATTCACAGCCATAAGACACTCAGGTCAGGGAAAGACAACCAGATGAGGATAAAGAAGAAACAGCGAGGAGAGGTTTTGTGGCAAATAGATCAGAACAGCTTGCTTCAGCAAGGATTTGGATTTTTGTTTCCCTGACCCCCCGAATCCTTAGAGCTATCCAGAAGTTTCTAGTTTAGTGCACACTCTCTCTTTCTTGGGAGGCATTTATTTCTCTAGTGAAGTCAGTGTGAATGCTAACTCCAATGATCCCTAAAATTAACGGCAAAAAGGCAAGGGGAGATTGCAAATACATTGATTGAGAAGCTAAAACTCAGCCCATTCTCAGTCAACGGTCTCATGGGTCAGTCTCTTCAGATCAAGAATGGGATTTCTGAACAGCTAAGGTCCTGGAAGTCTTCATTGCTTTGACAACGGCATATGAAAAGGTGATAAAAGAGGAAAAAACATCAAGGGCCATAATTAAGGATATAAAATGCGCAGTGTAAGTGCAGATCATGAGCTCCCTGGGCTTGATGGTGTTCTGTGCTTTCCTTCCATTCAAAGTGGACACAACCCTGCAAATGATATCATGTCTTCCTGGAAGGCTGATCACAGATAACCACCACCACCACCAAAGGAATAAAGCAAAAGAAAAGCCTATTGCGGAAAGACACATCTAAATTCAAACAAATGAGGCAAATATGCTTACAGAAATCTAAAAAGGAATTCAGGGTCAATAACAAGAAAAATCTTGTTTGCTCAGAAGCAAACACCTGAGTGTTGGAAATCAGGGTTTCTGGCATTTTCTCATAGTCGGGGGTTAGTGGCTTCAGGAAATGTGAAATTAGTTTCTCTTATTGAAAAACCGTGCAGAAAGAAAACAGCCTAGGTATTCCATTTTAGAGGAAGCTTCTTCAAACTGTCCTTGAGGGAAATCCACCGTTTATGGGAAAGCCTTTCCGAAAGTGTCCAGGTCTCTCAGTGCTGCTAATGACAGTTAGAGAGGTGAGCTGAAGGGATTGGTTTGGCTGGAGACGCTGAGAGGCCCATGGCAGGTGATTCAGGCACCCAGTGGAAAGGAGCTGACTCCATGATTGGAGGAAAGACAAAATTAGATGGCACAAGGAGCACCCATGGGAGAAGTGTCCTAGGATTTTTAATGTTTATCCAAAGATGATAGCATTTTGTCTTTACAGCTCCTCTCTGAAAGACACTCCCAAACACAGAGAAGCAACTGTTCACCTTATCAACCTTGGAAGAATAGAAGACTTTGTTGACACAGCTCATCTTAAAACCTGTGGTTTATGGACTTGGGTATACCTAAACCAGCCCCTCTAGCAAAGGGGCAGGGGAATCACTGTGAATGGATAAACAAACTACTCCCTAAAGTAAACTCTAGTGCTTTCACCCAATAATTCAGTCTTTACAGTGCTTAGAAATATAAAATGGGGGCAATGGGCCATTAAGCCAAAATAAATGCGGGATGTGGTGGGGCAATGAAGAAGCAACCACTGAAAATACACCAAACAACTTAGCAGCAAGTGGGTGGCCAGAGCATAAAACCGAGAACAGCACGACAGTACAAAGATTGCCCGTTCCCCATCTTCTATGAAGAGGAGTTCTCGGGAATAGACAACACAAGGTTTGAAATGGGAGCAAAGGAAAATAACTGCAGAATATGGTGTTTTAAAGTTTACCAATTATTTGCCCTTCTGTTGTTTCACCTGATCTTCACAGCTATTCATTCATCTCATTCATATCCATATTCATTCATTCATTTACTCCTTTTTTTCAACAGATATGTATTGAGCATCTACTACGTGTCAGGCACAGTTCTAGATGCTGAGGAGACCATGGGGGATGAGTCAGTCAAGGTCCCTGTTGTCATAGAGCTTATAGTCTGGGAAGTAACCAGCAATAAACATATACAACATACCAATTAAAAATGTAAACACAAAGGATGATAAGTGCTTTGAATAAAACTCTAAAAGGGTGATGGCATAGGGACAGTGTCAGGGATAGGCATTTCTTTCGATGGAGTGGACAGGGAAGGGGTTGTATTTTGCATTGAGACCGGAAGGATAAGGAGCCAGCCGTGCAAAGAATCAAAGGTGGGTGGGGATAGGGAGAAGAGTGTTCCAGGCAGATGGAGGGATCAGGCAAATGGTTTTTTGTTTTGTTTTTCAATGTTTTTAATTTTTTAAAAAGCTACTTAGATTACATAAAGGTTACACAAAAAATATAGGGATTCTCATATTCCCCACTTCCCACATCTCCCACACCCTCCCACATAAACATCCTTCATTAGTGTGGCACATTAATTGCAATCGATAAACACATCCTGGGATTTTTCCATTAAGCATGGACCATAGTTCACATTGTAGACCACACTCTCTCCCACACAGCTCTGCATGTTATGTGATGATGTGAAATGGCCTAGATCTGTCATTGCAACGTCATTCAGGATGATTCCCAATGCAGGGAAGAGTTTCCTGTGTTCTTTTATTATTATTATTATTATTATTATTATTATTATTATTATGGGTAAAAATCAACCTGTGTTCTTGAAACTGGAAGAATGTGGGCACTTTGTGAGCCAGAGGGAAGACTCCGAGGTTTGGGGGATGGGTAACTGAGTGGATGGTACCATTTTCTAAGATCAGGGGCCTTAGGGGAAGAACAGGTTTGGGTGGATGGGGTGTCTAGGAATGTTGCTAGAAAGTGTTATGTCTTTGTTTTACAGATAAGAAAACTGAGGCTCGGGGTCACACAGCTAGAATTCTGATCCTGGCCTGCCTGGCTCCTCAATCTGTGAAATTTCCAGAATCGAGAAAACAGCAACCCTGCAGAGCCTCCCCAAACCCCACTGCCCTTGTTCTTTATTCTTTTAGCTTGTAGGGGTTCTGATCACCATGTGAAGAACCAAGACTTGGTTCTCTACACTTTACACCAGGTATGTGTTCTTTCTGTAGTCCCAATATCAGGGCTTCCGGTTTTGCCAAAGTTCCAGGACTGGTCTCAGGACTCAAGAACTAAGAAGGGGTCTAGGCCCGTTTAGAGTTTTGCCCCCAATTTCTGCTGAGGAGACGATCTCCTCTAATACCACTTGTGGACAAGCTCTCCCTTTCCCTCTTCTTGTTGCTTCACTGGTCATTACCACTGGACAAACACAAACAAACTGGTCATTATCACTGCTAATGTATGAAAATTACCAGGTGACCACCTTCCTTGCCTAACACAACATTGGAAAAGATGAACTCTCATACAGTACTCAATCCAAGGATGAGATTAAGAGTCCCATCATTCCTGGGTAAGAACCACACTAATATGGTGGGAGTTCAAAGCCAGCTCATTGCTGGTTCACTTTAAATCCAGTTGGGTTATGATGGAGTCCAACACAGTGTCCAAATGGTTGTGCTGTCTTGAAATGTCATGATAATTATCATATTGACTGCCACTTGGAGTAAGTGAGCCATTGAGTAGGCATTGGAATGCTATCATATAGAGACTTCCACTGGAATGGGATTTTTATTCCAGGAGGTAGGAGGGCTTCAACTTGAATTACAAACAGTGATGATAGGAACAAATGTCTTTTTGGGGGAAGAGGACACCATCACTGGGTTACCTTTGAAAATAAAAGACAAAAAGGGGTTTTCTTCAATTGCCCTTGGGAGCGAACAGATAACCCCAGAAGCCAGTTCGATGCAGGTGGTAGAGAAGGTATTTTGTGCTGGGATTTCCTCTAATCAAATAAGCCTCTCTGCCCCAGCTGAGGCTTCTGGGGCCTCTCCAGGGGGTAGCCCCAAGGAGGTCAGGTCAGAAGGTTAGAAAACGATGTGGAAAGAGGTCCTGGGGGCAGCTTTGGGAGAAAACAAAACACAAAGAGGGAAAGGTTGTTGCCCACTACCAAAGACACTGACATTTGGGAAAACAGCTGCTCCCAGAGAGTTCAGAGGGAAATGAAGTTCAAAGATCCTCTGAGCTCAGACCATGCCTGAGAAACAATAATTACCCAAACTTGCTCCATTCTGGGGCCATGGTTCCAGGCTTTTGGTCTGTAGCTGACCCTTTCTAGCATCAAATGAATGTTGACCTTTTTCTAAAAGTTCATTCTTCAGTTTCCCTTCCCCTCATGTCCCTCAGCATCTGTCTTCACAATTACTTTCCACCTTGGAGTTCCTCCATCTCCACCATAAATGTACTAGCCAGCCCCCCATCTCTCACCAGTGGCCCCCTAACTGTTCTCTCTGCACCCACAATTGTCTCTGACCAGCCTATTTCCCAGAGTAACCTTCTGAAAATGGCCCGCTGTCTAAGCAAGACCAGGCCCAGGCAGCCAAGTCTCTGGACCCAAGTTTCAAAGGGAGCACCATGCCAGCAAGTCTTCCTCCCAGCCTGCCTCCAGCCTCACCTTTAACAGGCTGCCCACAAGCAATAAGGCAAATGTCCAACTGCTCTCTGGGCAGTAAACATGCCCCATTCAAAGCCCCCACATACCACAGTCCATCACCCACAGCACACTTTACCAAATCCACTCTTCTCCAGTTCTTATCCACTCCACCTCCCCCTACATTCCCTCTTCAGTTATCCCTGTTCCCACCCCCACCAACCATTTACAAAGGCCCTCTCCAACTCACAAGTTGGACTGCCACACACTCTTCTCCCCCAGCAGGACTGTAATATCCACATTCAGATCAATTCAGCAAGTGTGAGTGAAAACCCCTTAAGGTGGTGCCAGTGGTAGTCTTATCCCCATTATATTTCAAGATGCAGGACTACCTTGGCTAAGAAATCTCAGAAGTGAGATGTTGAACTTGGTGTTCTTAGGGGTGGAGCATCTGATGTGCCAACTTCAAGTCTGCTGAAGTTCAACCGTGAGTTTCCCAAACAATTACCTTGCAAAGCTTTCAGGCATCTTGTGACACAAATGAGAATCCTGGGTTTTCAATAAAGAGCAAAAGAGGGAGAAGGAAAGAAAGGGGTTGAGGACACAATCGTCCTTAGAAGGAAACTCTTGATACTAGATCCACGTCTCTAATAAGGAGAGGACACTCAAACACGTCTCCCATGGCTCCACAGACAGATTTCATGAACATGTCTAAAGAAAAATGAATATTGATTTAGTTTTTCTTTGAGAAAGAGAGATTTTTCCAGGCCCCACTTTAACCTAATTTACCATATTAATTTTCTAAAGGTCTAGCTATGGAACCAGGGGCCATGGGAGCTGCCCATTACATTGGCTCCTACAATTAGTTTGGCCACACTGCCATACTGACCATTTGAAATCCTGTTATTAATCCTCCTGAATGCATGTTTAGAATATAAGGCACATCTCCTTTTAAGGAAGTTGAATCAGAAATTGACCAGTGAAACACTTATCAATAGTTCCCATTAAAAACAAGCCTGATGTATATACCACACAGATAATTGAAGCTTGTAAAAATGCTGGCAGCAGAAGACAGTAGCCAAGACTTGTGAAATGCACATTCAAAATGTCTCTTGCACCTGGATCCTCCTTTTTACTTCCTGAGCCAACACCCCTGTTCAGCACTGAAGCAATGACTTCCTAACTAGCCTCCTGCTGCATACACCTAGCCCTACTGATATACCTGGCATATTAGTCTTCCAAAAGCACAGCTCTTAAGATGTTCTGCTTCTGCTTAAAAAAAAAAAAAATCTCCCATGGTTCCCCATTTCCCACTGGCTATTGTCCATGCTCCCCATCTTGACTTTTAAAGTCCTCCACTTTAAAGGTGTTTTAGGCTGCAAACACCTTTCCCATCCTCATCTTCACTACTGCCTTACACAGGCCTTGCATGGCAGCCAGATTCATTCTTGGCAGCTCCCCCAAGCATGTTCAGTGCTTTCTCACTGCCATGACCTTACTCATTATTCCCTCTGTCAAGGATAATGTACTTATCAATCTCTGCCTGATGAAGTACAAGTCATTCCTTAAGATCTTTATCAAATGTCACCACCTCCCTGAAGCATTTCCTCCAACTCCCAACCAAGAACTTCTTCCAAACTTCCACTGTGGCAGTCGGTCATTACTCAGACATTTCACCAACTCCCACCCCCCCACACCAACCCAGTGATCTGCCTGTAAATGTTCAACAACTGACTATCCAGAAGAAACTCCTAATTTGTAGTGCTTGCCAATTTCCATGGTATATATACTTCTAACATGGTCAGTTTCAAGCTACCAACCTGATGGCATTGAATGCAAAGTTGAGAAGAGATGTATAGTAGTAAATAATTTTATGGTATTTCCACCACACAGATAACCTCAAGAACATAGAAAATAATAAAATGTAGTAAAAAAACAATCAGGAATTAATGACTTACCTTTGTTTTTAATAAAATTGATTTGATAGTAGGTTAATAGAATTAATTTTTTTTAATAACAGTGGTTGTTTTAGTTTCCTACCTGCTAAACCAAATACCATGCAATGGGTTGACTTCAACAGTGGGAATTTAATGGTTCACAGTTTTAAGGCTAGAAGAAGTCCAAAATCAAGGCATCATCAAAGAAATATTTTCTCCCAGAAGTCTGTGGCATTCTGGGGCTGGCTGCTGGCAATCCTTGGTCCTTGGCTTTTCTGTCACATGGCAATGCACATGGCACCATCTTCTTTCTCTTCTGGGTCCTGTCACCCATGGCTTCCCTCTCTGTGGCCTTCTCTATAAGGCCTCCAGTAATAGGATTAAGACCCATCCTGATTCAGCTGGGCCACACCTTAGTTGAAGTAATCTCATCACAAGGTCCTATTTACAATGGGTTCACCCTTACAGGAATGGATTATGTTTAAGAACATGTTTTTCTGGGGTACAGAGCTCCAAGCTACCATAGTTGTTGCCTTGGTTTCCCAGCTGCTATGACAAAAACCATGCAACAGTTTGGCTTAAACAACAGAAATTTATTAGCTCACGGTTTTGAGGCTAGGAGGACTCCAAACTCGAGGTATTAGTAAGGTTTGCTTTCTCCCCAAAGACTGAAGCATTCTGTTGCTGGCCACTGGCAATCCTTAAGGTTCCCTGGCTTTCTCATCACATGGCAATGTCCTCCGCTTTCTCTTCCGGGTTCCTGCTGACTTCTTGCTTCTCCCTGTGGCCTTCTCTTACCCAGCCTTCCAGTTTCTTCTCTTTATAAAGCCTCTAGTAATCCCAAGTAAGGCCCACTCGGCTTCAGCTGGGCCACACCTCAACTAAAAAAATAGCATCTTTAAGAGTTCCTACTTACAATGAGTTCACACCCACAGGGATGGGAATTGAGATTAAGAACATGTGCTTGTTGGGGTGCATAATTAAATCTACCACAGTTGTGCTTAACCACCAGTTCTCAAAATTCCTAAAAATCAAATGATCAGCTCTTGTGAGCTGGTTCAAACCAGTTCCAGCATACCACTGCCCCCACTCCCCACATGACTATGTAAGATCCTTGAAGGAAGATGCTGTCTTCAGTCACATCTCTGCACCCAGATCAGTAAGGTGTCAGAATACTGAAAGCCATATACATGGAACCCAAGCTCCATATGAACACCTGAATCCATACCCTGGAGTGAAGCTCTAAAAGGAGCCCTCCAGAAAGACCTAGAATGTTGAAGTCCTGTTATTAGCAGAATGGAGGGATGGGGTGGCATCGCTGGGCAGAGACGCAAAATTAATTCAGTGCCAGAAGAACCACCTGAAGCTTGTTCTTGGAGACCTATCTTATTGCCTCAGAGATTCTTTAGGTTATTTTCACCCCATTTTTTGGAACACCTCCCAGGTCTGAGTAAAGGAACATGGAGCACAAGAGATGAGATGAGATTATACAAGAAAACTTGCCATTTGCCGTTTCAAGGTAGCACTGCAGCAGTAGGGGTGGGTCAAAGAGACAGAGGACAGCATTGTGGCACTCCATTGCTCACAAGGAATCACAAACTGTTTGAACACCAACATTCACACACACACACCCCCCACATCAGTAAAATGAAGCAGCAAAATGAATAAACATTACCTTTCTGTTGAAATCATACAAACATGACCTGGAAGAGCCAGCCAATCGAGTCAAAGTTGCTTCCAAACAGAATAGGCATTTGCCAACCATGTTTATTTTTCTCTTCCTGGAAGGAGAACAGGACAGACACCCAGATTTAGAGTCAAGGCATTTGAATCCTTACCCAATTTCTGCTAGGATTCAAATATCACACGGTTCAGCTTTGTTAGTGGTTTTATATCATTACGGGAAACACTTGCTCCTTGCCTCTATAGGATGATGGGAGGATTGTTGGAAAAACGTAAATATAATGACTTCCTTATATAAGGCACATTAGGGATGATTAAAAGCCAATAGAAAAGTCTGAAATCCAGAGACAGTATAGGCTAGGTTAGTGGTGGGGTTCAGGGTCATTACTTATAAAAGCTCCTCAGATAATTCAGATGCTCAGAAAGGCTTGGGTAGCCCAGAGGCAAAAGGGTTTAGGCTGCAGAGACAGATCTCAAAGCACTGCTAAGGGGAATGGACAAGGACACTAATAAGTAGCTTGAGAGGGACTACCAGGCCCTGGCTGAAGTTGGAAACCATAACTTCATTGTGGTCCTCATACATGGAGTGCTGTGATTTTCTCTAGTCATCCTCAGTGGTCTCAGCAGGATGGATGATCAGACTGATCCAGAGTTGGAGTTTTACCCGGGTAGATGCCACAAAAGAACAAGGGGAAAGGGACATGTGGTTATTGCCAAAAGGATTATTGGAGCACTGGGCCAATAAGAGGGGAGCTAACTGGTCCAGAGGTCAAGCTGGTATTGAAAAGCAGAACCGGGATGCAAGGAAGTGAGAATGTGGGATGGATTGGTGGTAGGGCTCATGTATTAGTCAGCCAAAGGGGTGCTGATGCAAAATACCAGAAATCTGTTGGTATTTATAAAAAGGTATTTATTTGGGGTATAAACTTACAGGTACCAGGCCATAAAGCACAAGTTACTTTACTCACCAAAGTTTGTGGCCACATGTTGGAGCAAGATGGCTGCCGATGCCTGCCAGGGTTCCGGCTTCCTGGGTTCCTCTCTTCCCAGAGCTTGCGTCTCTCCACAAGGCCATCTGTAGACTATCAGGCTAATGGCTCGTCTCTTTTCCTGGGGCCTTCTCTCCTTCCTCACGACCAAGCTCCTCTGTGTGCTTACTTCCCCGGGCTCCAGCATTAAAACTCCAAACTCCCTTCTCTGCGCTGTGGTTTCTCTGTGAGTCCCCGCCCACCAAGGGGGCAGGAATGCTACATCCTACTGACGTGGCCCAATCAAAGCCTTAATCATTATTTAATCAAGTAAAAGTAAAACCTCTGAATCCAATGCACTCTAATACACCCAGAGGAAAAGACCAGTTTACAAACATAATCCAATATTTCTTTTTGGAATTCACCAAGAATATCAAACTGCTACAGGCCAGATAATGAGATACTGGAGTTTCCTATTTCAAGGGTGGAATTGAAGACAACAAGGAGAGGAGTGACTTGCTGAAGTGAGCAATGTAGAGCTCATTAGAATGTAAGGGGTCTGGTTGCTCTGAGACCAGGGTTAGGGGTGGGCTATTGACATGAACAGTGAAACCACCCAGGGCACTGGCAGATCTTAGAATGGAGAGGGATCCCCTAAACCAGGCATGGAGAGGGCATACCAGGGCACCACGGATGGCTGCAGTGAGCAATTGGTTCAACGCTAAGGTGAATGGTATCCTCTACAAAGGAGAAAGAAGGGAAGACCAGAAGGATTGTAGACTGATGATAGCTCTCAAAGATGCCCACACCCACACCCCCAGATCCCAGGGAGGTTGCTTTAATAGAAAAAAAGGTTTTCGAAGATATGATTAAGTTTGGACCTTAGAGATGGGGAGATTATCCTGGATTATCTTGGTGGACCATAAATATAATCACAAGTATCCGTATAAGACAGAAGAAGAGAAGACACAGAGACACATAGAGAAGGCCATATGAAGATGGACAGAGAGATGGGAGTGATGCAATCACAAGCCCAGGAACACCTGGAGCCACCAGAAACTGGAAGAGGCAAGGAATGGATTCTCCCCTAGAGCCTGAGGAGGGAGCATGGCCCTGCCAACACCTTGGTTTTGGCTCACTGATATTGATGTTGAACTTCTGATCTCCAGAGCTGTGAGAAACTAGATTTCTCTTGTTTTAAGCCACCAAGTGTGTGGTCATTTGATATGGCAAAGCCACAGGAAACAAGTGTCTATGGGGAGCTGAGGAAAGAGCTCCAAGCCCCAGGGAGAATGGGAAGCCTGTACTCACGCCAGTTTTTAGGCAAGGCAGGAGGAAGAGAGAATGTTCTGTGAAGAGAATGAAGTGTGGAAGGAAAATAACCAAGCTTGGGACAAGGTTTCCAAAGGGCCCAGCAAATAAACACTGGAAGACCAGGCTGCCATGGGAGGATGAGCAGGGGAAGGAAACAGAGAGCTGCCTCTGACTGGGGAGGCCTGCAATTTGGGTGCTAGCAGGGATGGCAAGGGCACAGGGGAGCAGCCAACCTCAGATTCCCACTCAACACTCTGGCTACCCCTCCAGCCTCCTAGAGGACACACCCCTTCATTCCCTGGGCTCCAGCCACACTGGCCTTTTGTTCAGTTCCTCAGACACTCCCAGCTCTTTGCTACATCCTGCCCTTTGCACATGCTTCTCTCTTCCTAGACCGTGAATCCCCTTCCCCTGCCACCCAGCCACCCAGCTTTAGGCAACTGGTTCCTTCGCATCCCTTAGGTCTCAGAAAGGCCTGCTCAGACTCCCAGCACTCGTGAGGAGAGGGACATGTGGTAATAAGCAATAGGATAATTTTTATAAATAGGCAAAAGTATTATTGGAGTGCAGGACCATTTCTGGACAGGAAAGGCAATGAAGCCATGAGGGGGCTAACTGGACCAGAGGTCAAGTTGAATGTTTAATCAGTGCCTGGCATATCAGCAGAGCTCCAAATATAGCTTTTAAATGAATGGATGCAGGTGGGGGCACTGAGGAATATTAGGATCCTTTGACAGTCATGGCTTGAGGCTCAGCTCTCTGGTGTCCTTCTCAGGATTCTAAACAAAAATCTGGAACTTCTTTTGGTCCTTTCGTGAGGTCCAGACCCAAATGCTGGAGGAGAGACCTAGTGCAGGTCATCTCCTGCTACAGGGCAGTTAGTAATCACCCAGAGCTATCTAAAGCACCTGTTTGGGGGCTCCAGGAGACCAGAAGAGCATCCTGCAACATCCTTGAAAGAATGGAAGGAGGAGACTGCCCACCTGCAAAGAAGATTCATAAGTAGAGGACTTCACGCTACGGAGGCCCGTGCCCATCCTCCACTGGAGGCACAAGCTGCCTTGGGAGCTATTCTGCAGCTGGAATTGGAAGCTCCACTTCCCAAAAACAGGGGAGGAAGAGATGGTTGTCCACCGACTTCAGCTACTGATTAGTAAACTCAGCGGGCTAAAGTCTAATCCTAAGAACAGCTGAAGTTTGAAACTGTCCAAGTCAGAAAGAGGCCAGTAGCCACCATCTTAACTCCCCCCTGGCATGAGGGAAAGCAGGGTGGACTGAAAATCACAGTGCTGGTAGGGACGGACTTCTTTCCATCAGATAAGATTGCAGCTCTAGCCTAAGCCCCAGGCCCACCTCCGGCAGGGAGGAAGCTGGGGTAAACTGGGCCAGCCTCTCTCGGAAAATACAGGCCATGCCACGGAGGCCGGTGATCATTCTACTCTGGTGAGACAAGCCACCTCAGGAGCTATTCTGCAGCTGGAATTGGAAGCTCCATGTCCCAAAAATAGGGGAGGAAGAGACAGTTGACCACCGACTTCAGCTACTGATTAGTCAACTTGGCTGGCTAAAGTATAGCCCTAAGAACAGCTAAAGTTTGAGCCTGTCCAAGTCAGAAGGAGGCCGACAGCCACCATTTTGACTCTGTCCCCAGCATGAGGGGAAGCCGGGCTGATTGAAAATCACAGTAAGGGTAAGGACTGGTTTCTTTTATCCAGATCAGCCTGCAGCCCTAGCCCCGGCTTCAGCCCCACCTCTAGCAGGGAGGAAGCTGGTGGGCCCTGCACCAGCCTCTCTAGGAAACTGCAGGGACATTCAGCTGGCACAGACTGAATAGTCAGAAGTCTACTGGGGCAATTGCAGTCATTTTGGACCCACACGACATAGATTGTTGCCCACACCTGCAGCTCCATCCCCACCCCAGGCGGGGGAGGAAGGGGGGTAAAGCTTCATCAGTCTCTCTGGGCAACTACAGTCCAGGCCTGCATGAGTTGGGTTATTCCACACGGCTGTGGCTCTGTCCCTACCCCTGGCAAAGGAGAAAGTTGGGAGAAGCTTCATTGGTCCCTGGGGCAATGCGGGCAGCTTGAGCCTCCACAGGTTACAGCGCCAACTACACCCTTGGCTCCTACTACACAATCAGCAAGGGAGAAAGGGCAAGAAACCCCTACAGAGAGAAACTGCACCCAGAATAAATACATCTAGTAAGCCAGATGCCAAGACACCAACAAAAAATTACAATCCACACCAAGAAACAGGAAGATATGGCCCAGTTGAAGGAACAAGATAAGCCTCCAGATGACATAAAGGAGTTGAGACAACTAATCATAGATGTTCAAATAAATCTCTGTAATAAATTCAACGAGGTGGCTAAAGAGATTAAAGATATTAAGAAGACATTGGGCTTTTCGGTGCCGGCGGCTGCGCTGAGCCAGCGGCGCAACCCTCCCGGCTCTCTGTGCTTGTACGGGTCCCGCGCCCGCGCCACCGCCCTGCCGCCGCCACGAAGGAACAGGCCATCTCCTTCGCCAAGGACTTCCTGGTGGGCGGCATCGCCGCTGCCATCTCCAGGACGGCCGTGCCCCCCATCGAGCGGGTCAAGCTGCTGCTGCAGGTACAACACGCCGGTAAACAGATTGCTGCGGACAAGCAGTACAAAGGCATCGTGACTGTATAGTCCGCATTCCCAGGGAGCAGGGCATCCTCTCCTTCTGGAGAGGTAACTTGGCCAATGTCATCCGCTACTTCCCCACCCAAGCCCTCAACTTTGCCTTTAAGGATAAGTATAAGCAGGTGTTTCTGGGTGGTGTAGACAAGCACACACAGTTCTGGAGGTATTTTACCTGGCCTCCGGTGGGGCAGCTGGAGCCACTTCGCTCTGCTTCGTCTACCCACTGGATTTCGCCAGAACCTTCTTGGCGGCTGATGTTGGGAAATCTGGTTCAGAAAGAGAATTCAAAGGCCCGGGAGACTGTCTGGTGAAGATCATTAAGTCTGACGGCATCCGAAGCCTGACCGGGGCTTCAACGTCTCCGTACAAGGCATCATCATCTACAGAGCAGCCTATTTTGGCGTGTCTGATACAGCCAAAGGTATGCTCCCTGACCCCAAGAATACACACATCGTGGTGAGCTGGATGATCGCCCAGACCGTGACGGCCGTGGCTGGTGTGGTCTCCTACCCTTTCGACACCGTGAGGCGGCGGATGATGATGCAGTCTGGACGCAAAGGAGCTGACATCATGTATTCTGGGACTGCTGATTGCTGGAGGAAGATTTTCAAAGATGAAGGAGGCAAAGCCTTCTTTAAGGGTGCATGGTCCAATGTTCTCAGAGGCATGGGTGGAGACTTTCTGCGGGTCCTGTATGACGAATTAAAGAAAATCATCTAAGCATGTCTGTCTTAACTAGAATTGGGAACCAAGAGAATCATGTAGAATCCTTACTTAACTGTTATGGACCATTGACCTTCAACAAATTCCTACCGTTTTTATCCAGGCCAGATCATGTCTGTAGAGGGCTGGGGAAAGCTCTAGAAAAGGGGCTCATTGTGATCACATTTGACCATTGTCACTGCTGATTCCATGTGTTGATTACTGGGGGAAGGGGAATAGGGACCATCTTATGGGTCCACAGGTAAGGCAGCTCAGCTACGCAGACCTACCTAGAAACTCTCAAGTCCAAATGCTTGTAGGACCCTCAGTTGTGTTTAAGTATTTATTTTTTTTAAAAAATCATGTCTCCCATTTGTACTTAAGCACTATCTCCTTTTGCACAGCTGGATATTTGCAATTATGTTTTATGTTGGGCATTCTGCTGCAAAATAATAAAAGAGCAGGACACTTTAAAAAAAAAAAAAAAGACATTGGATGAGCACAAAGAAGAATTTGAAAGCATACATAGAAAAATAGCAGATCTTATGGGAATGAAAGGTGCAATAAATGAAATTTAAAATACACTGGAATCATATAATAGCAGATTTGAGGAGGCAGAAGAAAGGTTTGGTGAGCTTGAAGAAATGGCCTCCAAAGGTGAACATACAAAAGAACAGATGAAGAAAAGAATGGAAAAAGGTCTCAGGGAACTAAACAACAGCAAGAGACATGCAAACATATGTGTTATGGATGTCCCAGAAGAAGAGAAGGGAAAAAGGGGCAGAAGGAATATTTGAAGAAATAATGGTAGAAAATTTCCCAACCCTATTGAAGGATATAGATATTCATGTCCAAGAAACACAACATAGTCCCAATTCGAATAAATCCAAATAGACCAACACTGAGACACATACTAATCAGAATGCCAAATGCCAAAGACAAAGAGAGAATTCTGAGAGCAGCAAGAGAAAAGTGGTGCTTAACATATAAGGGATACCCAATTGTGCCGATTTCTCATCAGAAACCATGGAGGCAAGAAGAGAGTGTTATGATATATTTAAGATAATGCAAGAGAAAAACTTCCAGCCAAGAATCTTATATCTGGCAAGATTGTCTTTCAAAAATGAGGGCGAGTTTAGAATATTCACAGATAAACAGAAACTGAGAGAGTTTGTAAACCAAGAGACCTGCTTTGCAGGAAATACTAAAGGGTGTGCTACAGTCTGAAAAGAAAAGACAGGCGAGAGAGGCTTGCAAGAGATTCTAGAAATGAAGATTATACCAGTAAAAGTAACTAAAAGTCTCAAAAGAGTGGTGAAAATAAAATATGACAGATAAAAACCAAAGGTCAAAATGGGTGAAATAAGAACTGCCTTTACAGTGATAACATTGAATGTTAATGGATTAAACTCCCCAATCAAAAGACACAGACTTGCAGAATGGATAAGAAAATATGAGCCACATATATGCTATCTGTAAGAGACTCACCTTAGACCCAAGTATACCAATAGATTAAAAGTGAAAGGCTGGTTGGGAAGCGGCTGTGGCTCAATCAGTAGGGCTCCCGTTTACCATATGGGAGGCCCTGGGTTCGGTTCCCGGGGCCTCCTGGTGAAGGCAAGCCCGCCCGCACGGCGTGGTTAGCTGACCCAGCGAGCACGAGCAGCAAGGGGGGGATAAATGAATAAATAAAAATAATATCTTAAAAAAAAAAAAAAAGTGAAAGGCTGGAAAAAGATATTCCATGCATCCTGTAACAAACAAACAAGCCAGAGTAGCTATACTTATATCAGATGAAATAGGCTTTAAAAGACTCTGGTAACAAGCAATCTGAGTTGGAAGTCAGGAAAAAAATTCCATTTACAATAGTGACTAAAAGAATCAAATATTCAGCAATAACCTTAATGAACGATGTAAAGCACTTGTATTCAGAAAACTACAACTCGTTGTTAAAAGAAATTAAAAAAAAAAGACCTAAATAATTGGAAGAACATTCCATGATCATGGATTGGAAGACTAAATATCATTAAGATGTCAATTCTACCCAAATTGATATACAGATTCAATGCAATCCCGATAAAAATTCCACGAGCATTTAAAAAAAAAAAAAGGAAAACACGATTATCAAATTTATTTGGAAGGGTAAGGGGTCCTGAATATCCAGAAACATCTTAAAAAGGAAAAGTGACATTGGAGGACTCTCACTTCTGTACTTTAAATCATATTATCTAGCTACAGTGGCAAAATCAGCATGGTACTGGCATAAAGACAGACATATAGACCAATGGAACCAAATTGATGGTTCAGAAACAGACCCTCACATCTATGGTCAAGTGATTTTTGACAAGCCTGTCAAACCCACCCCACTCAGGCAGTACAGTCCATTCAACAAATGATGCTGGGAGAACTGGATATCCATAGCCAAAAAAAGGAAAGAGGACCCCTATCTCACACGTTATACAAAAATTAACTCAAAATGGATCAAAAACCTAAATATAAAAAGCAAGAACCATAAAGCTTCTAGAAGAGAATGTAGGAAAATATATTCAAGACCTGGTGGCAGGTGGTGGATTCTTAAAGGAGATATGAGGAGGACTGAACTGGACTACTGGTGTTTACTGTATGTAGAAGTTTTAGTTAACTTGACTGTAAAAGTGTGGAAATGTATAGAGTTGATGGTAACACATTATAGTGAGTAACAGCTGGTTGATAAATGGGGATGTGGCTGAAAAGGGTAGTCTAGGGATGTAAATGCCAATTGAAAGAAAGTTAGAGAATAATCTAGCGACTGAATAACACAGCAAACCCAGAGGTGGATGAGAATTGTGGTGGATGGTACAGATGCAAGAGTGTCCTTTGTGAGCTAGAGCAGATGTACATCACTATTGCAGGGTGGTGGGAATGTGGAGAAGCATGGGAAAACTACAACTGGAGTGACCTATGGACAGCTGTTAACAGTAAAAATGTAATAGTCACGCATCTATGCCAAAGATATACTTTGTTGATAATGGGGGTGATGGGAAAAGTGTGCCAAATGTACACTATGGACCTGGTAATAGTCTGATGATATTACCTTATAATCTGTAACAAATCTTCCACCACAGTGTGGAGTGTTAATAGAGGGCTGTTGTATGGAAATTCTGCAAATGTGCATCATTGTCTTGTAAGTTTACAACTTCGGTCATAAAAATATGTTTAACAAATAATAATAGGTGGGTTGGGGGGAAATACACCAAATGTAAGATAAGAACTATAGTTAGTAGTAAGATTTTGATGATATTTTTTCATAATTTGTAACAAATGTCTCACAACAATGCAAGATGTTGGTGGAGGGTTGACGTATGGGACCCCTGTATGATGTTAGGCATGTTTGCTTTGTAAGTTCACAACTTTTACTATACACTTATTGTATATGTATGTTCATGTATAAATAATATAAAATAATAATAATAATAGGGTGGGTTGGGGTGAAATATACCAAATGTAAGATACTTTGGTTAGTAGTAATATTTTGAGGATGCTCTTTAATCATTAGTTAAAAATGTTTCACAACAATGCAAGGTATTGGCGGTGGGGTGAGGTATGAGAGCCCTGTATGATGATATGTATATTTCTTTTGTAACTTTGGAACTATTACTATACACTTATTGTTTATGTATGTTTATGTATGAGTGATATACTTCAATACGTTTTTTTAATGCTAAAAAGTGATGGAGTTGGCTGTTGGTTAGCTGGTCAACGCAGGCAGGTTCAGCAGTTGTTCCTGAGCTTCTAGTGCTACCAAAGACCAGCACCACTAGTTTTAGGCTTTTTACTCCCCAAACTAATTGTTTCAATATGGCTTGTCTTCTTCTTCCTATCCATCTATCCATCCATCCATCCATCCATCCATCCATCCATCCATCCATCCATCCATGATGGTTAATTTCATGGGTCATCTTTGCCAGGTTAGGGTGTCTAGTTGTCTGGTCAAGTAAGCTCTGGCCTGATTGTTAGTGTGAGGGTATTTTGTGGATTTAAATCACTAGTCAGTTGATTGCATCTATGTCTGATTACATCTACAATGAACAAAGGAGATTGCCGTCAGCAATGAGAGACATCTCATCTAATTAGTTGAAGGCCTTAAAGGGAAAACTGATGATTTCAGTAGTCAAAAAGAAGAATATCTCTACTTCAGCCAATCAGTTTCTTCTGGGAAATCCCATTAAAGCCTTCATCAGAGTTCCCAACTTGCAGCCTGCCCTATGGAATTTGGACTTGTCAATCCCTATGGTTGCATGAGCCAATTCCTAAAATAAATCTCTTAATATTTACATATATATATATATATATCCTGTTTGGTTTTGTTTCTCTGGAGAATCCTGACTAACACACACTCTCTCTCTTTCTCTCTCTCTCGCTCACTCTTGCTCTCGCTCTTTCTCTCTCTCTCCATCTCTATTTCTCTATTTATCCATTTATCTATATGTCCCTCTGTCCATCCATCTATCAAACCCTTATATAGCACTTACTCTGTGCTGAAATGTTTCGAAGCACTTTCTTTTTTGTTTTTCTTTTCTTTTTTTTTTTAACCGGGAGGTCCCAGGGATCGAACCCGGGTCCCTCCATATGGGAGACGGACGCCCAACCATTTGAGCCACATCCGTCCCCAGCACTTTCTTGTATTAACTCATTTTATCCCCACAACTCTCCTAGGAGGTAGATGCTATTAATATTATCCTTACTTTATGAATGAGGAAACTGAGGCACAGCGAGGTGAAGGAACTTGCCTGAGGTCATGCATCTAGTAAATATCAGCTCCAAAATCAAGTCCAGACAGTGTGGCTCCAAAGGCCATGCTCTAAACCACTATAACAATTGGCTCTGTAAGGCTATTTAAAAAGTAAACTTTACTTCAATTTCTCATGCCTTACACCTCTTAGCAGAAAGCCTGACTCAGCCAATGCTTCCTTACACTCACACTTCTGATCAAGCAGAACCTAATCCTTAAACTATTAGCTTATTTGCTAGAGTATAAACAGAAGGATGAGTCATGAATTTGCTAATTGCTCTTCTCTGATGCAGATGCCAGCTGTGTGATCATGGGCACATCAGTCGTTCTCTCTTAAGTAGGCTGGCAAGGAATGTTCCTTAAGCCCCACCATGTGCCAGGCAATGCACTAGAAAGCGAGGGCATGGAGAAGCACATGGCAGCCAAAAGCCCTTGCCCTGCTGGAGCTGAAATGCTAATGGGCTGGGGAACAAACTAACCAAACACCAAGGAACCACCCAAATCCTTTCTGCAAAGGGCTGGGAAGGAACATGGAGTGTGGACTTTCTGGAAGCAGAAAGACAGTGGGCCTCGCCCCATCTGAGGGGCCAGGAAAGATTTCTCTGAGGAAGGGACACTTAAACTGAGACTTGGAGGCTCTCTGGAAGATGAGAAAAGCCTTCCAGGTAGAGGCCATCACAGGTATGAAGCTCGAATTGAGTCTGTGTTCCAGAGCTGAGGCCGCTCAGGGCCACGAAGGACAGTATCCCTCATCTGTAAAACAGCAAGCAGTTAGCAAGAAGGCCAACTGAGCTAACTTGAGGTGAAAGGGCCTAGCACAGGGCCAGGTACAGGGTAGGTCCTAAGTCAATATTACCCGAGTCTGAATCCACTGAGAATCTCTCTTGAACCCTCATCTGAGAAAACACAAAAACCTTAAGTCCTCAACTCTCCCCATCTTGAGAGCTTGGTGAAGCTCCCATTCATAACAGAACATGCTCAAAGAGATGAACAGATGGTATGAATTGTCAGTTTTCCATGTTATCGGCCAAGGTCATCTTAAGGAAACAAAGAAAGCTGCACACACCTGAACTGCAACAGTTCTTGGCCTTGTCTTGTTCGTAAGCACAGTGTTTTCTAAAGACTGCACTGACATCGGTCACATTAAAACCACTGATCCCTTTAAGTATTGTATTAAGGGCAGAGGCACAATCTCCAGACAGAAAAAGTGAGTCTACTTCACATTTGATTTTTTTTTATTTTGGTGGCATGCTTAAATTTAAATTACACCATAGGCACGTTTTAGCATAACATGTACTGTATATTTTTGCATTTCAAGAAATCCATTCCCTCCCCCTGCACATAACACTTGGTAATTCAGAGAAATGTATCTTAGCGGCTCCCAACTGCTGCTGCTTCAAGTTGGCTCATGGTTAGTGTTTTTCTTTTTTTCTTTCTTTCTTTTTTTTTTTTTTTTTTTTTTTTTTTTTTGAGTTAAGTGAAAACTATGAGATCTCTGGGAACAAGAATAAACCTGACTGTCTTTGAGAAAAAGGAATTCATTTTGTTTCCCTCTCCTCTCAATATCATATCACCTGCAATGAAAGTATCAGTCGTATTTATTTGTAATAAGGTGACTATGGGAAGAAACCCAAGTGAATAATTTTAGTGAAAATTGTTACGTGCAGTTAGCTTTTTACCATACCAATGAGCCACCTTTCTACACATTCCACTTTTTCTCTAGAAAAAACGATGGGAGGGGTTCGAATTCTGACCTAACCACCTACAGACTCTGTGAACTTGGACCAATCACTTTACTTCTTGGGCCTCCAGCCAGGTATGAGGATTCACTGAGAAATGCAAAGCCCTGCATACCGAAAAGGTTCAGGGACCATCACCATGACACCTCCTTTTATCGCTCTCCATTAGCTCTGCCCCTCACCCCTTTTCTAGTCTCCTTTCCCCGTAAAGGTTCTCTGCTCCTTGCCAGCCATGGGACTGTCGGCATGCCACCTTCCTTCTCTGGGATTCAATTTGCTCCTCTGTAGAACAGGGATGATAATAGTAACTTAACCTCTCATAGTGCCGTTGTTTGGATTAAATGAGATGATGCCATGTGGTATTTAACACAGTGTGTGGCATAGAGTGAGCGTTGAATAAATCCAAACTATTTATGCTGTTGTTACAAAATGGGAATGAGAACGCTTATCTAATAGAGTCATGGACTAAATGAGAGAACATAAGTAAAACACATTTAGTACTGGCTCAAAAAGTGATAGCTCAGACCCACACTAGGGGACTTGGCCAAAAGGAAAGGCATTCGCAGGCGAGTAGGAGGCTGGTGTCTATCAAACACTATGTGTACAAAGTCTTTGCCACTCCTCCACTTGAAAGCTAGGGGGTCTGTAGTTCCTCCCCTTGCATCTGGGCTGGCCTGAATAACTTACTCATAACCAACATTAACCATGGTGTTCCATGGCTTCTAAGGCCAAGTCAATAAAAGGCCTGGCAGCTTCCGCTTTGTCCGCTGGAACATTTGGGTTGGAGCCCTGAGCTGCCATGCAAAAAGTGTGGCGGCCCCAGGTCTGCCATTGTGTGAGGAAGCCCAAGCCACAAGGAGTGGCTGGGGGAAGTTGCTCGGGATGGCAGCCCCGGTCTTTGACTCATCCCCACTCAGCCACCAGATGGGTGAATAGAGGAAGCTGGGGTTCTCCAGACCAGCCCGTGCCACGGAGTGACATCATTTGATGTGACGAGGAGCAAGACGGGCACCCGAATTCTTGACCCACGGAATCTGTGAGCCCAATGAGATGGTTGTTACTTTAAGCCCCTGCGTTTGGGGATCTTTTGTTATGTAGTAATAGTAACAGGAACAAGAATCAACCTGCCTAAAGCATCATCTTGTGGGGCCAACAAGCCCCAGCTACCAGTCAACAGGACAGTATTAACAACAGGAAAAAGAACAGCAAGGAGCCCATCTGTAGCACTTACTCTGTGCCTTTATAGATATTCACTCATTTAATCCTCACAACTGCCCCCATGGGGTAGGTGCTGTTATCATCTTCATGGAGATGAGGAAAATTGAAGCACAGAGAGGTTGCGTGACTTGCCCAAGGCCTCATAGCAACCAAGCAGTGGAGGCGGCTTTGGATGCAGGCAGTCAGGCACCAGATTCCCTGCCCTTCACTACCCACACGCTACAATCACACTCTTGTAATTATGTAAGAGAAACCTTACTGACATGTCTGTACTTTCTCAAAACACTGGCTGCCTGGGAGGAAAGGCTATTCAAGGGTGACAGAGCCAGCTTCCTGGGCCCACTTCCACCCACCAAGTTCAGCATGGAGTGGCGTTCCCAGACAGCTCAGCCGCAAGCCATTCTCCCAGCCCTGGGTCAGTCTGACTCTGAGTCATGCATGTCTGTTTCCAAATGTCAGTCTCCAAGCCTAGAAGGTACTTACTCTAGTGCCTGCAATGACTTCTTAGAGACCACTTCCCCTCTGAAGACTACAACCTTCTCCTGGAACCTGATGACAACTTATACGTCCCAGAGCTCACTGGTTTTTGTTTTTTTTTTTTTTTAATATAATAAAGTTTATTTTTAAAAGAGGTTTTCGATTGCAGAAAAATTACATTGAAAGTATAACCGATTTCCATATACCACACCCCTCCCCCTCCTACATCTTCCCCTGTTAATAACATTGTACAATTGTGTGGTACATTTGTTACAATTGATGAATAAATATTGAAGCATTGCTACTAAGCAAGGTGGTTTACACTTAATTCCAAAGCCCTAAAAATGCCCCCATGTTCCACCTATCATCCCTCCCCCTCCCCTCAGAACCTCTGGTAACCGCTATCTTTATATCAATGTAGCATATTCTTCCATTACTACAATATTACTAAGTTTACTTTGCCCACAATTGCATTTCCCCCCTTATGTTTATTCATTCCTCAACCTTGAGGATTTGGGGATGGCGATGCTTGCTTTGCCTGAGATTGAGAAGGGGCTTAGATCTCATGTGGCAGATGGAAGGAACTGTTTTACTTGCAGTTGTAGTTACACTCTGTCTTTTGGGATGGGCATTGTCCATCATCATCTCCTTGTTAGTTGTCCTGGACAAGTCCAGTGAACTGGAAAGTAGGTGTTGGCTGCAACTCTGCTGAGATTCAGGGCTCAATGGGCAAATGAACAGACTGAAGATTTAGGTATCTGAGACATATATTTAATGGGCATAGTGATAACCATAGATTCAAATAAAAGGGGTAGAAGAACCATGTGTAGGAAAATTATACGAGTCTAACTGTGTTATACTGGGGAAATAGGTTGTCATATATTCCAAGGTAAGGCCCACTGAAAGGGTGCTGATTTCAAGGGGTTGTTTGTCTTGCCTATACTGTCCAGATGTCTCTAGAGTCCTCATACTGTCCAGATGTCTCTAGAGTCCTCAGTGGTACCCTTGTTTGAGGCTTTTGTTTACTGTGGCTGTTAGTGAGATCCGCCTGAGACATGCATAAGGGTAACCTCTGGAATGACCTCCTGACTCATTTTGAAATCTCTTAGCCATAAAAACTCTTTTGTATTTAATGTTTCCCCCCTTTTGGTCTAGGTCTTTTCCAAATGCATCACTGGTGGGTGTTTGGTATTAATCCCTTGGTGCCAGGGAGGCTCATCCCTAGGAGTCATGTCCCATGCTGCGGGGAAGGTAGAGTGTTTATTTGCTGAGTTTGGCTTAGAGAGAGGCCACATTTGAGTAACAAGGAGGTTTTCCTGAGGTAACTCTTAGGCAATAGTTATTATTAGGCTAAGTTTCAATTTTACAATAATAAGGTTCATAGTTATATGCATTAATATTGAGGGCTTGACATATTGATCTGTTTTCTTTTATTAGGCACTGCCCATGTACTCGAGAAATTCTTGCCTCTCTATTTGCGAATGTAGCAGGACTCCTCAGAATGGGAGTTTAATTAATTTTCTTGTTTATCATGTGGGTCTCCACCCACTGAGATAACATGCTATGCCAAGATGGACGCATTCGTATTTTATAGAAGCATGCCCCAGGTGCATCCTTTCCCACACATCCCCACCACCACCAACACCCTGCACCAGTGACCCTCCCCTGCCATATTTGCCACAAGAACATTCCCACAATTGTATTTTCAACCACAGACCTCCACCTTCCTCCAGCCCTCCCCTCAGTTCCATGGATAGTCCAACGCCCCCCCCCAACCCTGCTCACCCTCACACTCCAGCACCATCGACCCCACTCACATCCCTATACCACCATCACCCCCATCCACTGCCAAACCACCCACCTCCACCCTATCATAGGCTCTGCCCAGATTGAGCATTGGCCAGCACTCACAGTTAATGTTACTTCAGACTAGGCTGTATCATGACTGTTCCAGATGTTGGGGGAGGAGCAAATAATGATAAGAATGATAACAGCAATAGCCAAAGTTGACTGAGTACTGTGTGCCAGGTAAGTCTTGTGCTCAGCACTGCACATGTACTATTTCCTTTCGTCCTCACAATCACAGTGACCCAATGATATAGCTGCTACTGTTTCCATGGCCATTTCACCAAAAAGGCAACTGAGGCTCACAGAGATTAGCAGACTTGCCCAATGTCAGTGAGAAGGAGAGACACCTAGAAAGACATCAGCCCACTCCAATACAGGTGTCGGGGTCACCAGCAAAAGCACAGCTCACACAGACTCTGTGGGAAAGACATTTTACTCACATCGAGAAGAGATAAGGTCAGCTTTGCTAGTGGGCGTCAGTTCCCCAGAGCCAGCAGGTCTCAATCCATGGCCAATGCAGGGAGATGTTCTATGCACTGCATGCTTTTCTTGTGTCTGTGTGTTGCCACAGTGGTGGAACCCTGCTGGCTCCCCATGAGGGACAGATATACCACTGGGGTGTGAGCTGGATGTCCTGAAACATGCCCTCCAGATTCAGGCTATCTCCAGTGAATGTTTACATGCACTCTGGACAATAGGGAAAGGAATGTGGCGGCAGTCCCCTTCTCCACTAGGAGACTGTGTTTCATCCCACCAGGCTGAGACACCTGGTCCTGAGTACAAGATGTATTTGTGGGTCCCAGGGAAAGGCAGCAGGTCGCTCTAGGACTGCCGTCTACCACACCCAAGGTCACACAAAGAAGTGGGGCAGCCAGGATTTGAACCCACCTGAGTGTGACTCTAAAGCCAGTGTGCCCAGCTAATCGATTCACTGCCTTTCTGATGACAGAGAGACATATGACCTCATGGTTAAGGCGAGCATGGGCTCTGGCACTGCACCTCTTGGGCTGAATCCCAGCTCTACCTCTTCTGCTCTCCTTGTAAAATGGGGATGATAAAAATACTGTTTATTCCACTCCTAGGTCTGCATCCAAGAGAAAAGAATACCTATGTTTACACAAAAACTGGTACACACGTGCTTAGAGTGGCATTATTGGTAACAGTCAAAAAGTGGAAGCAACCCAAGAGTCCATCAACTGATGAATGAACAAACAAAATGTGCGCTCTCCATACAATGGAATATAACTCAGCCAAAAAGAGGAATGGAGTTCTGGTGCCTGCTGTGACACACAAGAACCTAAAAACCTAATCCTAAGTGAAAGAACCAGACACAAATGGTCACATGTACTACTTCATTTACATTAAGTGTCCAGAACAGGCAAATCCACAGAGGCAGAACCTAGATGAGTGGTTTCCAGGGCTGGGGGGAGGGAAATGGAAAGGGACTGCTGATGGATAAGAGCTTCCTTTTGGAATTAGATGGTGATCGTTGTATATACTAAACATACAGAACTATATATTGAATATCCGAAAAACCATTGAGTTGTAGACTTTACGTCGGTGGATGGAATGGTATAGAAATCATATCGCAATCAAGCAGTTTTAAAAAAAAATTGCCACACCACAAGAGGACGTTGAGAGACATAAATGAATTAAGTGCCCAAAACCCTGCTTGGCACGTGGTCAGCACTGAGCACAACTTACGTTTGTGTTTTAAACAGTTAGAAAGAAAGTACCAGAATGAACATGGTGATACTGGTTCTTGTTTGGGCACCACAAGAAATCACATTCAATTTTCACAAGGACTGTACTTTATTTTCCTCAGAGTCATTAAGTCCCCTCCGTCCTGTCATCTGATATACAACGTGAGAAGTGCTGAACTGCACGGAAGAAAGAAGAGGAAAGCAAAAGCGAAATACAGCCAATAAACCCACTGCAGTGGGGAAATACTTCATCCTGTTAGCAATTTGAGGAGATGCTTCTGCCCTTGTCTTCCAGGAGCTGCCCCTCCTGCCATGCCCTGCCCGCCCTCCCCCTCAAACAATTCAGCCACTTCTTTAAAGGTCAGCGAAACTGCAACCTAACTTTCCAACTTGCAAACATATAGGGTAGTAGTAGCTTGCTGCAATCTATAAGAGCAACTTTTCCTAGTGACTCATCCAAGACCCAAGACCCAGCTGCCGATTGGCTGGGGGATGCCACTGCACTTCTTCCCAGAGACCCAAGCTGCAAAAGAGAAAGGGAAACGTAGAAGTGCTTCCAGGAGCTGGGGGGTGAAACCTAGGCTTCCCACCTTTCCCAAAAGTCTCGTTTAACTTCAATTATGGAAATTAGATTGTGTTGCTTGCAGCTGTTCTCAAGCTCTGTTTCCTGGTCCTTAACCTTGTGTCCTAGCAGGGCTAACTTACAAACAACCTCGTGGCAAAGAACTTCCCCGTGTCAGTTCAGGTCACATTTTGAAGCCAAACCCTTTGGCCGGAAACTTAGAACAAAAAACCATTCCGTTTTCAGCGCGTATTGGATTTTGGAATTGCACAGAAGGGATTGCAAACCTGTGCCTTCGTGTCCATAGTACCAGTTATGTACTCGCGGGCCATTTCCTAACCTGACTGAGCCTTCTTTTCCTCATCTGTAAAATGGGCTCAACGGCTGTTGCGTCATGTTAAAAGAACCAGTGCTTCTAAAGCTGTCAGCAGTGCCTGGCCTGTGTTCGAGAGCTCAAGGTCTGTCATCTCTCTGGCTGCTGCTGCCCCGGGCCACAGTAGAACCTGCAGTAGCAGAGAATCCTCAACACCAGGACTGGCTAATTCTCCGGCTCTGTACACCCCCAAAAGCATGTCTTTAGGCTAATCGCTTTTCAAGGGTTCTGAGTTAGCAAACAAAGCCCGTTCAGTCCTACGCACTGCTCATTTATATGTACGAGGTGTCGGCGAGTCAGGGTTATAAATCATATTGCCAGTAGCAATAAGAGCTGCCCTCTCCTGAGCCCCGGAGAGGGCCTGGCACAGCACTAGGCATTTGACAGGTGTTATTTTGGTACCAGGGCCGCAGCCCTCTAAGGCCAGTATCAGCTGCTGCTGTGACTCAGGGGTTAAGTCAGTCACTGGAGGTGGCAGTGCCAGGGTTCCATCCCAGTTCTCTCTGACCCCCAAGCCCATCCTCTTGCCCTATGCTGCCTCTGCTGAGAAGTCTGAGATTTGGCCTTTTGGTCAATACAAATTGAGGGTAAATCTACCAGGGATAAAGAGACCCCCTTCGCCGTGCTCAGAGGATATTCCTCGCATGGAAGAACAAAGCACCTACAACCAATTCTTCTGGTTTGGAAAAATATTAAACATAGTGGTGTGTGTGTGTGTGTGTGTGTGTGTGGTCTTGGGGGCTGGGGGCAGGGTAGGGAGGCTGATTATTCTTAGGAAATTTCATTATGGTTTAATTATTTTTTTCATGAGATAAGCCCAGAAGGCCTTTGTTTCAAATATTATTTCTAATTATTCATGGCTTATGAATGCAGTCACAAATAAGGGTGAGAAGGTAGGTTTATTATTTAATCAATGGCACAAAAATGATGTACTCCTCAAATTGAAAAGGAAGGAAAGGCATCTTATAATTAAAGCCCCAGTCAGATAACGAGGTCTGTTTGGCCATATCTGCTCTCAGGTTGCTAAAGTTTTCAAAGAACAGACCAACTCCCTGAGTCACAACCCGACCTCGTCACCACCAGACACTGTTACAGCAGACGCTGTGGTCTGATCAGTGGTAGCTGCCAGCCCTGCCCCTCAGGAGGGACCTTAGAGGTTAGCTTGGACAGAAACGTCACCGGCAGACCATCACTTGGCCTTTGCGTACACACTGAGTGACAGGGAGCTCACCACTTCATGTGGCAGCTCATTCTTCTGCTGGGCAGTCTGATGGGACAGAAAGCATCGCCTTGCGTGATGGCTTCCAGCCTGCAGCGCTGCCTCTACCCTCTGCGGTCAAATACATGAACACAGGGGACGATGCACGCCCAGGCGCACATGCACACACACTCACGCACACATCCCTCTCTTCATCTAGGCTAAAGAACCTGGCTTTCTTTGCAGCTGGCTCTTACGTGATTTCTGGACCTCCCGCCACCCCTCTCCTCTCCCACCTCTGGATGCTTTCTCTAATGCAGGCCTTCTCAAACTTTGCTGCAGCTCCAAGGCGAGGAAGGCCAAGGATTACCTGCCAACACCAGAAGCTTGAAGAGGCAAGGAAGGCTTCTCCCCTACAGGTTTCAAAGGCTCTGTGGCCCTGCTGACACTTTGATCTTGGACCTCAGCCTCCAAAACTGTGAGACAATCGATTTCTGTTGTTTCGTTTAAAAACATCATGTTTAAAAATCCTCATGCCCAGGAAGAGGGCATGATATGGACTAGACCACACTGCATACCCATTGGATCAGTCTCTGGAGGTAGGACCCCCAAGCATGAGTTTTTTTTCCTAATGTCTCCACGTGATTCAAATGCATGGCCAAGTTTGAGAACCAGGCCTCTAGTCCCTTGCTACTCAAAGTGTGTTGTACAGACCAGCAGCACGGCATCAGCTGGGAGCTTCGTTAGGCAGGCAGGCTCTCAGGACCTGCCCCAGCCTTACAGGATGAGAATCTGCACTGCACAAGCCCAAATGGGATTCCCATGCTCGTTACAGTGTGAGAAGCCAGGCTGGAATGCCCATTCGACCCCAGTTCTGTTTAGGTATATTGTTTTCTTCCATCCTACATAGTTCTTGGTCCTGTTATCTCATCCTCAAATAAGGCAAGAACTCTTCTGTCTCAAGTTTTGCCACAACATCTTGGGACTGCCCCTGGCCCACTCCCAATCCCTTTCAGGGTTGACGAAATCCTCCTCTGAGACCCAGAGCTGGACCTTGGCCACCCAGCACACTGTTTCCTAACCCAAGGGCCATGGTCGTATTCTCAGGGTTTTGTGCATTCTGTCGGGATGTTGTCATGGAGGCTTTTCATTTTTATCAGGAGATTTAAAATATTAATATCAGCTCGAAGCATTTTAGAAACCATCTGGATGATCACCTTTTGACTGGGCACTGTTATGATTTCTGCGCCCATGTTGACTTTTGGGTTTACGGTCATACTGGTGCCAATTAGAAATATTTTTTAAGTGTCTCAGGCTAATGAGAAAATGATGGAGACCAGCCTAGGATGTGGAGCCAGGATTTAAGTCCAGGTCTGTGGCTCTACGGCATGTGCTCGCTCTTTTTTCCCAGCCCATGCTCTTGGCGCAGTGACACAAGCCTGAAAGGCCTGTACCTCAGCAGCCACTTCTCAAGGTTCTCCACATTCTCTCCTGGGAGCAAGCCTGGTCGCCGGGATGGCACCTGCTTGAACCGTGTTTCTTTGCCCCGTGCAAAATCACTTTCAGCGAGCTTGAAATGCCGTGAGAAAGAGCTAGATGCCAGCCAGCCTTGTTTTTGCTGTGGGAAAGATATGCCCACCATGGAGGACCCCAGGAGAAATGTCTTTTACAATTCCTCACCACGAAATACTTTGCTTCCCTTGAGGAAACAGTAACGCATTTCATTAGAAACATGTGAGTTGTGTAACTCAATGTTTCCCAAACGGGGGTGAAAGGACAAATTCTCAGGGGTCCTGGGATTTTATAAGCATTATTTAATTTTGTGCTTTCATTTTTATGATACTCCAAAAGCATCGTTGCATCTGGGTGGCCACCTTGTAGCTAAGAGCTAGAGTATACACTGAGAATTCACACTTGTATCTTTGCGTAACGGCTTTGGTGCTAAGTGAGGGCCAAAGGCCATCATGGAGGACCAAGAGAAGAGGAAGAAATTCAAGGAGAGGGGTGCCTTGGTCCTACAGACACAGCAAGTTCCAAAGAACCTGCAGCACAGCTGGCAGGACCAGCTAGCCTCACACACACATGTATCTACCAACTCGTTAAATTGCTGGTCCTGTGAAGATGCAAAGCTGAATTTTTCCTCTCCGTGATTTTTTTATATTTTAATGATGTATTTAGGGATATTAAATTTACTCTCTCATCAAATTCCCTAACATCTAGTTCCCTATTAAAAAGGAAAAATACGAACAATAATAAATGACCAAGACTCAAATGATGGTCCGTTGTGCTAAAACAGAAAGGACAGAAGACAGGGAGGGAGGGAGGGAGGAAAAAAGGAGGGAAGGAAGAAGGAAGAAAAGAAGGAAGTCCACAACTGAAATATAAAACATAAAATTGATCTTTCCCATAACTAGACTCAGCCAAAATTATTTTTTTAATTTTAGCAAAAATCATCTACTGCCTCGCTGTTATCTATTTCATTCTATGGGTTTTGCAGCTTTGTTTATCTTTAATTTAGACATTCCTTTTCATTTGCCAGTTGTCTAAGAGCTGTGAACGTAGGAAGTTTGGCCCTACTTTTGTCTTTGTACGTTCCTCCAGTTTGAGCACAGTGACTCTTCTGGTCTGAATGGGATCTTCTTCTTGCCCCACTGGCTCTCTGACATTCTGAACAGATGAAGTACAGGAAAAACAGCAACCTGGGCTTTTCCTGCCCTTTTCTCATAGCACTGCCTAGAGCTGTAGCTTTCCAACCTGCTCACCACAATCCACAGGATCAAAGATATTTGGCGCTGTGATCTAGAACACACATACACACACACATGTACATCATTGCAACCCAAGTTTTTGAAAAATTTCAACATTCGTCTTTGCTATGTGAGATGTGCTCCATCTTCTTGTTTTATCTTGCTAACCTGCTTAAAGCAGATACCATCAAAAGTACTGGCTTTAATAATGAGAATTTATTAGCTTGCAAGCTTACAGTTTTTAGGCTGAGAAAAATGTCCAAATCAAGGCCTCATCAGGCCACGCCTTCTTCCCAAAGACTGGGACCAAGGATCCTGGACTCCTCTGTCACATGGCAAGGCACATGGTGGTGTCTGCTGATCATCTCTCCCTTCTCTTCCAGGTTTCATTGCTTTCAGCTTCTTGCTTCCGTGACTATTTCTCTCTCTCTCTCGCCATATTCATCCAATTTATAAAGGCCTCCAGTAAGAGAATTAAGACTCACCCTGGGCCATGGCTTAACTGAAGTATCCTAATCAAAAGGTTTCCCAGAGGAATGGATTCGCTTTAAGAACATGATTTTCTGGGGCATATACAGTTTCAAACCACCACACTTCTCTGCTTTTCTAATTTTATTTTTTAAAAGCTGGGCGTAACTACCAAATTAACATTATATCTCAATAATCAGTCACAGCCCACAGTTTTAAACAACACTGACTTCCAGTGATGTGTCATTGAAGACTGTCTCTCCTAGGATCCGAGCGCCGTTTTTATTTATCTCCACCCCCACCAACACACACACACACACACACATACACATCCTGTCCAGTTATTTCCTAGGAGTTGCATTCCCTAACTGGGTAAAGAAGACCCATATATATGGGCTGAGAGTAGAGCAGAATTTGGTTACATGAGAAAGTTGCTCCACAGAATAGAGGGGCAGTGACCCAGCCTTCTCATTAGAAAAACCCCACATTGCTGAAGCAGTGGGGAGAGAAGGAAGGTGAGTTCCGTCACCAGTTGTCTAGCACAGACTAGGCTGGGGGATCTGTTGTCCAGGCCAGGACAAATGACTTTGCATTTGGTACAAATTTCTCCGTGATTTTGGCATTAGGCTTTCCATCAGCCCTATTGTTAGAAATTGCACATTCCATCTCATCTTTTCTTGAGTGTCTTTACAGGTATTTTTTTTAAGATTTATTTATTTATTTCTCCCCCCACACACACTTGCTGTTTGTGGCTCACTGTGTCTGTCCATTGTGTGCTCATCATATTATTAGGAGGCACTGCAAACAAACCAGGGACCTCCCATGTGGTAGGGAGGTACCTAATCACTTGAGCCACCTCTGCTCCCTGCTTTGTTGTGTCTCTCATTGTGTTTTCCTCCTTGTGTCTCTTTGTTGCATCATCTTGCTGAGTCAGCTCGCTGCACCAGCCCGTCACGTGAACTCACTGTCTTGCTTCTTTAGGAGGCACTGGGAACCAAACCCGGACCTCCCACGTGGTAGGCGGGAGCTCAACTGCTTGAGCACATCTGCTTCCCTCTTTACAGGTACTTTAAGGGAGAAATTGCATCAGGATCTGATCATGTCAAATTATTTACAACTTGAGCCCTATAGCTGATGAACCTCAATGAAGAGTTCACCGTTATCCTTATAAAACTCCAACTGGGTTAGTTTAGAGCCGCTGCTCTTGCCCATAGGGATGATGTGGGATCTTGCTTCAATCAGCTGACATGTTATCACTTGCTCCAGCTTTGTGTATCTGAAAAGTTGGTGAGCATGTGTTCTGGGTTGAGAGTATGGTATGATGATTGCCTTAGTTTGCCAGGCTACTATGACAGACACCACACAATGAGCTGGCTTAAACAATAGCATCTATTACCTCATGGATTCGGAGACTAGAAGCCCAAAATCATGGCATTAACGCCATGCCTTCTCCCCAAGGTCTGTAGCATTCTGGTGCTGGCTTGCCGCCATCTTTGGGGTTCCTTGGCTTGCATCCCTGCCTCCCCAACCCAGTACACGGTGGGCTCTCTTTCCTTGTATCTGCTTTTCCGGTTTCCCCTGGCATCTGGCTTCTGGCTCCTTCCTCTGTGGCCTTCTCTTTCTAAGGCTTTCAGCAGTTATGGATTAAGACCCACCCTGCTTCAGTTGGCCACAACTTAACTTCAAAAGGTCCTATTTACACATGAATTCACACTGACAGGCATGCAGGTTAAGATGAACTTGTCCTTCCTTGGGGTACACAATTCAACCTACCACAATGATTAAGAGGATATTTCAGGAACCAGGCCGCCATCTTGCTAGCCTTATGACCTTGGGCATTTTATTCCACCTCTCCGTGCCTCTGCTGCCTTATCTGTGAAGCAGTGATGATAATCGTGCTTACTCATGAAGCTCTTGTGAGAATTAAATGAGTGAATATATGTAAAGCAATTGGAGCTGCGTTTGGCTCATAGTACTATTTAAGTATTAGCTATTATTAATATAATCATGATTGTTTTACTCAGGTCAAAGGAAAGCAATGACTAGGATCTACCACCAAGTGCAGAGCTCCTCACCATGCCATTCAGAGCCCTCCCTCCAATTTTGCATTGATCCATTAATCATCACTTTGGATGCAGTGGCTCCACCGGGCAGGAATTCACTTCGCTGAAATTCCATGCAGTTTTCATTTCTCCATCTTCACCCCAAGGATACCACAAGAGACCCTGGCTTCCCATTTCAGTCATGGTAAAAGCCAAAGTCCTCCCCACGACCTACACTGAACAATGCTATGTGCCCCTAACCCCTGCTCTGCTCCTTCCACTCCTTCTCCTCTCCCCCTGCTCACTCAGCTCCTGTCATTCCCATCTCCTTGCTGGTTTTTCAGAACGCTCACCCTTCAGGACCTTGGCACTTGCCATTCCCTCTGCTTTATTGGAGAGGCCTTCCTTGATGTTCCCATACTGACACTCCCCACCTTACCCAGCCCCCACCAGCCAAGTGCTCTCTGGTCGCCAGCACTTAACACCGGCAAGAGACCGTGGGTTTTTTACTGTTTTGTCCACTGCTGTCTCCCCAGTGCCTAGAACAGTGCTTGGTCTAGAACAGCACAGAGTAGCCATCCAGTAAGTACTAGCTCAGTGAATACACGGCAAACGCTAGGCAGCAAACCAGATGCATTACACCTATCTCAACCCCCTGATCTAATATCTAGTAACAGACTTTGAAAGCTCTTTTGAAATAGATGTTCAAGGCATTAAGTTTAGTTTAGCATGACTCGCTCAGTGCACATAGAATTTTATACATAATAAAACAACTCTTTGTCCTTTTGTACAACAAAATTATACACAGCCCCATTAAACACTGCTTTGCTGCACTTGTGGATTTTGCTGCAGCCTATGGCTCTGTCACCAGAAATCAGCTCTGGCCAAATGGCCTCACTCCATCATTGATAGGCACTGCTTAGTTCTGCTTCAGCAGGTGAAATAAAGGTAGGAATTTCCAGTTCTTGGGCCAAGGAGTGAAGCAAGGGCATATCTGAGCCCCACTTCTGTTCAACCTTCACCTTAATGACATACTTAGTCTTGAAATCAGATTATAGGGCATTTCATTTCTCCCATACAAACTCTCAGGGGCTGCTGTGTGCAAGTTATGAATTTAAGTCTTTGGTCTGCTTTTATTATTGAGTTTATTTACTGTATTGGCTGTTCCTGGTGACTTTTCTCCTTGTTTATATGTGTTTTCCTCCAATTCTGGGTCTTTTTAAACAAGTGAGGTGGCCCTGGGCCCCAGTCTGTCCTGTCAAAGAGCAGTGAATGGCATTGCAACTTGTTACCTGATGATGAAGCCCTAGAAAAACCTCAAATGATTTTTCAATCCAAAAATCAATAAAATAGAAAATACAAAGTCATGCAATTTTTTCCTTCTTAGTAAATATTCTATATAATTGCATGGTGTGCTTGTATTCCATAAGATCTAGGATAAAAACCCAATACCGAGTTTTCAAAAGCTACCCTGCCCAGTATTTTTCCTCCCTCAACTGACCGTAAGAACCTCTCTCCCTGTGTTTGCCAATATTTTATAACTCTTATGATCTGCAATATTTTATAATTCTTATAATATGCATTTTTTCTTAATTTTTATGTACATTTTTCCCTCTTATAAGTGAAATGAAGTGTGGTGTAAATATACATTTTAAATATCCACTTAGGCACAAAAATATATATCCAAATAGTACGATCCACTTAAAGAACCATTTCTAAATGTTAAATATCCAAAAAGAAAATTGGTGATTAGGCAGGGAAGGGGGCAAACTGGCGATTTGCTGGGCTCCATATTCTTAGTCAATTGCTCGGTCCTGGGTATTTAAATAGCTGGTATTTACTTTAACAAAGCACTTTCCTGGAAATGACACACTAAGACTGTAAAGGCCAGAGTCACTAAAGCCATAGGAGCCAGACTGAAATTCTACTGCACCAAAGGGGGCCACTTAATCGATCTTCCTCTGAAACTCTCCCATAGTATAATTTAGTGACCCAGATTCTATCTGAACAAAGGAAGGGGGCTGGGACAACAAACAAGAGTGGAAACCTGGAAACATTACAAAATTGTTTCCTAAAACCACTCTTCTATTTACTACAACCTCATCCTTCCCAGACCTTGGAAGCACAGTCATTCTGGATTCACATCAGAATTTGTATTCAAGGGACCATAATAAAATACCTAAAGAAACTGCTATTTCCCCCTGAGAGCTAGGTATCAAATTTATGTTGGCTGCAGCCCCAAAATAAAAAGAACATATTTTATAAATAATTTGCGTTGTATCAATTCTATTTCATTACCTTAGATTTACAGGGTAAAGCAGGCTCCAGTGTATTTGTTTAATCAATTTATTGAATCACTGCGATACACAAAACAGTGGCCCAGGCATGGGGGGATCCGAGATGACTACAACACGGTCCCTGACCTCAAAGAGATCCCCATCCAGTGGGTTTGGAGAAAGGTGGAGAAACAAATAGTTAAGAAATTTTAGTTATTCTGCAATATGATCATGGCTAGCACAAAGATTAACATGCTTGGGGATTCCAGAAGACAAAGACATTCATGCAGGATCATGAAGGATGAATGCTGGGCAGAGAAGGAGGACATAGCACAAGGAGAGGGAGCGGTGGGAGCAAACTGGGAGGCATGGAAGGCCATGGAGTAGAGTGTACAAGGGAATTGGTGAGGGAGGGAACAGAAAAGTGGTCTGGGACTGGCTCCTTGGAGAGCCTTGCAAAGGCTCATTGTCTTGCAAAGGAGTTTGGACTTTACCATACAGGCCACTGGGGAACTATTAAAGGGTTTGAATGGGACTATTGCAAGATTATGTCAGGCTCAATGGATGTGGGTGTTGAGGGAGAGGAGAGAAAAGATGAGTTAGGTGTCTGGTGGGATGATGGTGTCTTTTGCAGCCAAGATAGCGAACTCAGGGTTTTGAGAGGGATGAGCATAAGTCCCAACTTAGGCACATGGAATGTGAGGTCCCCAATAGGACAAGTGAGGGGGCAGTATCCATTGGGCAATTGGATGCTGTTTTCATTTTCTGACTGCTCAAGCAAATAACATGCAATGGGTTGGCTTAAACAATGGAAATTTTTTGGCTTACAGTTTTGAGGCTAGGAGAAGTCCAAAATCAAGCCATCATCAAGGTGATGCTTTCTCCCAGAAGACTATGGTGTTCTGGGGCTGGCTGCTGGCCATCCTTGGTCTTGCTTTTCTGTCGCATAACAGTGCATGTGGCAGACGCTCCTGGTTTCTCAGTTCCATTGACTTCCAGCTTCTGGCAACTCTCTGAGGCTCCCTCTCTGTGGCTTTTCCTATAGGGTCTTCAGTAATAGGATTAAGATCCATCCTGATTGGGTTTGGTCATGCCTTAACTGAATTGACCACATCCAAAGGTTCTATTCACCAAGGGTTCATGCCCAGAGGAATGGATTAAGTTTAAAAACATGTTTATCTGGGGTACTTAGCTCCAGACCTTGAGGTGATGGGAGAAATGGAAGTAAAAGATAATCTGCGTGGGCTGGCCCTTTTGGAGGCATATTTATTCTAAATTCAGGTTCAGATTGAACACACATGACTGAGTACTCATTTTGTGCCCAGAACTGTTAGGATTCCACATATCGTTTCCAAGGTGGTTGTGGAATAATAAAAAGGAATCACCTGGCCAACTTACCTTTCCAAAACAAGCCAATGCAATGTGGGGCTGACCTCTGGCTGCTTATTGGAATCACCTGAAGAACTTTGAAAACTCCTGATGCCCAGGCCACACCCTAGATCAGTCAACAATCTCAGGTAGTGGGGCCCAGGCAGCAGTTTCTACAGCTTCCCAGGTAGTTCCAATGAGCAGACAGGTTGGAGGACCACTGTTTTTCAGCACTCTTTCCAAAGCATGCTCATTCATGACTGAAGGTGGAGCCAGCCAGAATCTCCTCACCTGGAAAACCCATTGTTGTGTTTCTGGAAAAAACCCAGAAGTTTGTGGGCTAATTGTAATCACCTATTGCACCATGCGGGTATATAACTCAAATGTCTCTTTTCATCAAGATTCCTCCAATACTCTTACTGTTTTAAGAGTAGACCCTCTTTAAACAGCTGAAGTTGAGGATTCCGTTTACAAAAATGATGCTATGATGTTGCCATTTTTACACTCAGAAACTCCCTCTAACTTTGTTCTGTTTTGATCCTTATCATTTCTTTTAAGAATTACCTTGTATCTACCCTTTGCTCTATAAGTCTTGCAATGGCCTTTGGCCAAAAGCAATAAAATTCTGACCTGAAGATATGTAATAAGGAATGCTCTGCTGTTCTTTCCCCAGCAACCTAATAAAAGCCATAGCACTGTGAGCAAAAGTCTTTAGACTCTTTTTATGATGCCAAATCAGTGGCATTTCCCCAGGTTGATGGCAGTGATTTTTAAAACCTAAAAAAAAAAAAGTAGTGACGAGGAATTTTCCTCTCCGTGCATTTTCCCTCAGAACTAGGCTGTGCCTTAGCCCTCTTAAGTCTGCAGAAGGAAGGTACCCTTCAGATGCCAACTCTAAGCCCTTCCCAAGTCATCCACCCAATTCATATCCATTAAACCAGTGATGCCAACAGCCAAGGGGATCTAACCCAGGCCAGTTACTGGCTAAGCTCTCTCATAAGAAGGCTAGAGGTGAAAGGCCCCTTTGACACAATAAAGTCCAACCCACTCCTTCTACACATGACAGAACAAGGCCCAGAGAGGCTCAGGGGCTTGCCCAAAGTCACACAGAATTAGAACCCAGCCTTCCTGGTGTTTCAGCCCTCTTCTTTCCACTTGGTGCTCGGCAAATCCCAGACATCCAGAAAGGTATGAAACCTAGCTCTGGGAAGGAATTAATCCTCAATATCTCCAATCTCTTCCATTCCTATGATGTTGATAATGGCCACTGTTCTCCCTTTAAAGCCACTGTCACCTGACCTTGGCAGTTCCACCCTAGTTGAAAGAAGTTCAGGCCCACCCTGCTGTTTTCATTCCCTAACAGGCTGCCGGCACCAGCAGAAGGGACTGAGCCACAAATGAGCTGTGCGATCTCAGGTGAGTCATGACCTCTCGGGGCTTCAGCCTCCCTGCCTGTAAAATGGGGATAGCAACAGTATCTGCCACAGAGGCTCGAGGGACCACATGCCATCAGTGGTTCTCAACCAGGGAGACTCTGCCCCCCAGGGGACACTTGATTGTCATGACTAGGGGAAGGGTGGGGGTTCCTGGCATCTCGTGGGTAGAGGGATGCTGCTAGACATCTTTTGGAAGGTTGGATTATTTACCCCAACAAACACATTCTCTTAATCTTAATCCATGTCCCTGTGGGTGTGAACCCATTGTAAATAGGAACTTTGGAGGATATTATTTTAAGTTGTGGCCAACTGAACCAGTATGGGCCTTAACCCAGAGGACTGGAGGCCTTATAAAGAAAACCCAGAAGTCACAGAAGCAAGACAGGAGAAGATATTGCCATGTGACGAGAAAGCCAAGAAACCCCAAGGTGTGCCAGCAGCCAGCCCCAGAAGAAAGTAAGCCTGACTGATACCTAGATTTTGGACTTCTCCTAGCTTCAAAACTGTGAACCTAGGAATTCCTGTAAGTTGAGCCAACCCATCATGTGGTATTTGTCCTAGCAGCATCCCACAATGCACAGGAGAGCCGCTACAGCAAAGAGTTATCAGCCCCAAATGTCAATCGTGCTGAGACTGAGCAAGCTAGCACTAGCTTGATGGGTACAGTGCCTGGAATATAGTAAGTGCTCAATAAAGGATAGCCCCCCTTCCTTGGTGACCACAGGGGAGCTTTTGCTGTTGGGAGGTCTTGCTTACAGAATCCAAGCTCCCAGCTTGCTCTGCAGGAATTCTGTCTCAATCTGCACAGCTGATTGTCCAAGTGGGTTTCCCAAATGAGGGTTGTCAGGTACGCTGATAGACCGGTGACCTGAAAAGCCATCTTGCCCTAAACAAGACCCAACTCCTGCATACACAAGCACCTATACTACTTTGCCAATTGGGTAATTCCGCTGCTACCGCACCTGATTTCCCTGAACAGATGTGGCTTTCACTCCAGATTAGGCACAAACTGCTGAAAATCTGGCTCTCAAAGAAAAGAGGGTCTAGAAACTGGTAAGAGATAGGGGGAAGGAAATCTTTTTCTAGATAATACACATTTGAAAACAGACTCCACAGAGCTTCTCCTGGCGAAGTCCACCCTCCACCTTATTGGATTAAATATGCAGTTGAAGCTAGAAATTTCTGTTTGACTTGTCTCAAGCCACTGGTATCAATTTTTCTTCTTGTCTTTGAGCTGTGTGTGCATGTGCACCCAGAGCGACAGGTCTGGACAGATCTCATGTGAAGCCTATTGTTTAGAACTGGCATCTTCCCTTTCGACAACAGTAGGGAAGATTTCCAGGTATGTGGGAGGCAGGCTGCTTGGAGCCATTATAATGCTTGCTCCCGGCATGATCTCCTTCATTAAATAATCTTTGAATGCAACATTAATAGTAATTACAAGATTACAGTGGAAAATATTTGATAACATCTCACTATGGAGCTGAAATGTTACTGCTCTTTTCTCTAAAGAAGTTGGTGGGAAGCAGTCCTCCCATACAGTGCCACGAATCCAGTACCCAGATGTAGAGTGATGCAAACCATTTGCTAATCCTCTGGGAAAATCAGGTTGTTCAAGCTCTAGGAAGAATAATATACGGATGGGGCAGTAGCCAAATGGCCATATCTGTTTAAAGGAAACACACACACACACACAGACACATAGACACATGTAATTCTTTCTTCCATCTTCTCCTATCTCCATGCCCACCCTCTTCCAATTTAAGCCTTTTCATTGAAAAATGGAAGCAATCCATGGTAGATTTCCATTTTTTAAAAAAGAATCCATTCCATACTATCATGCTGTCTCAACAGTGATCATTTTCTCTTTCAAGGCACTATTTTAGAGGAAATTAATATAACTCAAGGCATATCGATTGTGTTGCCTGCCTTCTTGCTTAGTGATTTGTACATACGTGAGAAAACTCACACTAGTGATTGACTATTTATTTTTCCTGAAAATGAACTTACAAAGGAAAGACGCTCACAATACTACTTGGTGGCTCGATCTGTCCCCCTCCCCCCTTGCTCCACAGCCTTTTTGTACTTGAGGCCCTGGGCTGACCCTGCAGTTTGCCAACCCCATGGAGTTGCCAGCTGCTTGTGTGGCCACTGCCAAGAGCCAGCCTTCCAAAATGGAACCCCTCCACCCCATCCTCTTATCCATTTCTGGAAGGACAACAATATGCCCTTTTTTCCGCCTGGCCTCTCTTGGCCCAGCTACATTTTCTTAGCCCAGGACTCATTCGAGTGCTCGGTCATCACATCAAGAGTCTGGAGATTAATCTTTCCTCAGGTATGCAATGGATGGGAATTCAGCGGGTCCTGTCCACACTGAGTGAGGTGTCAGAGTAGAATCTGGCACCCAGCAATGGCTCAACTCTGCTGAGAAGCAATGGGGGAGCTGCCACTCAGGAATGATTCTCTCGGCAGAGCTGGGTAGGAAAACCAGACATTGAGCCAACCTCCATTTTGCCAGAATCTAACAAACCCCATCAGTGCTTCCCTTTGTGGAGACAGACCCCAAGTAGACCTTCTCCTGGACTCTGCGTGTGATCTATGCTGGTTTCCCTGTCAGAGGACAGGGCCTTCATTTCACGCTGTCAACACCAGCCACGTGGCTGCTGAAGGATGGTGGAACTCTGTCACTGGGCACTGTTTCCCAGATGCATTGCCACAAACACATCGTAATGTCAGCCAAGTGTAATTCATCATCTGGGCCAATTCAATGCTCCCTCCATATCTCAAAGTTTCTTACAAATGAAGATACAATTTCCCAAATGAGGGCTCATTACACTGAGCAGGCCAAACCTCACAAACAAAAGCCATAGGCACTGGGCTTTATTCGTTTCATTGAACTATTTTCAAAGAAACAGGATGTTTATGGGGCTCTTTAATCTAGTTCATCCTCCTTGATGCTTACACGTTGATCTCAAGTTAACATTGGGTGACAGTAAAGAGATCTCTTAGGCATGAACATTCTGGATCCAAAAAGAATTGAAATCCTCCAAAATGACTCCATACATAAATTCCAAGATAGCCATAATATCGCAGCTGAGGTACTTGTGTGCTCGTGTGTATATATAAATAATTTACTCCCACTAGACTCAGATGTACAAAAAAGATCCCCTTTTCCCTACAGTGTCCCCAAACTTCCCTATAAGCCTGCCCCCCCCATCCTCCTGGATAGCATGAAAAATAATGCGTTGCATTTGAGTTAACTCAGCCCAACCCAGTCTCTTCTGATTTAAACAGTTTCTTCTAACTCAGTCTTTCAGATTCTCTCCTCCTCTTCTTCTCTTCTTCAAGATGGTGTGTAAAGACTAAGCAGGCTGTGGCTTAGTTGACCTTGTGTGTATGTTGTCTAACAAATTACCGCAAGCTTAGTAGCTTAAAACAATATATTTTTTGTAAATCTCACAGTCTCTGTGGGTCAGAAGTCTGGGCACAGCTTAGCTCGGTTCCCCACCCAGGGTCTCACAAGGCTACAAGGAAGATGTGGGCCAGGAGTCAGTCCTCATCTGACATCTTAACTAGGGAAGGATCCGCTCCCTCAGGTTGTTGGCAGAATTCATTTCTTTCCAGTGGTAGGATTCATGACAGCTTGCTTCTTCAAACGCAGCCGTGGATAGTAAGGGATTCTAGAGACAGTCCAGTAGCAAAATGGAGCCTTGCATAAGGTAAGATTATCACAGATGTGCCATCCCATCACTTCTGGCATATTTTGTCAGGAGCAAGTCATAATTCCTGTCCACCCTCAGGAAAGGATTATGCAAGACTGTGGACACCCAAAGCTGGGGATCAAAGGAGACCACCTTATTAATTGCAGAAGTGTGGAAATGAATTGAGCTGAGAGTAACACATTATAGTGAGTATAATTAACATTCCTGATTTATAAATGTGATTGTGGTTGAAAGTGGTAGTCTGTGGAAGTAAATGTCAATTGAAAGGAAACTAGAGAATAATCTAGGGTATGTAAAACATAGTGATTTCTGTGGTGGATGAAGATTGTGGTTAATAGTATAACTATAAGAATGTTATTCTTTGACAAAGCTAAGAATATGGTGACATATGGAAAATTACAACTAACTTATGGACCGTAGTTAACAGTAATTTTGTAATATTTTGTAGCAATGGAAAGAAGATATTATATCAGTTCTAAGGGACAGCAATGGCAGAGTATAAGGGGGTATGGGATTTTTCCTTTTGGAGGAATGAAAACATTCTAAAATTGACTGAGGTGATGACAGCAGAACTCTGTGATGAAAATGAGAGTCACTGAGTGTGCACTTTGAATGGATTGTACAAAACATGGGACTCTATAACAGGGAATCCAGTGGTGGAAGATGGACTGTGCTTAACAGGACAAATATGAGAACATTCTCTAATGAACTATAACAAGTATATAATACTAATACAGAGTGTTAATAACTGGGTGGATTGGGAGGAAATACACCAAACGTAAGATATGGGCTATAGTTAGTAGTAATATTTTGACGATGCTCTTTCATAAATTGTAACAAATGTTTCACAACGATGCAAGGTGTTTGTGTGGTGGGGTGATGTATAGGAGCCCTGTATAATGATACGCATGTTTGTTTTGTAAGTTCACAACTTTTACTATCCACTTATTGTTCATGTATGTTCATGTATGAATGACATACTTCAATAAAATTTTATTTAAAGTATAAATAATATAATTATAATAATCCTGGCTCATCCATTGTAACAAAGGAACCACACTGATGCAAAACATTAGTGATAGGGAAAACAGGGGGCGGGATATATGGGAACACTGTACTTTCCACACGATTTTTCTGTAAATCTATAACTGCTGTAAAAAATAAATCGAAAATATATGCTTTTTAAAAAACTAGAATAAGCAAATTCATAGAGACAGAAAGTAGATTCTAGGTTACCAGGGGCTGGGTGGATAGTGGCAATCAGGAGTTATTGCTTACTGGGTACCGACTTTCTGTTTGGGGTGATGGAAAGCTTTGGGTAGCGGATAGTGGCTTGGCAGCACAGCACTGTAATTGTGACAAATAAGACAGAATTCTATACTCAAAAGTGATTACAATGGCAAATATTGTGTGATACATATGTTACAACAATAAAAAAAGGGGGACCACCTCAGAGTCTGTCTGCCAAACCACCTGGTGTCCTATAGATCCTGACTGGTGTCTACAGCAGAGCAACTGCTCCATTCTGCTGCCTGGACAGGAGACAACTAAGGGACAATGGGTTCCATCTGGCTTTTGGGGGTTACAAGCTGACATCCAGTACTAGAGTCCATAGTCTTAACCATTTTTCTTCAGACATGGAGTCTTCAGGCACAGAGCCAATGTTGTCTCAACTCCAGGCATCCTGAGCCCCTCCTAACCCTCTCACCAGTGTCCGTGAATCTTCCACCTTCTCTAGTCCATGGGGATCCATGAATACTGCCTGCAGCACACACTTCCAGCTGCCTTCCTTCACTGGTCCTGCAGCATGCTGGATGTGGCCCTATGCGGGGCCACCCTAAGAGGCCCAAGGCCTCCCCAAACGATGACAAGAGCAGCTTATCCGCTGCCTCCTGATGTTCTCAGGAGCCTGTGCACCAACCTGGATAGTTTTGAAGTAACCTCCTTACTCTAACCTGAGTCCTCAAAGAGAAGGAAAACAAAGACCCTGTCATCTCCATTCCTCCCTCTCCCTTTCTCTCCTCTCTCCTTCCCCCTTCCATCAGGGCTAGAAGGAACAGGATTTCTCCTTCTTTTCTCATATCCTAAGTTCTCTCAACTTTAGGAAGATAGTACACTTTCCTGATCTAGTCAGATATTCCCAGTTTTTTAAATGTGAAATGAGAGCTAAAGGGATTTAGGAAATCATTTTGCCCCTCAACAAAGGTGGGCTTTCATGACAATCTTCCTTCTACCATCTCAAAAGAGTCCATTTTGAGACTTAAAGCTGATCAACAACCTCTTTGTTTTGGGCAGGTTTTGCCCTCTCCTTTCTAGGGGTAATGAGCCTCATGACTCAGTCTTGAAAGTAGCAGGTTGAAAGAGAAATGATTTAAGGGAAAAATAAAAATGCGTTCACAGAAACGCACACACACCTAAGACCTTAAATAGGTAAATGTGCTTGGTCATGTCAAAGTCTATTTCAAAAGGAAATGGTAGAATCCCATTTTGTTGAAATGATCTAGAACAGAGTTCATCCAGCTAGAGGGTTACAGGATTGCCCTTGTATTGATCCTTTCAGTCCTTATGGTGGTTGGGAGGGACCTGGGAGAGCTGGCGCCCCTGGGACCGTCTGTCCCAATCACATACAGCCTCATCTGGTTACTCAAGGAGGCTGGACGGACATTATATCACTTACTGGTGTCCCAGGACATGAAAAAGTTTGCGAAGTACCACTCTAGAATGCCACTGCTAGGACAGAACTCTAGAGGAATAGAATATTCAACCTGATAATATCCCCCTGTTCTTTTCCAATTTCTTTTGTAAGAATAAGGCTCTAATTATTCACAACTTGCAGCTACACTTTGCCCTCTACACTCTGCCTTGGTTTTCTTTGTTGAAGATTAGTGGCAGCAAGAGTGGGTGGAAACTATTTTTCTTCTATACAAAGCCAAGGGGCCCTAATGATAACATCATCTAAGACAATGGCCTCATTACTACTGGATTCTTACTGAGCACACTAATTTGTCCCAATAAACAGGCTGCAGGCTCTGATTTTCTAGAGCAGGCCGGGAATGGTGCCTCTGGGGGCCACGTGCAGGCACTGCCGTATCCTCCTGCCTTCCACGGGAACCTCTTCTCCTTCTACCTCCACCTCCCATCCTTTTGCTCTATGTATCTTCCTGTCTCTTTTTTTTTTTTTTTTTTCGGTCACCCCAACAATGTCCTAGCCTTACTGTAGGGTGTGTTCCACTCTAGCCAAGCAGGCCCATGGGGAAGCAGCAAGAAGTACCAGGATGAGGACTCTCGGTTGTAACAATAGAGCCTGTTTAAACCAGTCTTCGACAGAATGTGGTCCACACTGCAAACATACCATGTCTGCATTTTCAGTACAGAGGCTGGAAAGGGCAGAACTTGAAGGGAAAGCCAATCAGCAACTCTGTGTGTACAACCGTGCATGAAAAAGGAAAACATTAGCACTCTCCCAGCACACGCGTGCACAAACACACGATAGGACTTCGGAGGTTGGGCAGAAACATGAAGTGGGCGTGCTCGTTTTCCAGCCGATTATACCAAAATAGGCACAAATGGACTGGAGCATGTTCATCATGGCATGGCACTTAGTGCTCCCAGAAAGTTTCTTCATAATCTCACATCCCCTAAATAGAATAAAAAACAAGATGGGACTTTGAAGAAAAGAAAAACTCCATATCAAAGAAATCCAGCTGCCCAGATCCCAGGGGTTTCATAATGATAGTCTTTCCTACAGGAAGCAGTAGTGGGAAATTCACCAAAAAAAAAAAAAAAAAAAAAAAAAGATAATTTATTTGGTATATGCATACCACTGAGGATGAGGAATTCTTTCTGCATGAAAACTCAGCAAGTGGCACCTCATTAACCAGGGTCTACAGTTAATCTAACTTGGAACAGATAAGAAAAGAAAGGATTCATATGAAACGCTCCAGCCTGGGGGCTTAATCTCAGAGCTTCAGAGCATAATGAATGAATTAAGTAGGGCAAGCGATTAACAACAAAGACGCAATCGCTTATTATTTTTTAAAAGGCTGAAATATTATTGAATTTAGAGTAACATGTTCATTGTTTACAGACAGGGTCAGGCTATGATTTTTTTAAAAACCCTGAAGAAGAGAGAGAGAGTGCACGTGTGTGTGTGCATCTAGAGAAATTCATGGATGGAAGCTGACTCTAAAAAGATAACATGAGTAATTTCCAATCTTTTTGGAGTACAGCACCTTATCTTGTTGTTTTTTATTTGATGCCCTACTTATCTCCTCTCCCAGAAAATGTCGCATGGTTATTTAAGAAACCCAGCCATTGAAAATTGGTTCTGTAGCAAGAAAATTGTAAAAGAACGTTTCATAAGTTAATTGGAGACACTTGGGGATATCACGCCCTGAAAGCTGGAAATGTCTCTGCCAATATTGAGATAAAGAGCCATTTCATTGGGAAAATAGTTAAGGGAGCGCTCTTAACAAGTAAAAATAAGAACAGCAACTCAATGAAGTGATTTTTTTGTGACAATCTGAGGCCAAACATCCCGAGAGGGGGAAAAGATCAGTCAGCTTGTACATCAAATAACTAGCTAACATGTCTTCACTACTCTAACTGGCCATATTGATAACTAAAAGCCTCCATCTTGTATTCATAGCTTACCTGTTCTCATCTCCTCATCTTTGGAGCCCCAATAATTGGTTACTTAATACATTTTTTTGACTACATGGATGAGTAGATAAAACGGAGGATGAGTAAGTGAATGAACGGAAGAATATGACTTTCATAGGCATAACCTCCAAGCAGTTGTTTTTTGAAGTCAGTTGCAGCAGTTTCAGTATGTCTTAAATTTTCCCACCTAAGCACCCCAGGCTGCAGAGGAGCCTGAGTGCATTTTCCTAGAACGACACTGGCAACAAGCATGAACTGGTTTTGAAGTATCATGTTTGGGTTTAAATTTCCACTCAAATTTAGCTTTCCTCTACAAAATGCCAGCTTGGTTTTACTATGAGAATGAAGCATTCAATTCCTTAGCATCTAGGAACATGTGCCATCTTATGCTGTCGTTTCATTGGCTCAAAAAATTCGCTAACATTCACTCAAAGGGAGCCGACCCAGAACTGCTTCCCGAGGCAGAGTCTGGCTTTGCCTGCAAATACTCTACAAGGAGCCAAAATAGCGACAGCCTTGGAGGCAGCTCCCCAGTTTCCACACAAGGAAACAAACTCACTCTCGGCTTGTTAGGTCTCTAAAGCATATGGATCTGCCTTCAACTAGAAGGACTCCCTGTCTCTTCTGAGTGAACAATCTCAAGCCATCTGGCTTCTTCACCTATTAGAAGCCAAACTGTGAGAAGTGATACTAATAGGATAGAAATATGAATATTTTTATGGCTACCATTTATTGAGAAATTACTTTGTGCCAGACGCAAATAATGCTCTAAGCCAGGGGTTCTTAACCTTTTTCTTAACCCCTTTGGCAGTCAGGTGAAAACCACGGACCCCTTGCTAAGTCCACACTGTGTACTGTGTAGTATTTAATAAGTGTATCACACCCGCACCCACACGGCCCCACAAGACTAATGTGGGTTTTTTTTTATTTCAATTCAAGCTCATGGTCCCTTTGCTAAGAAGCCCTGCTCTAATGCATCATTTAATTCAATCCTCACAACACTGGGATAGTTGCTCTAATTTTCCCTATGCTATAGATGAAAAGACAGACGACCAGAGAGGTTCAGAATAAGTAAGATAAAATGGCTGCCTGCATTGGGCATTGTGAGGAAAAGAGCCATTTCTGGGAAGGGCTTGTCAAGAAAACAAAAAGTTGACCTGAGGGGGTTTTCCAGGAACAGGGAGACTAGCCTACAGGGTTGCTGATAAGCAATGCCCGGTGAAAAAACTAGTTTTGGTCCAGCAGAGATAGCTTATCAGAATGGACAAGCACACCGTACCAATTAATGTTTATATCTGCTCCCCACTTCGTAAGATCCCCCCCCATGTAAAATGGAAACTTAGTATCAGCCAATGAGAACATTTCCTCACTTGCTTTCCCATTTGCCCTAAATAAGCTTCCCCTTTGCACTCCCTTCTACTTTCTGAATGGGATGCTGCCCGATTCACGCATTGCTCAATAAACCTGTAAGTTCCTAAATGGCATGAGAAGTGTTTCTTTTAGCAGAACAGAACAATAAATAGAAAAAGAGTCATTTCTACCAATGTCGAATGATCATGCATACCAGGCATTTTATCCAATCTCATGAAACACTTCCCTCGGTGGGTGGTTCTGACAAGTATTGTCTCACAGTGATTTATAGGTGAGGAAGCAGGGGCTTTGGGAGGCAAAGCCATTGCCTGCACATATTCAACTAACAAGTTGCTATAGTAGGATTTGAATTCAGGTCTATCAGACTCTAAAGGTCATGTACCACCCCTGACTGTTTCCCAGACCACTTTTATGTCTTGCCCATGGTCAAGCAGCAGGCAAGCTGTAGCTGCTGTCTACTCTTGACTGAGTATTCACTGTGGCACAGTTTCCATGTTAGGCATTATGTATCATTTTGGCTAGTTTACAGTCCCCAGTTGTTCAGTCAAAGATTAACATAGGTGTTGCTGTAAAGATGCTTTGCAGGTGTGATTAAAGTCCATAATCAGCTGACTTTAAGTAAAGGAGATTATCCATGATCATCTGGGTGGGCCTGATTTAATCAGTAGGAAGGCCTTAAAAGCAGAACTGATGCTTCCCTGAAGAAGATATTCTGCCTATGGACTTCAGATCATGTCACCAAGAGTTCTAGCCTGCCCTTCCTGACAGCTTGCCCTACAGATTTTGGACTTGCCTAGCCAGCCTCCACAATTTCATAAATCTTTTAACATATATCTCTTTCTGTCTGCTTCTCCGATTGAACTGTAATTGATACAAGCATGTTACATGCATTATTTCTTTCATTCTTTCCAAGAATTCTAATGATAGGTACTATTGTCACCTCCATTTTACAGATGATGAAACAGAGTCCCAGAGAAGTTAAGTAATTTTCCCAATGTCACACAGCTCGGACATTTTAGAGGCAGGATTCAATCCCATTCTTGGGATTCTAAAGCCTTGCTTTCCAGCACTCTGCCATGACACACCATGCAATGTACTTAGAGAGTATGCACTCCACCCACTTCTCTAAATTCATTGACAGTAAAAATAGTATTGAAGTATTAATATTTAAATGGCATTTTCATAAATCATTATGGTATTTTGGGTGCAGTGTTAAGTTGATTTGGCCTCAAAAAACGGCTAGGTAGTTAAAAATGAGTTCTTTGGTAAAAAGGGAAAATGCTGACAATGATAACAATGATGGCCCAAATGATGGTCCGTAAAGCAAACAACAACAACAAAAATCAAGTCCACAACAAGGGAAAAACAAAGCATGCAAACACACATTTTCTCTATCAGGCCCAACATTTGCAATTTAGTTTCAGCAAAACATCATCATCTGCCCATTATATTAACATACAAATTGTGGATGTCATTGGTTTTAGAGCTTTTAATTTAATTTTATTTTATTTTATCTTCAGTTTGATAGTGGTACAAGGGCCAGAAGCATGAGAAGTCTGAACCCACTCTGATTTGTTGCATAGTCAGGTCACATTATAATAAAAAATAATTAGGTCAACACAGAAGTTTTGTGGTAATTTATTTTTCCTTTTAAAAGCCTCTGGGCAGCAGAGGTGGCTCAAGTGGTTGAGCACCTGCTTCCCACATGGGAGTTCCCGGGTTCTGTCCCCCGGTGCCTCCTAAAACAAAGGAACAAACAACAAACAAAACAACCAACTCAGGGGGGCCAATGTGGCTCAGTGGTTGAGCACCAGCTTCCCTCATGTGAGGTCCTGGGTTCAATTCCCGGCGCTGGTACCTCAAAAAAAAAAAAAAAAAGTCTCTGTTCATTGCTTGAGGTTATAAAAAACACTGCTGAAACTGACTGTGTCACCCTTTACCCTTTAGCTGCCAGGAAGCTCAGAACCAACTTTGAAATTTGACTATAGCAATTCTGATTATCATTTCTATTTATTATTACCATTCTTTTTACGGTCTCAATTTTTTAAATTTTTTATTTATATTTTCCTTGCATCTGAGTTATGTATATGCTAATGTTCCAAACTGCCTCAAATTTGCAGAACATAATGTGAAATAAATGTTTTTAAAAATATGGACTATGTGATCTTTTTATTCCTGTCAGTGGAAGCCAGGAGTGGACAATGGACACAAAGAGATGGTACTGTCAGGTATGGGGCAACAAAACGTCCAACAGGTAATCTTTTTTTTTTTTTTTTTTTTAAAGATTTTATTTATTTATTCATTTATCCCCCCCCTGCCACTTACGCTCACTGGGTCAGCCAACCACGCCGTGCGGGTGGGCCCGCCCCCACCAGGAGGCCCCGGGAACCGAACCCGGGGCCTCCCATATGGTAAACGGGAGCCCCACTGACTGAGCCACAGCCGCTTCCCAAGGCAGGTAATCTTGATTCAATGAATTGACAGGCACAAATGCAGGGCACTCTCTTTTGCTGAGCTAACAGTTCTAGGCAATAATCCTGACCAATCTTGCTCTCTTCGGATTTCTAATAAGAAAGTGAGATTTCCAAGAGGAGAGCTGCCCATGACTCTGTAAGGAAACTGTCATGGAATTGAGCAATCCTCATTTTGCTACAGCCCCACAGATGAACTGGCTTTGCACAGTTCAGCAGAAGAGATCTGTGACCAGGCTGTCATCTAGTCACCCCAAGCTGAGATTATCTTGTCCGTGACCCTATCTAGTGTGCCCAGTTAGATTACAAATTCCTCCAGAAGAGCGTTCTTACTTCTCCAATATCTCCCCAGTGCACCTAATCCTGTGCTCTTGACTCAATGAATCGGGTTTATTGCAAAGAGATGCAGGAAGCAATTTGGTGAGCTGCAATCCTGACTGAAGTGGGAAAAAGAATTGATCTAGTCTGCTGTACTTTCTATTCTAGGTAACTTAAGTCACCAACTATTCACCGACGCTGTGCTAAGCACTGGTCTAGGGATTACGGAGCCGGGCTTCTCAAACTTTTATGTGCCCACCAATCACCTGCAGATTCTTTAAATGCAGATTCTTAACAGTTCTGGGGCAGAGCCTGAGAGTTTAATTCCCTAATGAGTGCCCAGGTGATGTCAATGCTGCTGTTCCTTGGCCCACACGTTGATGATTAAGGCTAAAGGAGATAAAAAGATTGATATAATGCACTCCTTGCCTTTAAGGCACTTACAATTTGGTTGGACAGGTTGGGGATGTTAAGCAAAAAGACATGTGAGAAAATGAAGTAAATCATGGTGGGCAGTCTGTGGGTAGTACAAAGATTTTGGGGGGTCCAGTATTAGGACAGGGGAATTTATGATAGTGACTGTGTGTGTGTGTGTGTGTGTGTATGTATTGTGTATTGGGCATTGGGATGTGGGCTGAAGAAGAACCATGGAAGGAGGCCTAACAGATCAAACTTGAAGGATAAATGTAATTTCAACTGGTGAACACATGAGAATAGGAGCATTGGCCAGATTAACAATATGAGCAAATATAAGAAGGCAAGAGAGTACTGGGTACGTTTAAAGAAGAACCCGGAGTCCTGGCACACAGGGGAAGCAGTGGGAAATAAAGCTGGAGGGGGAATCTAGGTACAGATGGTAAAGGGTCTTGAAGGCCGTGATGAATGGTTTACACTTGTTTTGATAGATAATAGGGAGCCCTTTAAGGGTTTAGAGCAGAGGAGTGGTATCATGAGACCTGTTGCTTAGGAACAGTTGGCAATGGCTATAAAATTAGAGCAGATGTCCCTGGACCAGTAGCATCAGCATCACCTGGGAGCATGATAGAAATGCAGATTCTTGGGCCAGCTGCACACTGACAGATTTCGAAATTCTAGGGGTGGGGCCCAGTCATCTGTTTTAACAAGCTGACCAGGGCATTCTAGGCATTAACATTTTTAAAATCACCTCAGGTGGTTCTAATGGAAAAGCAGGACTGAAAACTAAAGAATTGAGCAGGGAGTTTTGGTAAAGATGGAGCTGAGAATGGAGAGTGAGCAGAGATTGGTGCAACACTTTAGTCAAGGGATGACAGCCCAAGACAGAAAAAAAAAATATATGAAAGATGTTGCAGAGGAAGGTCCTTAATGCAGGATTGGGAAACTGCTTATATATCAGGTGAGAGAGGACTCCAAGGATTCCAAGGCTTGAAGGAAGGGAGGGATGTTTGGTGTCGAATGCTGCCTGCTACACAGTGTTTCTGCTATGAACAGATAAAAAGCCAGGGTGCTTAGTCATTTGGAGGTCAATGGTAATCCATAAGATAGCATTTAAGCAACAAAATGGTGCAGAACCTGTGGAGAGGAAGTACAAGCAGAAAGGGTAGACCACTCTTGAGTTTGTCACTTCTTTGGGGAAGCCTTTTCTGATCCCCCCACCCAACTAGATCACATCCCTCTATTGTATCCTCTCCTAGCACCCTGTGCATTTCCTTTGCCTAACTGTTCACCATAAACGCCACGAGAGTGAGGCTCTTGTTTCGTCTTCTTTTACAGTTGCATCACAGCACTTAGTAGATTACCTGGTACACAGTAGGTATACATTAAATGTTTGCTACTTACATTAATATATATCTCTGACCATTCTTAAAGGATGGAGTGTGCTGTAGTGAAAATATCCTAGACCCCAGAGCTAGATAAGCCTGAGTTCCAGTTCTGGCAGGGACCTTAATTGACTTGTTAGATAGCACACAGTTCCTTGTGCATAGTTCTTTGTGCACAGGAAATTTCTCATAATCTTATTTATTTAATTAATTGGTTAAAGAAATGAGAAAGATAGGGAGGTAGGTTGAGAGGTATTAAGGTTTTAGGAAGATTTTCTTGGGAGGGAGGAAACTCAAGTGTATTTAGATACAGAAGGGAAGAAGAAAGATTGAAGATGAAATTGAATCGGGAGAGATGATAGAACCAGGTTTGGAAGGAGGTAGGCTGAGATAAAATCAAGAACACAAGAAGAATTGTGGGAGGAGCGATCAGATCAGGCAGGCAGGGCTCAACTCTCTCACAAAAACAATGGAGAAAGAGCTAAAATCTGTCCAAGGGACTTGCCTTTGGGGTAAACAGACCAGGACAGTGCTTCACAACACAAGAAGGGTGAGGGATAGGTAGACAAAGAACATGAAACAACAAACATGAATTACCAAACCCCTGCAGTAGCCGTGAAGGTCTCCTGTCCCCTGCCCCCAGGATATTAAGCTGGGGTAAAACCCCTGGTTCACTGTGGCTGATTGAGAGGGGAACAGACATCTTCCTGCCTGTCAGCTGTTACAAAGGAAAAGGGAGGGAGAGTTGGGAGGGGCTTTTCTTCAGTGAATTCAGCCAGCAGAGCCCACTTTGAATCTCTGCTCTGGCCAGACCAAAACACAGGGAAAGAGAGACTGAAAGAAATACCTCCATGGAAAGGTGCACCAATGGGCAACATCTGCTGGCTGGTCTGGAAATTGCATGGACAAAATCTGCTTTTGGTTCTCTCTGTACCCTAACTCCTGAGAAAAAATCTGTGCCCCATTAGTGAGTCTCTGGCACAATTTTGATAACTTAAGCTGGGAAATTTGAAAGACTTAGAATAAGTTGAACCAAATATCAAAGAAGAGCTGTGGGGAAAAAAGCAATAGGCAAGAGAGAGAAATTGGATGTCAGAGTAAATTCACCAACATATTCCGATTCCTAGACACAGGCAAAATATTACAAGCCATACTAGAAAACAGAAAGAGATGGCCCAGCCAAAGGAACAAACCAAATATCGTGTGGAGATAAAGGATTTAAGACAATTAATCAATGATAATCACACAACTCTCCTAAATCAATTCAAAGAATTGAAAGAAAATATGACTAAAGAGATAAAGGATATTAAGAAGATACCATGTAAGCATAAAAAACAATTTGAAATCCTTTAAATTAAAGTAACAGACCTTATGGGAATCAAAGACACAATGGATGAGGTTAAAAATACATTAGAGGCACAGAAGAGCATATCTGAATGGCTTGAAGACAGAATTAGTGATTTTGAAGAAAGAACATCTGAACTGAAAAGACAGGAGAACAGAAAGAGAAGAGAATGGGAAAAGTGGAACACGGTCTCAGAGAATTGAATGACAACACAAAATGCACAAATATATGCGATATCAGTGTCCCAGAAAGAGAAGAGAATGGAAAAGGGGCAGAAAGAATATTTGAGGAAATAATGATTGAAAACTTCCAAACCCTTATGAAATCCATAAATATCAATATCCAAGGAGGACAAGGCACCCCAAACAGAATAAATCTGAAGAGACCTAGGCCAAGACACCTACTATTCAGAATGACAAATATCAGAGATAAAGAGAGGATTCTGAAAGCAGCAAGAGAAAAGCAAAGCATCAAATACAAAGGAACCTTGATAAGATTAAGTGCTTACCTCTCATCAGAAACTATGGAGGCAAGAAGAAAGTGGCATGATGTATTTAAGACACTGAAAGAGAAAAACTGCCAGCCAAGAATTCTTTATCCAGCAAAGCTGTCCTTCAAAAATGAGGGTGAGTTCAAAGTCTTCACAGACAAGCAAAAACTGATAGAATATGTTACAAAAAGACCAGAATTATAAGAGCTACTAAAGGGAGTGCTGCAGCCTGAAAGGAAAAAACAAGGACCAGAGACTTGGAGAAGAGTGCAGAAATGAAGATTATTAAGAAGGGTAAATTAAAGAGTAAAAAGACAATAATATGATATGACAACAGAAAGCCAAAGGACAAAATGGATGAAGTAAGTAATGCCTTTACAGTAATAACATTGAATGTTATTGGATGGAACTCCCCAATCAAAAGACATAAAAGTCCCCTCAGGATTGGGGAAAAAGCTATGGACTAGAGTGGACTTAATGGTATCCTGTTGTAGACATATTGTGATTCAAGCAATGGAAGAAATTATAACAGTGAGGTGGAGCCGGTGGCCACTGGACGCTTTCGGGGCAGGGAGGGGAAGGGCAGTTGAAAAACAGGGGCTTTTTCAGGACTTGGGGGTTGTCCTGAGTGGCGTTGCGGCGACAGATGTAGGCCATTTTACATCAGCATACACCATGCAGAACTGTATGGGAGAGAGTGTGGTCTACGATGTGAACTGTGGTCTATGCTTGGTGGCAAGGCCCCAGGATGTGTATATCCATTGCGGGTGATGTGCCACATTGACGAAGGATGTTTGTGTGGGAGGTTGTGGGAGGTGTGGGAGGTGGGGAACATGGGAATCCCTGTAATTTCTGTATAATATTTAGGTAATCTAAGTACCTTTAAAATACATATATATATATAAATAACATTTATGTAAGCAAATGCACATATATGCATATATATTTATATATCATTTTACAAATATTGGTATGTATTGTGAAATTTTTTATTTTTACCCACAATAAAAAATTTTAAAAAAACATAGAATTTGGGAGGAAAAAAAAAAAGACATAAACTGAGAGAATGGATTAAAAATACATGAGCTATCTATATGTTGTCTACAAGAGACTCACCTCAGATGTAATGACACAAAAAATTTCAAAGTGAAAGGTTGGAAAAAGACATTCCATGCAAATAGGAACCAAAAAAGAGCTGGAGTAGTTCCACTAATATCAGACAAAATAGATTTTAAGTGCAAAACTGCTACAAGGGATGAAGAAGGTCATTATATATTAATAAAAGGGGACAATTCAACAAGAAGAAACAACGATATCAAATATTTGTGCACATAACCTGAGTGCCCCAAGATACATGAGGCACAATGACAAAGCTGAAGGAAGAAGGAGATGCCTCTACAATAATAGTTGGAGACAGCAATACACCACTCTCAGCATTGGATGGAACATCTGGACAGAGGATAAATAAAGAAACAGAGAGTGTTAATAACATGATAAATGAACTAGACATAACTGACATCTATAGAGCATTGTACTCCAAAACAGCAGGATATGCATTCTTTTCAAGTGTTCATGGATCCTTCTCCAAGATAGACCATATGTCAGTCCAAAAACAAGTCTCAATAAATTTAAAAAGGTTGAAATTATACAAAACATTATCTCTGATCATAACAGAATGAAGCTGGAAATCAATAATGGACAGAAAAAGGGAAAATTCATAAGTACATGGAGATTAAACCACACATTCAAATAATCAGTGGGTCAAAGAAGAAATTGCAAGAGAATTAAGCAAATATCTTAAGACAGACAAAAATGAGAACACAACATATCAAAACCTATGGGACACCACAAAGGCAATGCAGAGAGGGAAATATATAGCCCTCAATGCTTACATAAAAAAGAAGAAAGAGCTAAATTGAAGATCTAACTGCACACCGGGAGGAACTAGAAAAAGAACAACAAACTAATCCCAAACCAAGGCAAAGAAATGAAATAGTAAAGATCAGAGCAGAAATAAATGAAATCGAGAACAAAAATCAATAGAGAGAACCAACCAAAAGTTGGTTCTTTGAGAAGATCAACAAAATCGACAAAAACTTAGACTAACAAGGAAAAAAAGAGAGAAGACGTAAATAAATAAAATCAGAAATGAGAGGAGGAATATATTAGTCAGCCAAAGGGGTGCTGATGCAAAATACCAGAAATCTGTTGGCTTTTATAAAGGGTATTTATTTGGGGTAGAAGCTTACAGTTACCAGGCCATAAAGCATAAGTTACTTCCCTTACCAAAGTCTGTTGCCATGTGTTGGCACAAGATGGCTGCTGATGTCTGCAAGGGCCCAACCTTCCTCTTCCTCTTAAGACTCTGTGGTCCCAGCTTCTTCCAATATCAGTTGTAGACTGGGATAAGTTTCATCTCTCTCCCAGGGCTCATTTTTCTCTGAGCTCAGCTACTCTGTTCTCTCCACAAGATCACCCATAGACTATCAGGCTCTCATTCTTCTCAGGGGATCTGCCATGTCTATGGAGCCGTCTCTGTGTTCTTCTCCTGTGTGTTTACTTCCCGAGGCTCCAGCATCAAAAAAACTCCAACTAACTCCTCTGCCTTGTCATTTTCTCTGTGAGTCCCCGCACACCAAGTGGGCAGAGTCTCAACGTCCTACTGGAGTGGCCCAATCAAAGCCCTAATCATAATTTAATCAAGTAAAAGTGAAACCTCTGAAGATAACACAATCTAATATGCCCAGAGGAACAGACCAGTTTACAAACATAATCAAATATCTATTTTTAGGATTCATAAACAATACCAAACTGCTATAGGGGACATTACCACTGACCCCACAGAAATAAGAGAGATCATAAGAAGGTATTATGAGCAACTGTATGCCAAAAAAACTAGACAATGTAGATGAGATAGACAAATTCCTAGAAACACACAAACCACCTATGCTGACCCTAGAAGAAATAGAAGACCTCAACAAACCAAACACAAGTGAAAAGATTGAAACAGTCATCAAAAACCTCCCAAAGATGAAAAGCCTGGGATCAGCTGGCTTCACAGGTGAATTCTACCAATCATTCAAAGACGATCAAATGCCAATCTTGCTCAAGCTCTTCCAAAAATTGAACAGGAAGGAATGCTACCAAACTCATTCTATGAAGCAAACATCATCCTAATACCAAAACCAGATAAAGATACTACAAAAAAAGAAAATTACAGATCAATATCTCTAATGAATATAGATACAAAAATCCTCAGCAAAATACTTGCAAACCAAATCCAAAAGCACATTAAAATAATTATATGTCACAATCAAATGGATTTTATCCCAGGTATGCAAGGGTGGTTCAACACAAGAAAATCAATTAGTGTAATAAACCATATTGATAAATTGAAGAAGAAAAACCACATGATCCTCTTGATTGATGCAGAAAAGGCATTTGACAAAATACAGTAACCTTTCTTGATAAAAACACTCCAAAAAATAGGAATAGAAGGAAGCTTTCACAATATGGTAAAGTTTATATTTGAAAAACCTACAGCTAGCATTGTACTTAATGGTGAGAGACTGAAAGCTTTCCCGCTGATATCAGGAATAAGACAAGGATGCCCACTGTAACCATTGTTATTCAATATTGTGCTAGAGGTTCTAGCTAGAGCAATTAGGCTAGATAAAGAAATATAAGACAGTGGGTAGACATCACTCAATAAATGAGGGAATACTGAATTCCCAGCCTGGAAAGCTCTGCCACATTCTCCAAGGGAGCAGCAACAGTCCCCCGAGTGCAGGGGCAGTGTCTGGCAAAAGCGGATGGTCCACCAATGGGTTCTTGTTATTGATGACTAGCCTTATGAGTCCTTGCTCTTGTAATTGAAACTCAGCCTACTGTTATGGGGTGCCTAAGGGTTGCCACCTGAGAGCCTCCTTGTTGCTCAAATGTGGCCTCTCTCTAAGCCAAACTCAGTATATGAATGCATTACCTTTCCCCCCAGCGTGGGACATGACTCCCGGGGATGAGCCTCCCTGGCAATGAGGGATTAATACCAAGTGCCAACTGGCAATACGACCAGAAAAAGACCTTGAATAAAAGGGGGAAAATGTAAAGACAAATGAGTTCATGTGGCTAAGAGACTTCAAAGAGAGTCGGGAGGTCATCCCAGAGGTAATGCTTACACACACCTCAGTAGGATCTCATAGATCACCAAAGTGGATATCACCCCACACAAAGGGGCTCCTGAGAGCTCTGGAGACACCCAGGTCCTATATAAGGGGGGATAGCTCCAGAGATTGATGCCTTATCAGTGGGCTCTACTTTGGAATCTGTGCTCCTGAGAGTGACAGAGTTGGACTCAAATAAGTCCTCCCTGCACATGGTCCATCAGTCCCTTCTATTCAAACCTATATGTGATGCTGGAGTTCGTAGGTGTACTTCCAGAGACTGGAGCCTCTGGCCTGCCCATGTGCCAGCTGTGCCTGGAATCTTGGTGGAGGTACAATTCCTACTCTACAGCTCAATGGATTCACCCAAGTCACCTGGTGAGGAGACAATGATGGACAATGGCCATCCCAGGGAATGGAGAGAGCCTGCAGCTGCAGGCAGGATAATCCCGTCCACTGTATCCATGGGATATAAGCCCTCGCTCACTTGGAGGTGGAGTGGACATCACCCACCCAGACTCCTCAGGACTGGGGGAAGAGCTATGGACTAGACTGGACTTAATGTGATTCCAGCAATGGAAGAAATAACAGTGAGGTGGAGCCAGTGGCCACTAGACACTTTCAGGGCAGGGAAGGGAAAAGCAGTTGTAATACAGGGGCTTTTTCGGGACTTGGGAATTATCCTGAGTGACATTGCAATGACAGATATAGGCCATTTTATATCAGCATATAACATGCAGAACTGTGTGGGAGAGAGTGCGGTCTACAATGTGAACTGTGGACTATGCTTAGTGGCAAAGCCCCAGGATGTGTATATCCATTGCAGGTGATGAGCCACAGTAATGAAAGATGTTTATGTGTGATGTTATGGGAGGTGTGGGAGGTGGGGAACATGGGAATCCCTGTAATTTTTGTGTAACTTTTATGTAATCTAAGCATCTTTTAAAAAATATATATATATATAAATAACATTTATGTAAGCAAATGCACATATATGCATATATATTTATATATCATTTTACAAATATTGGTTTGTATTGTGAAAAATTTGATTTTTACCCACAATAAAATATATATATTTTATTGTGGGTAAAAATCAAATTTTATATATATACATATATATATGTATATATACACACACATATACACACACACATACACACACACATACATACATATATATGACACCCAAACAGGAAAGGAAGAAGTAAACCTTTCATTATTCACTGATGATATGATCCTTTCATTATTCATTGATGATATGATCTTATATCTAGAAAATCCTGAAAAAATCCGCAACAAAACTACTAGAATAGATGAATTCAGTAAAATGGCAGGATATAAGATTAATACGTAAAAATCAATGTGCAATCTGAAGAGGAAATTTTTAAAAATCCTTTTACAACAGTGACGAAAACTGTCAAATATTTAGGAATACACTTGACCAAGGACATAAAGGACCCGTATTCAGAAAACTACAAAACATTGCTAAGAGAAACTGAAGAAGACTTCAATAAATGGAAGGACATTCCGTGTTCATGGATTGGAAGACTAAATATCATTGAGATGACAATCCTTCCCAAACTGATTTACAGATTCAGTGCAATAAAAATCCCAACAGCCTTTTTTGCAGAAATGGAAAAGCCAATAATCAAATTTATTTGGAAGGGTAAGGGGCCCCAAATAGCCAAAAATGTCTTTAAAAAGAACGAAGTTGGAGGACTCTCACTTCCTGACCGTAAAGCATATTACTTAGCTACAGTGGTAAAAAACAGCATGGTACTAGCATAAAGATAGACAAATTGACCAATGGAACTGAACTGCAAACCCAGAAATAGACCCTCACATCTACAGTCAAGTGATTTTTGACAAGGCTGTGAAGCCCACCCAGCTTGGCCAGAACAGTGTATTCAACAAATGGTGCTGGGAGAACTGGATATCCATATCCAAAAGAAAGAAAGAAGACCCCTATCTCACACATTACACAAAAATAAACTCAAAATGGATCAAGGACCTAAATATAAAAGCAACAACCATAAAACTCTGAGAAGAAAATGTAGGATAACACCTTCAAGATCTTATGATAGGCAGTCGTTTCTTAAACCTTACGCCCAAAGCACAAGCAACAAAAGAATAAATAGATAAATGGGACCTCCTCAAAATTAAACACTTTTGCACCTCAAAGGCCTTTGTCAAAAGGGTGAAAAGGCAGGCAACCCATTGGTAGAAAATATTTGGAAATCACATATCCAATAAGGGTTTAATATCCATGATATATAAAGAGATCATACAACTCAACAATAAAAAGACAAACTACTCGGTTAAAAAATGGGCAAAAGACTTGAAAAGACAATTGTCCAAAGAAGTAATACAAATGGCGAAGAAACACGTGAAAAAATGTTCAACATCACTAACGATTAGGGAGATGCAAATCAAAACTACAATGAGATATCATTTCACACCTATCAGAATGGCCACTATTAAAAAGACAGAGAACTACAACTGTTGGAGAGGATGTGGAGAGATAGGAACACTTCTTCACTGTTGGTGGGGATGCAGAATGGTACAGCCACTGTGGAGGACTATTCGGCAGTTCCTAAGGAAGTTGAATATAGACTTGCTATGGGACCCAGGAATACCATTACTAGGTATATACCCAGAAGTACTGAAAGCAGACACACAAACAGACAGCTGCACACCGATGTTCATAGCAGCTTTATTCACAATAGCCAAAAGTTGGTAACAACCCAGGTGTCCATCAACCGATGAACAGATAAACAAATTTGGTGTATACATACAATGGAATATTATGCAGCAGTAAGAAGAAATTAAGTTGTGAAGCATATGACAACATGGATGAACCTGGAGGACATTATGTTGAGCGAAGCAAGCCAGACACAAAAGGACAAATACTGTATGATTGTGCTATTATGATAAATATATTACATAAGCTCATGGAGTTAATAATTAGAATATAGGTCACAGGAAAATAGAAGGAGGGTGGAGAATGGAAAGCTGAGGGTTAATCTGTACAGAAGTGATTAAAAGGTTGTTTTGAAATTTTTGGTGAGAGCACATCATAGTGTTTGTGACTAGCACAGCTATGATACGGGTATGACAGTGGTTGAAGGGGAAAGTCTCAGCACATGTATATTACCAGAAGGAAAGCTAAAAAATGTAACATGGTACTGTATAGCATACTGAAACCTCATGTAAAATACAAATATGGGTGATAGTGCATATATAAGGTTCCTTTTTCAAGATATAAATATAAATAAACTAGAGAGAAGGAAACCAAATAGCAGCTATGTATGGCAGGGGAAACATAGAGAGGCTGAGAGGTGATGAGTTTTGTTTGTTTGGTTAGTTGCTTGGTTGGTTTTTGTTTTTTAGTATTATTATTATTACTGGAATAATGAAAATGCTCTAAAAACGATTGAAGTGATGACTGCACAGCTATGTGATTGTACCAAATGCCAGTGATTGTTCACTTTGGATGGATTTATGCTTTATTAATATGTATCAATAAGATTGATTTGTTAAAAAAAAAAAAAAGAACACAAGAAGAGGTGTTCATGTGCAAGAAAAAAGTCACTGTAGTCTAAGCGTTAGAAATTCAGTTAAGAAAAAGGTAGACTTCTGTACGAGCAATGTTGTGAGCAAGATATTTTAAATAGCCCTCCCGCTTGAAAACACCTACATGCTGGATCAATTACAACAACATGCTTTAACATCAATTGCTGAGGTAACAAGAACCTAAGTCAATGGAAGGAGAAGGAGGAAGATGAAGAGGAAGAGGAAGAGGGAGGAGGAACAGTCAGGAAAGTGGGGGATTGTGAAGGAAAGGAGCCAGCTGAAGCCAGAGCAGAGTAGTAAATAAACTTAAAAGCAAGGACAGCACAGAGTAAAATATCCACTCTAGTAACCTAGTGTTTTGGAAACAGGAAATGAAATCCTAATCCTTGGGCCTAGCCTACTGGAGAAGTTGATCCTGAGACCCCTGCTTAAATCTGGCCCTCTTGAAGGTGCTATGTCATCAGCGAAAGATAGTCCAGAAACAGAATCTGACAGCCATCAGAGCAAGCCCACAAGGCTTTTTTCACTACAGCACCAGATGGAAAGAAATTAGTAATAACCTTAATAGCAGTAGGTGTCCCCGCTACACCCTCACCCTGAGAAATTGTTACCAAATATCTGTTTCAAAAGGGACTGGGATTTGAATTTATTTAGTCAGTATAATTGGAAAACACTAAGGCCGGAGATTAAATTACAGTTTTTCCAGGTTGGTAGCTCCCCTGTTGACCAGTTATTAATAAAGCATCCTCAACTTAGGTCTACAGGAGCCCCACAGATTGAGTGCTGTCAAATAGAAATACACAATAATAATCACTAAACACAAGGAAGCATGTGACCATGAGCAAGACTCAGAAGAAAAAAGAAAGAACAGATTTAAACTTTTAAGGATTTCAGATATTGATCAGAAATAGAATATGCAATAAAATGGATCTTAAAAGAAATAAGAGAAACAAAAAGTGAGCAGAAAACAAGAGACTATTAACAATGAACACAAAGACTTGAGTATTAAAAATAAAAAGAGAACTAAAAGTAAATATAACCACTGAAATTAAATCTCCATGGAGGGGTGGGCGTAACTCAATGGTTGAGCACATGCTTTGCATGTATGAGGTCCCGGGTTCAATCCCCTGTACCCCTAAAAAATTTTTAAATGGATGGTTTAAACAACAGATTAAATATAGCTGAAGACAAAACTGCTAAATTAAAATATCTGAAGAAATTACCCAGAATAAAGCACAGAGAATATGAATGAGAGTCTAAAAGATATAGGAATATAGCATGAGAAGGTTGAATATAAGACTAATCAGAGTCCCTGAAGGAAAAACTAGAGAGAACGGAAGAAAGGCAATATTTGAAGAAATAGAGAGAATTTTTCAGAACTGATTAAAAGCAATAATCCACAGATTTCAGAAGCACAACGACTCCTAAGAAAAACAAAGAGAATTCTATACCTGGACACATCATAGCACAAAGAGAAAATATTTGAAGAAGCCAGAGGAAAAAGACTGAAATGGTAGGCTGATAGCTGGCTTCTCAACACTACCAATGGAAACCAGAGGACAGTGGAATGAAAACTTCAATGTGCTAAAAATAAAAATAAAGGAAAAGAATGCTATACTCAGGAAAAATGCATTTCAAGAAAGAGGGGGAAATAAAGATATTTTAAAATAAAGAAAAACAGTTTGCCACCAATAGAGCCTCACTAAAGGAAATTCTAAAAGATATACTTTAAGCAGAAGGATAGTGATCACAGATAGAAGGTCTAAAATGAAAGAGAAAAAAATAAAGAAATAGTAAATGCATGGGCAAATGTAAATAAACATTGATTATAAAACTGTAATAATGACATCTGGTGGGCTTAAAAAACAAGATTAACCTAAAATATGTGATGGTAATATAAGTTGGGAGGGGGATAAATGGAGTAAAAATGTCCTAAGTTCCTTATACTCTCCAGGAAAGGGTCAAGTTATTCAGTTTCATTAGGCTTTATTAAGTTAAGCATGCATACTATAACTAAATGAAGAGAACTAAAGTAACTATGCATATTCTAACTAAAATAATAAATATAGGGTGTATAATTACTAAGCAAGTAGAGGAGAAGGGTTGGAAGGAAAATACATGTACTCACTCTAAAAGGAAACAATAAAATGCAAGGAAAATGAATAAAACAGGTTAAACTATTTAAAAGAAAAAAAACTGTAGATTTGAACCCAAATATGTTCACTAATTTCCTTAAATGTAAATGGACTAAATTCTCCAATTAAAAGGCAAAGATCATTGATCTGATTTTTTTTAAATCCAACCATCTGGTAGTTACAAGAAATACATCTAAACCATAGGGGTACAGAAAGGTTGAAAGTAACAGGAAGGGAAAAGCTACACTATGCTGATATTACCTCAGAGAAAGCTGGAATTGCTCATTAATATAAGACAAAATCAACATTGAGGCAAAAACTGTTACTAAAGATAGAGAGGGCTCTGGAGACATCCAGACAATATAGTCAGGGCAGAAAACTCAGGAGTTTGGTGCCTTGCCAGTGGGCCCTACTTTGGAATTTATGCTCCCCAGTGTGAGAGTTGGACTCAATTGTGGTTTCCCTACACATGGCTCTTCTGCCCCTTCTATATGAACCTATAGTAAGTACTAGAGTTGATAGGTATATATCCAAGAGACTTAAATTTTTGGGCTTTCCATGTGCCAGTTGGTCCCTGAATCTCAACAGACTTGCAACACCCACTCTCCAGTTCATTGGACTCACCCAGGATAACTAACAAGGACCTGATGATGGACAACAACCATCCCAAGGAACAGAGAGAGTCTGCAACTGCAAGCAAGAATGTCCCATCCATCTGCCCCAGGGGATCTAAGCCCCCTCTCAATTAGAGGTGTAGTGGGCATCACCATCCCAGAATCCTCAGGATTGGGGAATGAACAATGGACTAGAGTAGACTTACTGTTATCCTACTATAGACTCATTGTGATTCTAGCAATGGAAGAACTTTTATCATTGATGTGGAGGTAGTGGCCACTGGAGGTTCTGAGGGGAGGGAGAGGGAAAAACAGGTGTAATATGGGGGCATTTTCAGGACTTGGGAATTGCCCCGAATGACATTGCAATGACAGATACAGGCCATTATATATCTTGTCATAACTTACAAAATTGTGCTGGAGAGAGTGTGAACTATAATGTAAACTATAATCCATGTTTAGTGGCAATGCTCCAAAATGTGTTCATCAATTGTAATAAATGTACCACACTAATGAAGGATGTTGTTAATGTGGGAAAATGTGGGGGGAGGGGGGTAGGGAGCAGGGCATATGGGAATCCCTTATATTTTTTATGTAACACTTATGTAATCTAAGTATCTTTTTTAAAAATTAAAAAGTATATTAAAAATAAATAATCAAAGAAAAAAAGATAGTCACTTCAAATAAGCCAGTAGAAAAACAGGTAAAAGACATTAATAGATATTACACATAATAATAAACATAAATGGCCAACAAAATATGAAAATATGCCCCACCCTCCTCAGTAATCAGGGAAACATGAATGAGAACCACAATCAGGTACAGTTTTTTACCACCATATTGGAAAAAAACTTAAAGTCTGGCAATGCTAGGATGTGGTGAGGATATGGAGCAGGGAGAATAATATCGGCAAGAATAGTAATTGGTGCAATCATTTTGATAAAAACAATTTGGAATTTCCTTGAAGAGTTGAAAATAAACATACTCTAAAACTCAGCAATTTCTCTTTTAGGCTTATTCCTAAATAAACTCTTGCACATGTACACTATGAGCTATTTTGAAGAATGCTTATTAACATCCAAAAGTGGGAAACAATCTAATTGTCAATCAAAGGAAGACTGGGTAAATAAGTGATATGAAATCCTGTTTTAGTTTCCTAGGCTGCTTAAAGCAAATACCATGAATGGTTTGGCTTCAACAATGGGAAGTTATTAGCTTACAATTTTGAGGCTGAGAAAATGTCTAAATCAAGACATCATCAAGACGATGGTTCTTCCCAAAGCCCAGCTGCCAACCATCCTGGGCTCCTCTGCCACATGGCATGGCACATGGTGGTGCCTGCTGGTCTCTCCCTTCTCTTCCAGGTTTTGTTGATTTCAGCTTTTTGCTTATGTGGTTTTCCTCCTCTATTCATTCCACTTATAAGGGACTCCAGTAAGAGGATGAAGACCCATCCTGAATGAGGTGGGTCACACCTTAACTGAAGTAGCCTCATCCAAAGGTCCTACTTCCAATGGGTTTATAGACAATATAAAAGTTATATATATATATATATATGTACAATATACATATATATATTCAGCTGTATATATTAAATATGTCCACACAAAAGAAAGGAAAAGTAATTATGCAAAGAAGCTAAAATAGTAAACTGTGCATAGTGAGGGGCAATATAATGATACTCAAGGCTGGGGAAGAATCATGGACATTCGGGACAACCATTGTGGGAAATCAACAACAAATTTTCAAACTAACTCTGAAGAATCTCCCTGTGGGTCCTCTTGGATTTGTTGCTGACAAAACAAAATCTTTCCTTCTCTACCCCTTCCTTTCCTGGGCTCCACACCATAATATTAATGACTACCATTTGTTGAGTGCCCACCATGTGCCAAGTACCTTCCACAAGTTTTATTGTCTTTCTTTTACAGATGAGAAAATTCAGGACCAGAGAGGTCCAATGGTTTCCCCAAGGTCACACAGCTGGTAGTAGTAGCTAGTAGTATTAGTAGGAGGAGCAAGTAGTAGAGCTGAGATTCAAACCAGGTCTGCATGAACCCCAGGCTAGCTTGTGCCTATCCCTCTATACTCTTCCTACCCACACCCCTTCATGCGATCTCTGTGCTATAATTTCTAGGTCTCTGTGAGCCATATTCTGATTAGGTTACCTCTAATTTTCCCCCATCCATTCATTAAAATGAATAGATCGAGGGTTCAAGGCCATGAGGAAAAAACACACCACGATGGAATAGGGTGCCTAATTCTGATTTCTACTTATGTCAGTGGTACCAAGAGAAAATGGTGATAGAGGACAAATAGGCCACATCAAGACAGCAACTACAAAAGCTCAGGAATATATTATGAAATCCTCTAGGTTGTTTTACATGGCAAGCTATGGTAGGATTAACCTTTCATGAATTTATTTGTAATCTGGCTGCATAAACATTTTGGGGGAGAAGAAAGCAGCTGACTGCGACTTTTAACTTCCACCCCATAATTAAAGGACCTGCTACCACAGTCTCCATTATACAGCAAGAAAAGACCTCCAACCCCAGCCCTGCTCCTGCTCTTAAATCTCTCGAGTTCCTTCTGCCTTTCTATACGGCATAGATAGCTGTATCCCCCTCATGCCACATGCACCTAAACTGTAATGTAGCTTGAAACACACAAAAGTGTAATAACACTATTCTGGATACAAGCCATGTCTGCAGCCCAAACCTGGAAGGGAACACCAGATAATGAATGACTCATTGCAGTCTGTCTTATTCTTGGTTGAAAATAATCCTTCAATCAAGAAAACAGACCATACATAAGACACACTTAACTAGAATCACAATCGCTGGTTCCAGCAGATAAATCCTTAAAGCATTGCTGATAATCAGAATGGGAGTTGGTTGGTTATTTCCTATATGTCACCTTTAATACCATTGAGCCTCATAAGGCAGTGTCATGTGTCCTTTAGTTTTCACATAATTTAGAATAAAGTTTAGGAATGCAGAAGACAGACACTAGAGGATGACATAGGAAATCCGGATTGTTTTTCTGGCCAAAGATTGTCCTGCCCCTGATTTTCTGTATTCCCAGTCCAGAGTCAGAATGAAGAAAGAAAGAAAAAGGAAGCCTTAATTGACAATATAATGCCCACAAGCATCAACAGATGTGATCCCTTGTAATGAAGCATGTGGGTCTAATTTGGCACCACTATTCACTTGGAGGATCTCCTTGCTGAGTTCTTGCAGGCTATCCTTCTAAACCTATGTTTGGCTGGCACCTGTGCCCTGTTGAAACTGGCATACCACCCTATGGGTGGGCACAGTGCCACCCTAACAGATGGCCATGAGAGTCATCATGCTGGAGAACCAACTATTGTTTCTAGCAAGTTTCACTTAACAGCAATTGGCATCTCACTAAAGAATGACAAAATGGTAGTCTACCTTTCTGTGAAAGATAAACTATGTCCTACAACTGACATGTCTACAATGGGTATGTGTGAGTCATTTCACATATTAAATGGAGACTTATGGGGAAAGAAGTGGCACTGCAATGTGTCCGATGGTGCTAGCGAAAAGAGGGAGCAATACACATTTCAAGCTGCCACAGTCACTTCAACTTCCTGGTCTCCTAGAGCCAATAAGTAATTCAAATCCAATATCGTTAGAGTAATATTTTTAAACAGCCTCTTGTTTTACAACACCCATCTGCTTGTTCACCTACCTGGGTCTGCCCCCATTGATAAAACACACCTGCTCTACTAACAATGCCAATGTGATTGGGGAATATTTGGTTTTTTGAGGGAGAACATTTAATTTTAAGACTTGCATATTATACATAATGCTTGGACATAGATGTAGAGTCCATACATGTTTGGGTCATGGAAAAATTATTGGGATGCATAATGTAAAGCATCCTGAGAAGAGGATTATAAGTAGAACTGGTACTCCAAACTAGGGAAGGAAACCATGATTATGAGAAGAGATGTGAGGAAGTAGGAGTAGCTGAAGGAAAAGGGTATATTTGGGGCAGGGGGAGAAATCATGCATAATATGAAAATTGGAACATATGGTGTAGGTCAAATATTCATCTATTTCTTTCCAAACCCATTAGAAGGAAGAGAGGTTGGCTGATTACAACAATACAATGTCATCTCCTCTCTCCTCAAAAGATGAACTTGATAACTAAAATCTCAGCCAACACTGACATTCAGGTAGGAATGTTTAGGTCCATTAGGAGGGAAAAAAAGAGAAAAGGGAACTTATCTTTTATGAGCACCTATTACGTGTCAAGTATTGTGTTATATACTTTGCAGGCAGTCCTCACTTTGCACGGTTTCAATATGCATGAATCTCAGTTACCACAGTTTAGTTAAATTATATCAATGCATCAACAACATGGTTCAAATTTCAGTTATCAGGGTATATTTACTGTGAGTAATTGCATGAAGTAGAAACTTTGTTGCTAGCTCTTCAGTCCACAGACCACTATGTAAATAATAGATGTGCATGATGATCAGTGACCAATTACCCCTCTTCTTTCAAAGTCTGGCTGTGATCGGTCACCAAGCATCTGTTTTTCAGTTCACACACAGACAGCAGACTGTGCAGTTGTATTGCCTCCTTATATCCCAGTGACAAATCCACATGACATTTTCCAAAACTGGATAATGAAAAGAAGTCATCCAACAAACATGAAACTGCAGCAAAGACAAAAAAAAAGTGATAATATTGGAAGTGAAATTCTAATCAAACATAGACGGAGTTATAGAAGAAACAGCTAACCATGATTTGGTGGTTTGAGGCTGTATGTTCCCCCAGAAAAATATGTTATTAATGTCAATCCATTCCTGTGGCTGTGAACCCATTGTAAGTAGGACCTTTTGATGAGACTACTTTAGTTAAGCTGTGATCCACCTCATTCAGGACTTGTCTTTATCTTATTACTGGGGTCCTTTATAAACAGAATGGATCCAGAGAGAGAGATAGCCATGGCAGCAAGAAGCTGAAAGCAATGAAACCTGGAAGAGAAGAGGGAGACCAACAGACACCACCCTGTGCCTTGCCTTGTGGCAGAGGAGCCCAGGATCACTGGCAGCTGGTATTCAGGAAGAATGTATCACCTTCACAATGCCTCGGTTTGGACATTTTCTCGGCTTCTAACTGTAAGCTTATAAATTCCCATTGTTTAAGCCACCCCATTTCATGGTGTCTGCTTTAAGCCGCCTAGGAAACTAAAACACATGGTAATGTTGTCACTGATGCCATGTGAGAGATTCCAGATATGCAGCCAGAGAGACTTAGTTTAGGCAAAATTATCGACATAAGAGGAAAGTGGTTGTAACAAAAAGGACGAAGACGTCCCAGAGGAAGTGATACTGGCCAAAATCTTCACTTTACAGGAACTCTGAGAGATATTTCGTAACATGGAAAGTGCATGGATAAAATACAGGAAGCTGATCCAAGCTTAGAAACGCGTATGAAAATTCACCAAGGCATAGAAAAGATACTCGCTCCGTATTATGTTATACAATAAGAAAGTTGGCACTGTTCAGACCACTCTGGATACATTTTTTACATACATAAATAAAACACTTTAATTCTCAGTGTATTTAATGTTTTTAATTATAAAACTTTATAATTAGAGTAAATATTGGTTTTATAATTTTATCTCATCCCCCTATACATTTATAACCAACAGCTTGACTTTGGAAGAGAGAGTGTTTAATGTTTCGACAAAAAATTTTAAAGGTCACAGAACAATTGTAATTTTTCCATTGAACATTCAGACCAACTTGTAGCATTTTGGCTTGCATGACCATTTTTACGGTCTGGCAGTACTGTGCAAAACAAGGACTGTCTTACAATATTTCATTTGAAACTCACAAAAACCCTAGGGCTTAGGTACACGGTCCAAATTTCACAGGTGAGGATCAGAAAAGTTAAGCGCTTAACTAAAAGTTAAACAGCTTGGTGGTGTAAAGGACAAACAGCTCTATATAAAGTACCCAGCACAAAATTGGTGCTCAAAAGAGAAGTTCTCTTCAAAATAATCTGAACACACCCAAGAGTATCTGGCCTCAAATTTATGCTCTTTTTCCTAGGTGACACTGCCTCCTAAATGAAATGAGTATTTCATTAAATTCAGTCTAGAAATTGAATCTAATATATTTTTTGAAATTTTGCATGTGATAAAAGCCATTTGGGAAAAAATGAACTATTACTTAATAAATGGTATTTGGTCAACTAGATAATAATTTGGGGAAAAAATAAGATGAAAAATAATCAACCTCAACTAACACTCAAGATAGTGTAGGGGATGAAATCAAAGCTATATTGCTAGTTGAAATTCTACCTGACTATATCAATAGTCAATCCAGATGCATCAAAGATATAAGAATAAAAGACAATACCATAAATATTATAGGAGATAATTTGTTTGAGTTTTTCTTAAAATCCTGGGGTGAGAAAGGCAAAACATCACAAAACCCAGAAACTGTAACTTAAGCGTCTGGAAATTTTGCATATATAAAAACTAAAATTAAAAATTTCTGCATAGGGAAGCGGCTGTGGCTCAATCAGTAGGGCTCCCGTTTACCATATGGGAGGCCCCGGGTTCGGTTCCCGGGGCCTCCTGGTGAAGGCAAGCCCGCCCGCACGGCGTGGTTAGCTGACCCAGCGAGCACAAGCAGCAAGGGGGGGGTAAATGAATAAATAAATAAAATCTTTAAAAAAAAAAACAAAAGAAAAAAGAAAATTTCTGCATAGTAAAACAACACCTCAAACAAAGTTTAAAGAAAAATGACAAACAGGAAAATATTTGCAACCACGGCTGACAAGGGAAATGAACATATTCTCAACATATAATGAGCTCTCTTTTTTTTTTAAGATTTGTTTTATTTATTTCTCTCTCCCCATCTCCTCGTTGTTTGCACTTGCTGTGTCTGTTCGTCTCCGATGTGGGAAGAGGTGCCTAACCGCTTAAGTCACCTCCGTGCCCTGCTTTGTTGTGTCTCTTGTTGCATCATCTTGTTGTGTCAGCTTGCCATGCCTGCCCGTTGCGTCAGCTCGCTGTCTTCTTCAGGAGGCACTGGGAACCGAACCACGGACCTCCCATGTGGTAGGTGGGAGCCCAATCACTTGAGCCACATCCACTTCCCAACAATGAGCTCTTACAAACCAAAAATTTAAAAAGTGCAAGTGCTATAACAGAAAAAAATGGTAAAGAGCACCTTATAAAATAAGAATCGAAAAACAAATGGCAATAAGCCTAAGAAAGTATATTCAACCTGAATAATAATCATTTAAACAATGCAAATAAAACTACAATGAGATATCACAGCTCACCAGACTAGCAAAGATGAATAAGATCAGCCCTAAGGAGACAATCACAAAACAAAACAAAACTACTGAGTATTCATAAGAATATCTATTGTAGCACTGGTTGGAATAATAAAAAACTTGAAGAAATTAAAATGTACATCTAAAGGACTTGTTAAGTATATTAATGAACAGCCACACACTGAATTACCATGCAGCCCAATAAAAAAGGATTCAAAGATTATGATCTGCAACCTTTCTTACTCTCATTGAGCTTTTTTTTTCTTTTCTTTTTTTTTTTTTGCATGAATACACCCACTTTGACCAAAAACGGATTTGAGTAATTTCTTTCAATCTTGAACTTAATTTACTTTTCCTTTATCCATTTGCCAAGCCAGCCCTGATCCTGCACAAGCAATACAGCAGGGTCTCAGTGTGCCATTATGCACAATACTGAGTTGTCTGAGGATGAAATGAGGCTTCCCTTGTTTTCCTGGGTCATCTTTGTGTCTAAGTCATTAAGTCATTTATTTATATAATAAGGAACAGTCCTGAGCCTTGACCCTGATAGAATATACATTCGGTACAACCTGCGCTCTTCCCACCTTGAATGCAACTTCTCCCACGGATCGTCCTCTGATTTTTTATTTTAAATTAGCATATTTTACTTAATAAATGGCATAATGGCGAAAGTCATTCTAAAGGTGGTTTCCTTAGCACAACAATTGTTGACATATACATAGAAAAGTCACCGTGGTTCCTAGTTGCACAATCACCTTCGTGTGGCTATAATGAAAAGGCCATTTGTAATCATTTTCCTATCTTGGGCTAAGATAACCAATTAGAGTAAAGGGGAGCAGGAACAATGCATGTTTGATGATAACATGAAAAGTTACATAGGAGAAAGAACTTTGGTCTATAAGTTATCTAAATCCTCCCTTCCTGCCTCTACCCTAGGCCCAGTGATGGGGGCCAGATCCTGAGGGCCTGGCTGGATGGGATGCACCTTTCAGTCAGCTCAAGCTGGGAACGCCCATAGAATGAGCCCAAACCTTGAAGGGAAGGTGGGAGCCAGGAGCCAGAGGGACAGAACAAATGAGCTCCAAAATGAAAAAGTAGAAACCTAAAGAAGCAGCAGAATCACAGACAGGTTCGGGTCCTAAATTGAGGACTTGGCTTACTTTGGAAACTTGAACATGTTGCTTAACTTCTCTGAGCCTCAAAGTTTTCATCTGTGATAGGGGGTAACTCCATCTGCTCTGCTACTATATGACTATAACTCAAAAGAGTTATATAAATGTCAGGGCTAGTTTTTATTAAGGTTCCAATATTTTGTGACTAGGAATTCCCTTATTTTTTGAAATTCTAGGATAGAGGGATGACCCATGCAGAGTCAATGTGCGTTTTTCTTCCCTACAGTGTGAGAGGTGCGAGAAAAATCACCTGGAAACCATTGAATGTTGCCAATTTTCAAAAGCCTCACTGTGTGGCAACAGCAAGAGTGAACTTGGATTCCATTTTTCCCCTCTACTTAGGTGTAGAGGCCAAGATGCCTCTCTCAACTGTGGGAAAGTCCTGGAAATTCGGTGGGAGTGGGACAAGAGGTGTCAGAAGGGACATGCTGCATGCCCTGCTAAGGCTCAGGCAGGAGCTTGAGTAATTAATTGGAAAAAAAAAAACGGAGAGGTATAAGCATATTTGCACCCTGAGCTTGTAGCATATGATACCTAATATTACTGCAGTATATTATTATTATCATTATCATTAATTATTGTAGGATACTTATTTAGCAACTTCAAGAATTTCAGTGCCAGAATATAAGTGTCATGTCTGATAGGGACAATTAAAGGAGGGAACTGAGAGTGGGGGATAGAAAAGGCATTTTACTCAGAGCATGTGCCAAGGCACAGAAGCTTGAAGAAGCCTGGGTGTGACTTGGGGTTCAAGGGTCAGAGTTAGGCATATAATGTATGAGGAGAAGCCATAGCAGATAGGGGTTGGCCAAGTAGGTAGGGGGCCAACAGGAGGGGCCTCGAATGCCATTCAAAGACCTCTCTCCTCTAGGTACAGTTTCTCCTCAGGGCCCTTGAAGATCTATAAGCAAGGAAGTGGTCTGATCAGATCCAGTGGGGAGCAGAAGGAAATTTTCAGCAGCATGACAGTTAAAACTACCCCCAAACTTTTCTACAATGCAATATAAATATGAAAATAAAAGTTTCAAACCGTTTTTAAATCCCATAAGCCTAACATCTTGCATACATCATTCAGAGCTTGAGCTTTATCTGATAATTACTTATAATAGAGTCAGTGTTTTAAAAAACTCTAAAGTCGGTCCCCTCTGAAATAAGGGGAAAAAAACAACATGATTTGAAAAGCACTGAGAAAGCAGGCAAAATAAGGACAGCAGACAAGCAAGATTGTCTTTAAGTAGATGGAAATAAAATTGAATGGGTTATTTTCTTTTAGCTTAGACATGTTTATTTAATTACACACAGATCTACTTTAACACACTAGTGTGTTACTATATCATAACATTTTCAATTCAAACTGAGACTTGCAGGGAGTGTGGCTTAGCATTCTACAAAACGGCTGCAGATCAACCCGTTCAGGCAAACCTCAAACCATGCTATTGGTTCCAATTTAATCCCACAACTTCAACCCTACAGAAGGCTAGGAAAGAGAACACTCTGATTTAGCACTTCTAAGACCTCCAAGGGAAGCAGAAAGAGGGATGCCAGAAAGGAAACCATATGTTTCCCAAGAATCACTGAGTTGTGGGAAGATAGGAACGCGTCCTCGAATACGAGTCACTTACAAGATGGGGCACAGGAGTGGTGTGTAATTGGGCCATCTTCCCATCTGTAAACTCAATGCTGTAACATTTTGACTACCATGTGTAACCTTTTATTAACATTCATCAACCTCTGAAAATAATTGCCTTCTCCCAATAAGGCATCGGGTATAAGGCCATAAGATTATATAGCTATTTCCCATTCTACTGAAATCCAGAGTAATTGTCCTTCATATAATGTGCATGGCACGGAAGCTGGGCTCTGAGCGAGCGATTTTCTCGAGTGACTTTCTTACAGTGAGTCACGGTAACATTGCCTTATGTGGTACTGGGGCCAAAGAGGCCGTATGTGCGCCTAGAAACACGTTCTTTGCCATGTGTAAAGGCCTCAAATCATGTAAATCTAAGACAATTGCTTTGTGGAGGAAATCTCACCCATAAACCTAACTATAGAAGAAAGATGTGAGTGAACAAACCGTTTTCCCTGTTTCTTTTCTAATCAGGGATCCTAAAGAAAGACATTTTAAAAATTACCTTCCGGTAACAAAAAAAAAACCTTAAGACAGAATGGAGGAAAGGAGGCATCCAAATAGGTGAAGTTGCATCTTCTCAATAGTCCGCACTGACAACATAACGTCAGATAATGAACATTACCTCAGGGTTTTCATTCTCTACTTCAAATTAAAGTGATGTTCTTTCATTAGCCAAGAAAGCTCTGATATCAATCAAACAAGAACAGAATCTTTCCCCCAAATAATAAGTAAAGAAACATGGCAGACTAGGAAAGGACCAAATTAGCTACACATTTTCCATCCCATTGTTTTCTGTAAAATAAAATTTTATAACGAGCATGCACCATCCAAGCTGTGCCGGTCGGCCTCGCTTCCGAAACCACTCACAGAGCAGTAATAAAAACCAAGCATGAACTCTAGGACATCTGCTCGGGCATTGTGATCAAATGCAATCATTTTGGTCACAAATCTATACTCGCTTCAACTTTTTGTTGAAATATTAGTTTGTCTGCAGCATCTCCAATCTGGCGCGCGAGGACTGACAGATGCTCCGGTTTTACCTCATCTTCAACTTACACGGCTTCTCATTATACCAGCTACAGCTCGGCAAACTATTCCTCCGTTCTGGAAGGCGGACAAAATGCCATCTGTCTCTGCACGGTTATCAAAACGAATACTGCAGTGTGAAGAAACTCGGCTCCAAAATGGTGTATGGGAGAGTGAGGAGTTGCACCGCATCCACATCTTATTAAAAATTATATATGTACACATTATGTATGCATGTGTATATTATGTGTGTGTGTGTATATATATATATATGCAAGCACTCACCGCTCAAGCTTTCCAATTATTCCATGATGTGAACATTTTCGACCAAAAGGCACGTCTCACCTTTGCTAGCTCTATTTGTAACCCATGCAGTTTACATCATCTGACACTAATGACTAGCTAGAAGGCAAGAGAGCTGTGCTCCCCCAGCAAAAGATTCCAAGGTCATTCGGCACCCAACAGCAGGTGGGAGCTTCCTGTAAAAATCGAGCTAGATTTAGAGACAATGGAGAGGCAGAAGGGAGCAAAAGCCTTTATAGAAATGGAAAGACATTGCCATTTCAACTAGAGCCCAGACCCCTGCAAGTCAGGAGTGGGCAGCGGAGGAGAAAGAGAAGGGGAAAGAAGACGAGGAGGGGGAGAGAGAGAGGCTGATACCACAGAGAGCCACAATATGGCGCTGATGGTTTTGTTCTCCCTGATAATAGGATCGTGGCTAGGAAAGTGCTTGCCGTGAGCGCAAAGCAACATTGTCAGATGTTTGACTCCTCACCTGCAGCAAAATGTGGAACTTGAACTCTATGTGTGACAGCATGTTTAACTTTGATTTCTTTACATCCATAGATTTGAAGCATGGAAAGGGAAAAGAACTTTCAACCTGGAGAGGAATTTTATACTTCAAGAAATTCAAGGAGCGCTTTAAAGCCAGTATTTTCTTCAGTGGAGATGCTAGAGATCAAGATCAATCGTATTGAGGATCTTGAGATTTGGAGACTCTGACTTAGGGGATATTCAGCCTTTTACTCCTGAACCTCTTGACATTTAAGGGTGCCTGCTTGGGGCCAACAGTGTTTTCTCACTAGCAACTGATAGGTACCAAAGTCCTTCATGGACTTTTTCAAACCACATCTCACCCTAAACCCAGGCATCTGTCTAAAAAAATTGATAAGGATTAGAAATCGGAATGAAGGCTGTTTTTTTTTTTACACCAAAGTCAATTGGTTTGGATCTGTTTACATAACCTTTTGTTTAATTCTATAGTGTCTGGGAAATGAGATTCTGGAAACCTCATATGAAAGCTCAGTCCAGTTCCCCCGTGGGTCACTTAACATCACTGTCACAGGTCACAGCCACACACTCTCCTTTCACCCCAGCGAGCCATCTGGCAAATGGTGCCATTGGTCACAATGGGAGCTAAGGAGAAAATGTGGCCAGATCCAGATCAGGCCGAATCCCTCCTCATGGATGGGTGGTGGGGGTGGGACATGACAAGAGGTCAGGAGGGCCATCTTGGTATGCACAGGACAGCCCATTTGCATTTTGCTGTCTTCTCTAATTCCCACACCAAACTTCATTTCCAGGCACTGTTTCTGCCAGGGTCGTTTGGGGTTTCTGTGCTTACCTGTGACTAACCTACAATGATAAGTTTCATGGATTTATATGATGCTAGTCTAGGTTAAAGTGATCACCCAGACAGGATGCCCACTCAGTCAGGCAGGGCCTCTACAGAAGCTCTCGGCTGCACCTTGCTCGGCTTCTCACAGCCATCTGCACCCCCTTGCTCTGAACCCTGATTCCCACATGGACTTTGGATTTCTGGTTGCCTATAGCTCTGGGCACCTCCTCTTTTTTAAATCAGCCCTTCTGCTAGCACATCACATTGCCCCTTGAAGGAGCATCCCTGATACTCTCTCAGCATGCTTCTGGCCTGGCCCGTTTGCACTAGGCACAAAAAGCGGGATAAAGCTGAATGACTTTGGGGCTGAATGTCACACGATCTGAGCCCCGGCTGAACCAGGAAGAAGCAGTGTGGCTAATCTCTCCGTCCATGTGCATCGTCCTTTTACAGATGGAATAATTATACTGATCCTGTCCCCTTTGTAGGGACAAAACAGTGCCTGGTACAGAGCAGACACTAGGTCAATATTCATTAACATATTGAAAAGACTGGAAAGTTAAAGTACCATCCACCTATAAGGTCATCTTAAAGCATTATCACCATCGTAAATGATTTGAAATGCCCTTAAATGTCTCAACATCTGCATCGAATCCAAGGTAGTAGCAACTGCTGACCAATAAAGTCCTGTACATCTATATGGGTATAATAACACTAGTTAATATTTACCGAGCATATACTAGGTGCCAGGCAGTATTCTAAGCACACTACATAAATTAATTAGCTAATTTAATCTCACAGCAACCCTAACGGTTACTAACCTTCATTTTACATATGAGGAAACTGAGGCTCAGAGAGGGTACGTACCTTGTCCCAAGTCACCCACACGTGATAGGTGAAAGAGCTGAGCTTTGAATCCAGCTCTAGCGCAGGCCTCAGAACCTATGTGTTTCCGTGATGCTATTCCACAAAGTTAGAAATGCAACAGCAAATATAAATGAACTAATCAGGAAGCAGACTTACGTTGATGGCACAGAACCCAAAAACTACAGGGAAAACCAAAGCCAACCACACTTTAACCTCCCCAACACAAGGTCCACAAAACTAGACTTGTGATCCACAGTGACCTTGATGACAAACGTCCATTTATAAAGCAATCCGTCTTTATCTTGCCATGAGTCCACTCTCGGATCTATTTAAGGGACCATTTGCTTGGCAGTGTGTGCGGTTCGCAGTACAGCCGCCTCCTTGCTCCTCTGTCCTCTTAAGGTCGCAGCGGGAAGGTGGGAGTGTTCAACTTGGACTCAGCAGGGCTGGGTTCTGGTCCCGACAGGCACCATCTGGCCCGTTTTCTCTTTGGTAAATTAAGGAGGTTGGAACAGATTCTGCATTAAGCTCCTGCAAGGGCTACGATTGTATCATCTTTTAGTTCTGAAGTTCATGTTCATCCTGTGAGCCCAAATGGGCTGAGGAGAGAGTAGGGGGAAGACTCAACAGGCTGAAACGCCAGAGAAGGCTTCAGAGAAGCCATAGTACCTCAGTCCAGAATAGCCTGCAGTTTCATCCCAGAACAGCTTTCAGTGGACCAGCTGTTTTCAATTTCTCATGGCAATAGTGGGATTTTGATGATGATGATGATGAAGAAGAAGAAGAAGAAGAAGGACTGTTGCCACCATTCACTGAGTACCTCCTATAAGCTTAGTATTTTATATACATTGTTTCAGTTAACCTCACAAGAACACTTATTATTATACCCACTTTACAGATGTGCAAACTGAGAGGTAAAATGCCTTTCCAAGGTTCCCACAGCTAGTAAATGACAGCTGGTATTGTGATACCAGCTTCAAGGTCTACAAGAGTAGAGCCCATCTACCTTATTCACCATCGAGTACCCAGTACCTAGCCCAATACCCAGCACTTACTGAGTGCCTAATTCAATCAGTGCTTATTGAAAGAAGGACGGACTCCAAAGCTTGCATGGTTGTACCTCTAAATGCCAACTTTTTCTAAGACCCAATACCTAGCTCTTGCTCCAGATATGGTTGGGCCCTTTAGTGAAAATTACAAGACAAGACAATCCCATTTTAGAAACGAGGAAACTGAGGCTTGCAGAAGGCAAGTGACTTGCCCACATCGACAATCCACACAGCTAATAAGTGGTGGACCTTGGTTTGACTCTGTCTAGTGTCAAATCCTGAGCTACTTCTGAGAATGTTAAAGTTATCTGTCAACTAAGAATTATTATTTACTGAAAATGAGAACCAAAAGTAATCTTCATGGAACATTCTGTATAAGCGAAGCTATGTATTTTGAGTTCATTTTCAACGGGGCTGCTATCTTCTCCCGCCCCTGTGATGCAGACACATACACCAAGGCAACTGGCCTCCTGGGGAACGGGTTAGGTGTCGTTTGAAAACCACACTCCAAGCACTCAGCCAGGCATCGCTCACTCACTCACTCCCAGCTCTGCCATCAACGCCCCTTGCACCAAGCTTTGGAACCGAAACCCTCTTGTGAGAAATGAGAGGCATTCAAGAGACCAGCTTGTTTTTTTCAGTCCCTTCCATCAACTTCATGTATTTCAGATTAATATAAAAGCAGACACATTCATGATGAAAGACATGTAATATTACAAATGCGAAAGGAAAACATTTGGGGGGAGGAGTCTTCATTGGCTAAGAAATGAAGAAAACCCGAATGTATTATTTATTCCCCATTACTGCAGTTTTATAAAGCTGTCAGTGTTGGTTATTTAGGATTGAGCGAACGCATAATTTCCGTTGCAGCAGTATGAAAAGAAAGCAGCATTAGGCGTTTCCCAGGTTTTCACTGATTAGCTTTATGGAAGGAAGTCAGACATCACACACCCTCGGCAAGGGGCTGTTGAGCGTTGCCTGGACCACGCTATTTCCATTAGCAAACAGCGCTCAGAGAAGCATAGGGTGGCAGACCACGTGACACCGTCGTCGTGTCTCCTGGGGTGTGACTCCAGTACCACTCGCACGGTGCAAAATGTCTTCTCCTCACACGCGGCTTGCATCTAGCTCTCTCACCTCAACTCTCCTCTCCTGCCCTCCACACTCGCCCTGTACTCGCCCCTAGCGAATTCTTCACACTGCCCAAAACGTCGTGCCCTTTCGGGTCTCTACTCCTTGGCACACGATGTTCCCTTTTACTAGAATGCCTTTTCCCTGCCCACCCTTTTTGTCTGCAAAATAGGCACGTACGCTTCTTTCACGACCCCACTTATCCTCTGGGAAACCTTTCCTCAGCTCAGCATCGCTGCAGAAGCAGTTGCTCCCCATGCCCACTTCTACTCTGGCGTTCACATACACCTCCATAGTAACTGGTTTAGATACCTATGTGGCCCACGAAGCTGCAAGCTCCTGGAGGTAGGGACCCTCGCCTGTACACCACTGTGGCCTCCGCGCCTAGGTGCCGTGGCTTCTGGCTCCTGGTTGATGTTCGGTAGAATTCCAGTGAGTGAACACTGATGGACTCTCCAGACATGGCTTGTGCCTTTGTTCTCGGCTTCAGAGCAAACCATTCAAAAAGGCACTTCCGAGGCATGTTTTTACTGTGGCTGCATGCTGAAATCTGTTCACTTCCCATAGAAGGCCATCTTTTTTTGCTCCAGTAAGGCCCACATCTGACAACATGAGTTTACCTTGAAAAGCAGAGTGTCTCCATTCTGAATGGCAAAACGAGATGGTCTGGAGGAACAGAAAGCTGCGAAGCAAACTGTGATCCAAAATGAGAGGCGAGGTCCAGCCTCTTGGATCTGATCCCATGCAATGCTCCATGTATCTCTTGTGACTTGCATTACATTTTCAAGAGTAACAGTTTGGGTAATCTCATTCACTTGGAGTTCCTTCCTTCTTTCTCCTTTGCATTTCTGGAAATCCTCTTAAAATTCTAAAGGATCTTGCTTCCAATCTTCCACCCAAATTAAGATAGAGTAGAAATAATATGGCCTTTGGTACTATGTGTTGGTACTATGTGTTAAGCAAAATTCTAATATGACTCCCAATGATACACTACAGTTTTGTATAATATCTCCTCTTCAGAGTGTGACTAGGACCTGTTATCTCTATCAAACCAATGGAATATGTCAAAGGTGATGGGATGTCACTCCTCTGTTACATTATATTATATGGCAAAGGCTAAGGGATTTTACAGATGTAATTAAAGTCCCTAAGCAGTTGGCTTTTGGTTAATCAAAAGCAAGATTATCCTGAGTGGGTCTGGAGTAATCAGGTGAGTCCTTTCAAAGAGGGCTTAGCCTTCCCAGAAGGCAAAGACTTGAAGCAAGAAGCAAGAGTCTTTTTCTTTCTTTCTCTTCCTCCCTCCCTCCCTCCCTCCCTCCCTTCCTTCCTTCCTTCCTTCCTTTTCTTCCATCTGTCTCTCCTTCCCTCCCTTCCCCCTCTCCCTCTCTCCTCTCTCCTATTTCCTTTCTTTCTCCACTCTCCTCTCTTCTCTCTCACTCACTCACTCACTCTCTGGCTCCCTGTTGTTGGCTTTGAAGAAGCAAGCTGCCATGAATTCTACAGGCACAAGAAATGAATTTGGCCAATAAACTGAGGAAGATTGGGAATGTGGGTTATAGCAGTTTGGTATCGTTTATGAATTCCAGAAATAAATACTGGATTGTGTTTGTAAACTGGTCTGTACCTCTGGGAGTATTAGATTGTATTATCTTCAGAGGTTTCACTTTTACTTGATTAAATTATGATTAGGGCTTTGATTGTGCCATTTCAGTAGGATGCCCTTGGTGGGCGGGGACTCACAGAGAAAACGACATGGCAGAGGAGAGTTGGAGTTATAATGCTGGAGCCCTGGGAAGTAAACACACAGAGGAAGAACACAGGGGAATAAAGACGGCTCCACAGACACGGCAGAGGCCCCAGGAAGAGAGAGAGCCTGATAGTCTACAGCTGACCTTGTGGAGAGACCAGAGCAAGCTGAGCCCGGAAAGAAACAAGCCCAGGAGAAAGATGAGACTTATCCCAACCTATAGCTGATATTGGAAGAAGCTGGGACCATGGACCCTTAAGAGGAAGAGGGAGGCTGAACCCTTGCAGACATCAGCAGCCATCTTGCTCCAATACGTGGCAACAGACTTTGGTGAGGAAAGTAATTTACTCTTTATGGCCTGGTAACTGTAAGCTTCTACCCCAAATAAATACCCTTTATAAAAGCCAACAGATTTCTGGTATTTTGCATCAGCACCCCTTTGGCTGACTAATACATGGTTCCTTCCCTAGTTGAGCCTCCCCATGAGAATGCAGCTCAGCTGACACTTTGATTGCAACCTTGTGAGACTCTGAACAGAGAACACAGTAAATCCATGCCTAGACTACTAAGCTATGTAACCTGTGCTAAGTTTGAGGTGGTTTGTTACACAGCAACAGATAGCTCATAGAGCACCTGGGGTCCAATACCAGTGCCATCTCTCCCTAGGTGTGTGTGTCACTTTACACTCTGTGCTTTAACTTCCTCATCTATAAAATAGCAGTTATGTCATTTATCTTGAAGGGCCACTGTGAGAAGTAACAAATGAATAAATGTCAAACATGTTAACATAATTCTTGGATGTTAAGTACTTACAAACTCTCTCACGCAAGGATTCAAATATTAATAAACAGATATTTCTTTGAGTCCTACTCAATGCCAGGCATTGTTCTAGGTGCTGGCTTTCAGAAATGAACAAGACAGACAAAGCACCTGCTCTTATGGCGCTCACCCACTAATAGTGGGGAGACACATAGTGATCAGCAAAATATATGAATGAACAACAGCACAGGAGGAAGGTAAAATGGGATGATGTGGTAGTGAGTGACTGGGGTCACACCCAATTGGGTGGTAAGAGAACTCTCCAAAGAGGTGACATCTGACCTGAGAGCAGAATGACAAGAAGGACCCAGTTGGGTGAAAATCAAGGGGCAAGGTATTTTATTTTATTTTTTAAAATATATATATATATATATTAAGATCCTTAGATTACACAAATGTTACTCAAAAAATATAGGGATTCCCATATGCCCCACCTCCCACACCTCCCACACCCTCCCACATAAACATCCTTCATTAGTGTGGCACATTCATTGCAATTGATAAACACATCCTGGGGCTTTGCCACTAAGCATGGACCATAGTTCACATTGTAGACCACACTCTCTCCCACACAGTTCTGTATGTTATATGCTGATATAAACTGGTCTATATTTGTCATTGCAATGTCATTCAGGACGATCCCCAAGTCCCAAAAAAAGCCCCTGTATTACAACTGCTTTTCCCTCTCCCTGCCCCCAGGGCCTCCAGTGGCCACTGGCTCCACATAAAGGGAACAAGGCATTTTAGAAAGAGATGGTACAAAACTTTCAAGCATGAAAGAGTTTGATGCTTTTGTGGAACAGCACAAAGACCAGGGAGGCTGAAGGTGAAATGAGCAGAGGGGCAAAAGGGGTGAGACAAGGCAGAGAGATAGGCAGGGACCAGATCACACAGAGCCACATAGCCCGCCGCCAGAGTTTGGCTTTTATTTAATTTCTCATTGGAGGGTTGACACCCAGGGGAATAGCATTATCTGGCTTCTATTTTTATTAGATAACCCCATGGCTTTTTGGTACCTAGATTGTAGGGGCAAGGGTTGAGGCACAGAGGCCAGCAATAGCCCGTGCAAAAGAGGATTATGACTGGGACTCGGTAGAGGGACAGCAATGCAGATGGCCCAATAAATAGTTGTCCAGTAATTAAATAAAGAGATTCAGGCCCACAAAAAGTGAAACCCTACATTTCCCCCCATTTTCCCTCTCTACCCCACTTATTTTCTCATACCAGGAACCCAGTGGCTGTGTATACCCAGGATCTGGCTTGACCAGCAAGGCTGGAGAAGGCAGTTTCTTTAACAAGGCAACAGAGACACTAAAATCAAGAGAACCCACAGAACCTAGAACCTGTGCAAAAGCCAAGATTTAGGAAGGTGTGGGGAGGATCCAGAAGGAAGGCTGTCAAAGCCACAGATAGCTGGAGGCAAGGCATGGCACAAAGGAGAGAAACACACATATATATAAAAAATAACATTTTTGTAAGCAAATACACATATATGCATATATATTTATATATCATTTTACAAATGTTTGTATGTATTGTGAGAATTTTGATTTTTACCCATAATAAAAAAAATAAATAAATAAATAAATAAAGGACACCTACAAACAAAAAAAAAAAAAAAAAAAATCAAATGGGGAGTGGGCATGGCAATGGCCTAGGCCATGGCTGGAATTCCTGACTCTTCTAACCTTTGTCCATAGTTTAAGGATGGGGCGTGTAGATGGGTTAGCTGAATTTAAAAGGCCAGGGTCAAAACAAAAGATCTATCTCTATGTGTGCATATATGTATATATTTATAAGCATGTATAAAACATAAGAAAAATTACAATCATCCATTTGGGCATCATATATTAAAATAAACAATATTAAGGGCCTGAAGCAAATCAACAAAAATAGAATAGATTTCCCTGGGAAAACCTCTAAGAGAGTTTTAGTAAACTGAAGAGTATCATTAAATACAGTTTTCTTTGGGCTTGAAGTATATCTGTTTTGCCATCCATTAATTAAAGATATAGTTGTCATCTTATAACCAGCCAGTGTTTGTAATTCCACCATTAACACAAATCATGAGTCATAAATGGAAAGAAACCAATGAATTGTGACTTAAAGCATCTCAGTAATGCATCTGACACATCCAGCAGGTGAACAAAGAAAGGGCTTTGACAGCTGGGAGTGTGAAACAAATGTAAAATAATAGAGATAACTATCTCCTCCAGAAGACCAAGATACCAAATGACAGGCTGGCTGTTTTTAAAGAAACATCAGGGCAACACCCAAGCACAGGACACAAGATTGTTTTTTATAACAAGGGCCCCCAAATTTCTTGGGCCTAAGAAAAGTTCTGTTAAGCTTTGCTATAAATGTTACAGAATACCAAGTGAATGCAGACGTGATTTCAATTTCACTCCAAGACTTTAGCAGCCTGTTTATCTTTTTGTAGTTATTTCTCATGAAGTAATTGCATTTGCGTATGATCTTTTCTTATTTCACCAACCCACCCTCCTACCATCCAAAACCAATCCAATACCATATTGATTTTTTTCATAGTTACATATGAGCACAATCATAGGTTACAGAAAAAAAAAAAAACACTAAGTAAGCCAACACAAAATCTACAATCATCCATTGGCTTATAAAGAACAATGACTCAATCATTCTCATATGTTTATTGCTCATTGCAAAAGGTTTATTGACTATTGAAGAGGAATTATTGGGCCCCATCCAGGTTTAGAAACATGAATTAAATTATCCAAGGCCAGTTAAGTGAACTTCCACTGTATTTTTTTTTAGCTCAGAAGGTATTCATCATTGCTGGCTAGTAGTTTTTTATCTGATGGAAACATTTAAGCAATTATCAAAGAAATTAGATTGCTGACCACTCTGTTAAAGTTGAAAGATATGTACGGAGTTGTATTTCCAAGGGTGAGCCTGAGGGTTTATACTAGAACATTCAGTCATTTGTTCGGCAAATATTTATCAAGCTCTGTGCCAGGGGATGGGTATACAACAGGGAGGAAAACGAGTTCTGTCTTTGCCCTGGTAGAGGTTACAGTCTGATGGAGGAAGGGGACAATAACGAGAAGTGGGCAGGGCCAGGACACACAGGGCGGTAAACAAGGACTTTGGTTTTTTAAGTGAAGCTGTCATAGATATAGAGATTCGCAGTGTGGGAAGGACCATGTTCAAATGCAGCCCCTTCATCATACAGATGAATAAACTGAGGCCCAGAAGAGGTTCAAGAACTTTATTTCATGCCACAGCAACAGCTGGTGGCTTAGCCCGGACTAGAATCCAGGTCTCTTGACTCCAATCCAGTGCACCTTCCTTTTCATTAAAATGCCACTCTCCATCCCATGCATTCATACAATAAGTGGTTATGAAGCCCCTGCTTAAGCACCAGGCACCGTTCTAGGCGCTGAAGGTACAGCAGTGAACAAAACAATGACCTCTGCTCCCATGGCATTTCCATCCTACGGAAAGGGGCCAACCAGGGCCGGGGGGGCAGGGAATCCTGCACTCCTACAGAAGGGTACAAAGTGGCCTGGGCTGTGAAGGTGCTTTGTAGCTGGCCCCGCTGTGTCTGACATGTCTATGTCTTCCAGCTCAGGAAGGAGAATTCAAAAGAAGAGGCTTAGAGTGAAGGGGAATCCAAAAGAGGCTGTGCCTGGTTTAGCGCTGTAATTGCCATATAGATATATATTTGGAATGCACATTTTAAATAAATGACATCATTGTCCACTCTGAAAAATAAACCAAATGGTGACAATTTCTATAAAAATACATAAGGAGAAGTGATAGCGATTGGCAGGATGTGGAAGAGGGAGGAGTGGGGCAGGAGGAGAGCACAATCAGATAGGGTGGTTGGGGAAGGTCTCAAGGAAGAGAAAGCATTTCATCTGAGACCTAAATATTCTAAAGCCAGCCAGGCATGTGCAAAGATTCTTCGGTGGGAACGAGCACAATGTTTTTTTCCCAGGGAGGTGGAAGATGGTCCATGTGGCTGGAGCAGAATGATTAAGGGAAAGAGCGGTAGAGAGTATCAGTGACATTGCTGAGGCAGAGCATGGGGGGGCTTGAGGACTCTTACAAGCACTTGGGTTCTTATTGTGAGTGAAAGAGGGAACCATCGGAGGGTGATGAGCAGGGGAGTGACTTGTGATGTTTAAAATTATCGCTCTAGCTCCTGTGTGGTGAGTGGACAGCGGGAGGCAGAAGTTGAGGCCAGGAGACCAATGTCAAAGTGATTACATTCACCCAGACAAGAGCTGATGCCTGTGGGGACCACAGTGGCTGTGGGGAAAGTAGTAGCTGGATTCTGCATGTATTTTGAAGATAGGTTTAACAGGACTCACTGATGGATGGGAAGAAGGGAAATTGAAAGGATGAAGGGAAGTCAAAGATGGTTCTGAAGTCCAGATTATGGGAAACTCAGTCGATCTCTCTAGCCATCTCCTAAATGGAGATGTCCTCTAAATCTTAATCTTAATTTGTCCTCTCTTTATTGTTCTCTCTACTGTCTCTCTCAGCTGAGAGATCTCATCTACCTTCAGAGTTTCATCTATAACCATTATTTACGTGCCTTCAAAATCTTTATCTCAGACATTGACCACTCTCAAGCTTCAGTCATTCAAGCCAAACTGCTTGTGGATATGCATACACCCATATCCCACCATCACGTCCAATGCAGCCTACATGATAACCATCACCTTGCTTATATAAAGCACTTCATAGAGCACAGGTTACACATATACATATCCTCACGTATGTGCCACGCATGTCATTTTTTTTTGGGGGGGGGTTTCCTTGGTTTTAATACAATAAAATGACATAATCCAATTTATCTCATGCATCACTTTCAGAGACAGTGCAACTGGAAGTATTTTTGCCATTACAGTGGACATTTCTAAACAGCAAAGTTTGCTTATGGATGCTCCTGCACTTTCAAAAGAAAAAGAAAAGGGACAGGCACCACAGTTCTCTAAGGATGGCTGTTTTTCACACATTGTAGAAAAACAATAAAGAGCCTTCAAGTGTTTCAATAAAGATTATAACACAGATTTCACCTCCTTCAGTTTGCTTGCTGACTTCTCAGAGCACTTGATTAGAAGCCTGTTTTCACGGCTTCTTTCGCTAACTGCTGTTGATACTTTGTAGGCTATACGTTTTAAACTTCTGTAAAGAACATTACAAGCTATTTCATGTAATTTAATTTTGTGCTGAATATTCTTCAAAGGATTTTATAAATGATACAATATTTTAAATGAGTCTTCAGTTCACTTGTTGTTATACCATATTGTTGCTTTCTCCAACTTTATCTACAAATGATCTAATTCCAGGTAAATTCAAGAGGGAGCCCAGGACTGGCACTCTTCTAATAAAGCCAACCACCACAGGAAAGAATCCCCTGAACAAGAGAAAGAATCCATAAATTTCAAAGATCATGCCTATCAAAGGCCACCAATAAGGACTACAAACACACCACCCAGGAAAAATCCTGTAGCTTTCATTTTATGTTTTTGGAAGAAGAATCTGAATGTTCTTTCTAAACCAATTACAAAAGCCAAGCCAGCCACGAATAAAACATTTCCAATAGCCAGTAGTGCTTTGTCAAAAAAGAGAATCATTCCAAAGAACAGGGAAAACACTCCAAATCCTGTTAATCCCATTCCAATTTTCTGGGTGTCGGTTAAGGAGATCATGGCTCCGGTGCTGGGGGCGCCGGCGGGAGCAGGCGCGGCGGTGGCACCTCGCGATGCCCAGGCGGTGCAGCCCCCTCGGCACGCAGGCAGCCGGGAAGCTGCCTAGGAGCTACGCATGTCATTTGATTCTTACAAAAACACAGAGCAGCTAAGGAAACTGAGGCATGGGGAATTTCAGTAACTGACCAAAGCTGCACAGCCACTAAAGGCCAGGACCAGAGCTGAAGTTGCAAGATTGAACTTCGGGGGGTATCAAGGTGAAAGCCACTAGGATTAGTGATAACTACATTAATTGTGTAATGCCTTACAGCCAACAAAGTGTTTTCTGATACATGATCTCATCTGATCCTCCCCAAAAACTCATGAAAGGAAGCCAAACAGTATAGTACCCCTATGTTACAGAGGGAGGAAACTAAGGCCTTGCAAAGTGAAACAAGTCATCCAAAGGCACATGGCCATATCTGGCAGAGCTAGGACTTAACCCAGGGCTCTTGGGACCAAATAGAGCATTATTTCAATTCCACCAAATTATCATCCATGTTTAAGCTAGGCCAAAACTCTTACATGGCATATAAAATTTTTCACTTCTCTGCCTCTTCTTTTAGACTGTGAACCCTATGTCTTTCATCTCTGTGACCTTGGTGCTTAGCACGGTGGGTGACACATAGTTGGTTCAAAAGTAATATTGTTAAACTAAGGACTGTGAGTGAAGGGTCTGTGGCTTGAAGTCCTTATAATCTAATAGAGGAAACTGGACACATATGAAAATGGCAATAATACAAGGCAGTTGATAATAACTATCCTATTCATAGAACAAATTAAATGCAATTAAAAAAAAATACATGGGATGAAAGGTCACCTTAGGATTGGATCACATGAAAAGCAAGTCAGAGAAAACGGAATTGGGCCAAATTTCTAAAGCTGGGTAAGGTTTGGGTGGTTAAATATGGTTGGAAGAGGCATTGTAAACATTAGGAACGTCAAGAGCAAAAGCAGGAAGGTAGGAAAGTACACTGTACATACACGAAATGCCTAATACTCCAGATCCAATTGGATGCAATGTCGGGCATGTGGAGGAGAAAGGGGTAGAAAGGTATTATAGGGCAGATTAAAGAGGTCCCACAGGTATACCTATAAGGCATATGAATGTGTTCAAGTGCTCACAGGGAATTGTCACGGTGGGTGGAGACTCACCCAATAACCTTAAGAATGTCAAATTCCCATCCTGGGGAGTTCTGCCACATTCTCTAATGGGACAGCAAGAATCCCCCAAGTACAGGGGCAGTGACTAGTGAAGGAGGATGGTCCATTGACGGACCCATGATATTGATGACTGTACTTACAAACCTTTACTTTTGAAATTGAAACTTAGCCTAGTATTATAGGTTGCCTAAGAGTTACCTCCTGATAGCCACCTTGTTGCTCAAATGTGACCTCTCTCTAAGCCAAATTAAGCATATAAATGCGTTACCTTCTCCCCAGCATGGGACATGACTCCTGGGGATGAGCCTCTTTGGCACCAAGGGATTACTACCAAGCACCAACTAGCAATGCAACTGGAAAAAGACCTTGACCAAAAGGGGGAATGGGGAAAGACAAATGATTTTATATGGCTAAGAGACTTCAAAGTGAGTCAGTGAGTTGGGGTGGTCATTCCAAAGTTTATGCTTATGCATATCTCAGCAGGATCTCATTGACTGCCAAAGTAAATTTTGCCTCAAATAGCGAGACTCCTGAGGGAGACACTATAGGCAGGGCAGACAGCTCAGGAGTTTGACACTTTGCCAGTGGGCTCTATTTTGGAATTCATGGTCCCCAGTGTGACAGAGCTGGACTCAGTTGTGGTTTCCCCACACAAAGCTCTACTGCCCCTTCTATTTGAACCTATACTTAGTACTAGAGTTGATAGGTGTATGTCCAAGAGACTTAAATCTTTGGGCTGTCCATGTACCATTTGGGCCCTGAATCTCAACAGAGTTGCAACACCTACTCTCCAGTTCATTGGACTCACCCAGGACAAGTAACAAAGAGATGATGATGGACAATGACCATCTCAAGGAACTGAGAGAGTCTGCAACTGCAAGCAAAATAGTCCCATCCATCTGCCCCATGGGATCTAAGCTCCCTCTCAATTAGAGGCAGAGTAGACATCACCATCACAGAATCCTCAGGATTGGGGAATGAACAATGGACTAGAGTAGACTTACTGTTATTCTACTATAGACTTATTTTGATTCTAGCAATGGAAGAACTTTTGTCATTGATGTGGAGACAGTGGCCACTGAAGGTTCTGAGGGGAAGGAGAGGGAAAAATAGGTGTAACATGGGGGCATTTTCGGGACTTGGGAATTGCCCTGAATGACATTGCAATGAAAGATACAGGCCAGTATATATTTTGTCATAACTTACAAAATTGTGCATGACAGAGTGTAAACTATAATGTAAACTATAATCCATGTTTAGTGGCAATGCTCCAAAATGTGTTCATCAATTGTGACAAATGTACCACACTAATGAAGGATGTTGTTAATGTGGGAAAAATGTCGGAAGGGTAGGGAGTGGTGCATATGGGAACCCCCTATATTTTTTATGTAACACTTATGTAATCTAAGTATCTTTTTAAAAAATAAAAATGTATATTAAAAAAGATTTCAAAAAAAAATAAAAATTTAAAAAAATAAAAGCTATAACCATAAAACTTCTAGAGGAAAATGAAGGGAAACAACGTCAAGATCTTGTAGTATGTGGTAGTATCTTAAAACGAACACCCAAAACACTAGCAATGAAAGAAAACATAGATAAATGGGACCTCTCAAAATTAAACACTTTTGTTCTTCAAAAGAGTTTTTCAAGAAAGCAAAAAGGAAGCCTACTCAATGGGAGAAAAGTGTTTGGAAAGTGCATATCTGATACGGATTTCATATCAATGTTGTATAAAGAGATCATAACCCAATGATAAAATGACAAGCAAACAATTAAAAATTGGGCAAAACACTTGAATAAATATTTCTCCAAGTTACAAAATAAAATAAGATAACTAGGTCCCACATACCAACTTAAGGAATTTGTACATTATTCAGTAGATGATTTGGTAGAATTTTACTCAAGAGCCACTAAAGCCTTGTCAGCAGAAGAGTGACTTTAATTCATCAATTCAATAAACTACTCAGAAGAGATATTAACAGCATTCGAAGTTATTCCAAAAGTTTGAGAAAGAATACAAAAAAGCTCCGATGAATCTATGTAGAAAAATATACACGGTTATCTACCCTGAGGCAGCAACAGACGGAGCACTGATCCTAGTCGAAGAAAAACCTTGTTGGGGACTCTCAAGTAACACCTGGGAGTCAGAGTAGGCGACAAATCAGAGAGCAATAAACAAGAATGATCAACCCTTAAAAATGCCAAGGTGAGTAATCACAAAAGAGCAGATAAATGCCATTTTGAGACATTCAACATTTTGTCAGACACAGGAAAGGATGTTAAGCCTAACACAGATTTCCAAAATGAAACTGAGGCATGTTGGGATAAGAAGGATGCACACGGGAAGAAGATGTGTGTGGTGCGAAGTGGACCTGGGTTGGAACCCTGGCTCCACCACTTACTCACTCTGTGACCTGAGGCAAATTGCTTAGTCTCTCTGAGCCTCAGTTTCCTTATTGGCAAAAGAATGATTATGATAATATACACCTATAGAGTTACTGTGAGTGTTAAATGAGCAAAGGCAGGCCAAAGGAACTCTGTGAACTGTCAAGGCTAAGATTCTCAGACTTGGATTTGTGTCCAAGAATCATAGGGGAAAATGCATGTTCTCAGCTCCCACACCCCAGATATTTGATTTAGCAGGCCTAAGGGAGGCTTCTGGGATCTGCATTTTTCGTGGGCTCCACAGGTGATTCCAATATAGAATCACACTTTGAGAAAAATTAAAGTTAGCCAAGCTTGCTGTTTCTCAATAAGAAGCCTGAGTGGGGTGAAGGTGGCCATTGCCTTTTCAGCAGAGATACTACAAGAAAATCCTAGCCTATTCTTCCTGTTTCAGTTTGTCAGAGCTGCTATGCAAATACCACACAATGGTTGGCTTAAACAATAGGAATTTGTTGACTTGCAGTTTTAAAGCTAAAAATCCTAAATCAATATATCAGCTAGAATAAAAACTACAATGAGATATCATTTCACACCTATTAGACTTGTGGCTATTATAAAGTCAGAAAACTGTAAATGTTGGAGAGGATGTGGAGAGATAGGAACACTTCTTCACTGTTGGTGGGAATGTAGAATGGTACAGCCACTGTGGAGGACTGTTTGGCAGTTCCTAAGGAAGTTGAATATAGACTTGCCATGTGACCTGCCGATACCATTACTGGTATATACCCAGAAGAACTGAGAGCAGTGACATGAACAGACATCTGCACACCAATATTCATAGCAACATTATTCACAACTGCCAAAAGTTGGAAAAAACCCAGGTGTCCATCAACTGATGAATGGATAAACAAATTGTGGTGAATATGCATGATGGAATATTATGCAGCTGTAAGAAGAAATGAAGTCGTGAAGCATATGACAACATGGATGAACCTGGAGGACATTACGTTGAGTGAAGCAAGCCAGACACAAAAGGACAAATACTGTATGAATGCACTGTTATGAAATATATATATATATTATGTAAACTCATGGAATTAATAATTAGAATATAGGTCACCAGAAAATAGAATGAGAGTAGAGAATGGAAAGTGGAGGGTTAATCTGTGCAGAATTGGTTAAAAGGTTGTTTGTAAATCTTTGGAAGTGAATGGAAATGGTGAGAGCACATCATGGTGTTTGTGACTAGCAGAGCTATTATATGGGTATGACAGTGGTTGAAAGGGAAAGTCTAAGCAAATGTATATTACTAGAAGGAAACCTAAAAAAATGTTACATGGCACTATATAACATAGTGAAGCCTCATGTAAAATATGAGTATGGGTGATAATGCATATATGACTGTTTTTACAAGATATAAATACAAGTGGTGGTGTTCCTGGGTTTGGTGGTGCAGCACTGGGGGGTGGGTGGATTAGGAAGGGCTGGTTCAAATCCCCAGGGCATGTAACTGTGAATCTTGACATTCCATGGGTTGGGAGAGGGGGGTATCATGGGCCCTGGGGGGCTGGGGAGAAGGGAACAGTCAAGATCTAATGGGTTGTTTGGTGGTCATGGGGAAGGTTTTTCATTACGTTACAGTAATGGACACAGGACATGGTAAATATCATCAAAATTATTAACCTGTATCATCTAAATTGTAAACTATACTGTAAAGCCCTGACAATGTTTAGTTGCTATATTTTGCTATCTGCATAACAGTTATAAGAATGCTAAAAA
>JAKSZT010054138.1:14537026-14678465 GCA_026826555.1 Tolypeutes matacus | reverse complement strand
AGGGGGGGGGGAGTTAATATGGGGTGGGGAAGGGGGGGTGGTTTGGTATCTGGGAGTCTCCGGCACTCTGTGTGTGACTTTGCTGTGACCTAAAACTTCTTTGAAAATTAAATGAAAAATTGGGAGACAATGGGGATTGAGAGGAGGAAGGTGTCATGGCACACCAGACATCCGATAACACAGTGATAAAGGGAGGGAAAAAAGGGAAAAGAGAAAGGAGAAAGGAAAAAAAAATGAATATATATATATATATTTCTAAAGGCATTTCCTTTGCTTTTTTGCCCATTTTTTGAATGTCCCAATCTACTAATTATATTTTATTTTGTTTTGTTCTTTGTCTGATTATTTGTTTTTTTTCCTTCTCTCTTTTTTTTTTTTCCCCTGAGTTTCCTTATGTTTGTCTCTTGCATGTAAGCTTATCACACTTGTTTCTTTTTCCTAGTAAGTGTATTTGATTATTTTATGGACTAAATGTTCATGGAGGATTTGGATCACAGAAGGGTTACAATGGGTACTGCGGGGGATTATTGGGGGGAGGTGTCTGGGGGTGGGTTTCATGGGGATTGGTTCATCCGAATATACATGAAAGATATACAAAATCATTCAAAGGATCGGGGGATGGGGCATGGTCACGATGGGTGGATAATCACACAATAAATGAGGGAATCTGAATTCCTAGCCTGGAGAGCTCTGCACAGTCTCCAAGGGAGCAGCAATAGTCCTCTGAGTGTAGGGACAGTGCCTGTCAAAAAAGGATGACCCACTGATGTTTTTTTTTTTTTATTGATGACTACCCTTGTGAGTCTTTGCTCTTGTAAATGAGACTTAGCCTGCAGTAGTGGGGTGCCTAAGGGTTGCCACCTGAGAGCCTCCTTGTTGCTCAAATGTGGCCTCTCTCTAAGCCAAACTCAGCATATGATTGCATTACCTTCCCCCCAACGTGGGACATGACTCCCGGGGATGAGCCTCCCTGGCAACGAGGGATTAATACCAAGTGCCAACTGGCAGCTTTGCGCAGTGGCAGTATCGTAGCCAATGAGGTTTATCCGAGGCGCGAGTATTGCTAATTGAAAACTTTTCCCAAGTGCAAACTGGCAACACAACTGGAAAAAGACCTTGAATAAAAGGGGGAAATGGTAAAGACAAATGAGTTCAAGTGGCTAAGAGACTTCAAAGAGAGTCGGGAGGTCATCCCAGAGGTAACTCTTATGCACACCTCAGTAGGAGCTCATAGAACATCTAAGTGCCTATCACCCCACTCAGTGGGGTTCCTGAGAGCTCCAGAGACACCCTGGTCCTATATAAGGGGGGATAGCCCCAGAGACTGATGCCTTATCAGTGGGTTCTATTTTGGAATCTGTGCTCCTGAGAGTGACAGAATTAGACTCAAATAAGTCCTCCCTGCACATGGTTCACCAGTCCCTTCTATTCAAACCTATATGTGATGCTGGAGTTTTTAGGTATACTTCCAGAGACTGGAGCCTCCCGCCTACCTATGTGCCAGGTGTGCATGAAATCTAGGTGGAGCTGCAACTCCTACCCTACAGCTCAATGGACTCATCCAAATCACCTGGTGAGGAGACAACGATGGGCAATGGCCATCCCAGGGAATGGAGAGGGCCTGCATCTGCAGGCAGGATCATCCCACCCACCATATCCACGGGATATAAGCCCTCTCTCACTTGGAGTTGGAGTGGACATCACCATCCCAGTCCCCTCAGGATTGGGGGAAGAACTATGGACTAGAGTGGACTTGATGGTATTCTCTTGTTCACATATGGTGATTCTAGCAATGCAAGAAATTATAACAATGAGGTGGAGCCAGTGGCCACTTGACACTTTTGGGGTAGGGAGGAGATGAGCAGTTGAAATACAGGGGCTTCTTTGGGAGTTGGAGGTTATCCTGAGTACGGTTGTGGCAACGGATGTAGGCCATTTTAAATCAGCACACACCACTCATAACTGAGTGGGAGAGAGTGTGGTCTACAGTGTGAACTGTGGTCTATGGTTGGTGGCAAGGCTCCAGGATGTGTAAATTCATTGAGGGTGGTGGGCCACACTGTGGGAGATGTTTGTGTGGGATGTGGTGGGAGGTGTGGGAGGTGGGCAACATGGGAATCCCAGTGGGTTCCGTGTAATATTTTGGGTAATCTAAGCACCTCTTAAAATATAGGTATATATATATATAAATAACATTTTTGTAAGCAAATACACATATATGCATATATATTTATATATCATTTTGCAAATGTTTGTATGTATTGTGAGAATTTTGATTTTTACCCATAATAAAAAAAAAAAGATATAAATACAAATAAACTAGCAAGAAGGAAACAGAAATAGCAGCTATGTATGGCAGGGGAAGGATAGATTGAGAGGTGATGAGTTTTGTTTGGTTGGTTTTTGTTTACTATTATTATTATTATTACTGGAATAATGAAAGTGCTCTAGAAATGATTGAAGTGATGAATGCACAGCTATGTAATTGTACCAAATGCCGTCGACTGTACACTTTGGATGGATTTATGCTTCATTAATATGTATCAATAAAATTGATTTGTCAAAAAAAAAAAAAAAGAAAAACATATCAGCTAGGCTTGCTTTCTTCTGGAAGACTGTAGCATTCTGGTGCTGGCTGCAGGCAATCCTTGGGGTTCCTTGGCTTTCTCGTCACATTGTAATGTCTTCTCCTTTCTCCCTGCTCTTCTGGTTTCTGCTAGCTTCCAGCTTCTGGCTCCTCCCTGTGTCTTTCTCTTTATAAAGCCTCCAATAATCTGGATTAAGCCAACCCTGGTAAAGTTCACCACACCCTAACTTAAAAAGATCTTCAAGAGATCTTAGGTTCAATGGGTTCACACGCAAAGGAATGGGGATTTTTCCTGGGGTACATAACTCAACCTAACACACTTCCTATTGCATTACCATCACACCAAGAACTTTTATTTCCTACACATCATCTAACAAAGGACACTGACTTTTTGCAATCACTTTCTTGCTAGGAAACCCCTGGTATGATGCAAATGCAAGTTTAAATCTCCCATGAGCGATATTTACCATTGTCCATTCATACCTGCAGGAATAAGTATGTATATAAAGAGCTCCTTGAAGGGTATGATTCTTATTCATGTAATACTGGTTATACTACTAATATTTCCAGCCAAAGAAAATATTTCTCCACTCACTACTCTTCCTTTGGTCACCGCCATTTTTTTGTTTGTTTGTTTTTTTATTCTTCACATGATATTTTTATAAATAGAGAAGTTGTAGGCTTAAAGAAAAGCCATGCAGAAAGTACAGAGTTCCCAGATACCCCCCTACAACACACGGCTTTCCCTGTTATTAACACTTTGCATTAGTGTGGTAGCTTTCTTACAACTGATGAAACAATAGTATTATAATTATACTATTAACTATACTTCATAGTTTACGTTAGGGCTCACTAATGTAACACTAATGTGTTGTACAGTCCTATGGGTTTTTAAAATTTTTTTTTATTCTGGTAACATATATACAACCTAAACTTTCTTATTTTATCCACATTTATACAAATCAATGGTGTTTATTACAGTCACGATGTTGTGCTACCATCACCACCATCCATGACCAAAACTTCTCTACACCATTATTTTTCACTTTTCAGCACTCTGGTGCACGCCTAATTTTATTTCTGCATAATCTGTATGTACATCCCAATTTTATCATTAGAATGGGAGTGCCAATTCAATTCACAATATACCCTTTACCAAATGCATTCAGAGAGACTGTCTCCCTTTGGGTGTAAGATTTCTTGATGCTTCCCCAAAGTTTCATGTGGAATGAAATGGAGGGAGTGGGTCTTGGAAGCTGAAGAACAGCTCAATAAAAGCTTCAGGTGGAACACACTTGTTGAGCACCTACTCAGTGCCAATCACTTTTAATCATAATTTCAAAGACCAGCATATTTTAGTCATCTACTGCCTGTAAAATAAATCATTTTAATCTAAAGTACTTTCAAGACTGCGGTCAATGTCACAGCCAGGGCTACAAATAAATTGGAAGGCTGATTTGTTCATTAATTCTTTGAATATTTATTGAGCCCCATCTCTGTTCCAGGCACTGAACTAGGTGCTGGGGATATAGTAATGATTCAACCCTCAAAAACAGTGCTTCGCCAGTGATGAACCATGCTTCATCCTGCTTGGGGATGTCTATCTGCCAACCTAAGTGATGCCAGATCAAACTTATTTAGCTTAGCCTGAACAATGGATTGCATTTTTCCTTCTTCATCTTGACCTACCTATACTCACCTCTGTTTTGTAGTGCTTATATAGAGCTTTCCGTTTGCCTTTGGTGGTGACATGACTATTGTTTATATACTGACCTTCAATTAATAATTGTTTTTCTTTCTATAGGATTGAAGCCCATTTTCTCAAAAATAGCTCATGATACAGTAAGCAGTCCACTGCATCTAAGCTAGCATAATACAAGGGGTCTGCTTGACTTTAGGGACTGAATTATAAGAATAAGTTAAAAAGTACATCATGAAATTGAGTATATTGGGGTGAGAGCCAAAGGAAGTTAATGTGGAGAAAGATTTGAACAAAGACCATTCATTTAGGGTCCCAGGCACAACCCCCAACCCCCAAAGAAAGAAAGTTCTAAATTTCAAATCAGTAAGAATGATCATATATTAAGAAAAGTTTGGCTGATTCTCAAATGGATATTTTCCCAGACAGGTGATCTTAAATTACACTATTTAGCTTTAAAATGTTCTGGCAGCATGGAATGAAACATGTGTTTTCTCTTTGAAGAAGTATGGAGATGGTCTTTTGAGGTCAAAGTTCCTAGGAGTAGGGTAGAGAAAAAGTTCAGGCTGCTGGTAAACATGCTGTGAAGAGAATTTTAGGCTTCGGTGTTGTCAAAAGCTACTCTATAAATCAGTAACTTATCCAATGTTAAAAGGCAAGAAATTATTCTAAAATAGGGAAAGCCATTTTTCCATCTGAAAAGGCAACATTTCATCACCACCCTTCATCAATTTCCTCCTTGGCATCCCAGAGCACCAAAGAACCCACCACAGCGGAATAGTGGATGATAATGGAGGTCCAGGTTTTGCTTTTGTTGGTAGATCCATGGTAATGGTGTAAACTCAGGGAGTAAGAATTGAGAGGGTGCCAGTTACTGCTCTTTCTCTAGTTAATACTCGGCACCCTGAGGTTTCAATGAGAAACCAAAATGCATTATCGTTTTGCAGCAGAAACTTAAAAATTGAGACTCTAAAAAACATGCTCAAATTTCACATCAATTTACTGCGAAGGCTGGGAAAGCACTTGACTAATGAGTCTATGATTTCAGCAAAAGTACTCTGACATAAATGCATTCATAATTGGACAAAACACACATATATATGCAAATAGGTGTTGGTAGTTTATACACTTTCAGGGTAAGAGAGAAGCTGGGTTACCTGAGTGGAAAGACAGAAGGTAACTGGAGCCTTACATCTGCAGGAAGACTTGGAAAGCACGGAGAGAGAACACAGCCTATAATTATTCTAAACAAGAGATGGTCTAGGGGGACCTCGTAAATTGTGGGTTGGAGTGTGCCTGCCTTTGCCCTTTTGTCCATGCTGTTACTCCCGCATGCAATGCCCCCCACAACCTATCTGATTCACAGGTCCAAGGCTTACTTTTCCTTTAATTCCAATGTCTTCCACAAAGACCTCTTTTATTGCTCAGGCTTCAGGGCCACTCCATCCTCTTAAATCTTGAAGATTTGATTTGTTGCCTATCTCTCATCTGGCACTTTGCATAGTGTTTTGTTGCTATCTATTGTCTTTCTGTACATGTCCTCCTTTGCAGCTGGATAGAACTCACTATCACCTCACACAGTAACCAAAAAGGGGAAGCTATAAGTGTTAACCCCCTCTGCTGCCACCACCTACACACGCTCTGCCTTACGTCAAGCAAAAGCTATCTTCCGATTGCACCGACCTATTGGCCCCGAGTTCTACTACCTTCCCATGTTATACAGAGTGTCTTTTCCAAGGGCCACTCCTTCATATGCCTGAGTAGCACTGTCATGACTTCCCAGCTAATGTTCTCACTTCTCCAGCCAAACATTTGCAGGTTTTTCACTGTTCCTCATATGCCATGATTTCCACACCTCTCACCTTCATCCTTGTGGCTTTCCACGGAACACCTACAATTTATTAAATGTGTCCCCACATGTAGTATCCAGAACTCAGTTTGACATTCTAATTCATTCATTCATTCATTCATTCAATAAATTCATTCATTAAACTAATATTTATTTAGTGCCAACTCTTTGTCAGCTATTTCAATATGCATGGAAGGTACATCAATAAGTGAGAGAGACATGGTTCCTGCCTACAAGGAATTTATGGAGGTGGGGAGATAAAGAATCACCTATAATTACACAAATAATTACTCAATAGCTGTATTAGTTTTCTATGCTGTGAAACAAGTTGCCACAAACTTAGCAGCTTAAAACAATACTCGCTCATTATCTCACAGTTTCTGAGGGTCAGGAGTCTAGGTGCCCAGGGTCTCTTACAAGGCTGCAGTTAAGTGTTGACCAAGGCTGCAGTCTCATCTGAATGCTTGACTGTGGAAGGATCCACATCTAAGCTCCCTTGGGTTGTTAACAGAAATCATTTCCTCACAGCCAGCTGTAGGGATTCCCATATGCCCTGCTCCCCACACTTCCCACAACCTCCCACATAAACATCCTTCATTAGTGTGGCACATTCATTCCAATTGATAAACACATCCTGGGGCTTTGCCATTGAGCATGGACCATAGTTCACATTGTAGTCTACACTCTCTCCACACAGTTCTGCTGTTATGTGATGATATAAAATGGCCTATATCTCAGGGTGATTCCCAAGTCCCGAAAAAGCCACTGTATTACAACTGTTTTTCCCTTTCCCTGCCCTCAGAACCTCCAGTGGCCACTGGCTCCACATCAGTGTTGTAATTTCTTCCATTTCTTGAATCACAATATGTCTACAGTAGAATACCAATAAGTCCACTCTAGTCCATAGCTCTTCCCCCCATCCTGAAGAGTCTGGGATGGTGATGTCCACTCCACCTCCAAGTGAGAGGGGGCTTATATCCCATGGATACGGTGGATGGGATTATCCTGCCTGCAGCTGCAGACTCTCTCCATTCCCTGGGATGGCCGTTGTCCATCATCATCTCCCCGCCAGGAGTCCTGGGTGAGTCCAATGAGCTGTAGAGTAGGAGATGCAGCTCCACCGAGGTTCCGGGCCCAGCTGGCACATGCCATGTTCTATTGATTAGCAAGTCACAGATCACTTCTAGGGTTGAAGATGACACAGAAGTGTGATCACCAGGAGATGCGCATCATGAGGCCACCTTAGAATGCTGCCTACCACCATAACAAAACGAGATAGTGTTAAGAATGAAAATCTCAGAGAACTATGAAAGTGAACAACCAGTTCCAGTGAGGAGTGGCAGTCATTCATTTTTCAGGTGTGTGATTTGTCTCATCTTACAAGATTACAGGTAAGGACCATGTCTTACACATTTGGTTTTACTTCAGGGCACTTAGCACAGAACTGCCCCACGAATATTAGAGAAATAATTGTTGATTAACTTTATCCCAAATGGATTAAATGTTCCTCAAGATGTCATCAAGTTTAAAGTCACTCAGTAGCTCCTGAAAGACTGTTAGCATTCATGGATTTAGCATTGGTTTTGAGTGACCAAATAATCTTGTAGTACATGTAGAATGGCACAGGCTATGGAAGAGCAGGTCCCTTCACGTAACCCAGTATCTGCCTCTGGGGGTAGTTTTGCTGTCCTCTGGGCCTTACCATGGGAAGTGATAATGCAAATAAAAGAATAATTACACTCTCTGACAAGTGCTACCAAGGAGATAGATGGTCCTGCAAGACCTGGCATAATCTCTGGGGTTGGGAAAGGCAGCCCTGAAGAGGTGACATTGAAGTTGGGACTACGGAGCTAGCCAGGCAAACAAGGGGATTGCCAAGTAATAAGAGGAGAAAGAGCTTCAAAAACAGGGAAGCAGGAAAATAACAGGTGTGAAGGCCTACAGTTGGAAGAAACCTGGTGCATACGGAGCCTGTGTGGCTCAAGTGCCAAAAGCGCAGAGAAATAAGCAGGGACCCAATGACACAAGGTCAAGTTTGGGACAGCCACCTCTGAAGCAGATTTGCAAGGTTCACCCAAGTTTTCTCCTTGTGATGATGCTTACATCAAAAATTGAAAGTCGTGGAAATTAACAACAACAACAAACAGAATGAAAAGCTTCCAGTGTATTAAAATTGCCCATCAAGCAGCCTAGCCCACGGAAAACAATTCTAATCCGCATTTGTGGGGGCACTGAGGCATGTCCTAAGTCAGTAAGTATATTAGAAGGTGCCAAAGGACCTAATGGAGTGGAAAGTGCCAGGAGCATCCTTAGAAAACTCTACACAAAATGCATTCCACAGGAGGCAACATAGGAAGGGCAGCTTCATTATGCAGCCTTTCTGGTGCCTCTGAGAATTAAAACTCCTTGCCTATTCTAACGTAGCATGATAAGACTCTTGTGAACTCAAACTCACAGGTGGATGCTTGGTATTGCTACCAATGACCACAATATTGAAAGTATCTGAGAAGACCATCCTCTTTGGCAGGGCTCAGAAAAGTGAGGGAGGAAGGGGACAGCCCCGCAGTCAGCTCGAGCAGCCAACACAACTCTGATGATAGATGTCACAGCCCTCACATCTGAGGCTCTGTGAGTAGAATGCTGGCTGGTGATTTGTTAACTCAAAAAAATTAGGAGAGCAAGAATCTCAGACAAATTTCCAGTGTGACACAGATATGCAAGCAAGAGCTTAGGAGTCACCATTGTATGAGTGTCCAGACATTGGAATAGGCTATCAAATGTTATTATAGAATTCCCCACCCCTAGCTGCAACTCCTACCCTACAGCTCAATGGACTCATCCAAGTCACCTGGTGAGGAGACAACGATGGGAAATGGCCATCCCAGGGAATGGAGAGGGCCTGCATCTGCAGGCAGGATCATCCCACCCACCATATCCATGGGATATAAGCCCTCTCTCACTTGGAGTTGGAGTGGACATCACCATCCCAGTCGCCTCTGGATTGGGGGAAGAACTATGGACTAGAGTGGACTTGATGGTATTCTCTTGCTCACATATGGTGATTCTTGCAATGCAAGAAATTATAACAATGAGGTGGAGCCAGTGGCCACTTGACAGTTTTTTGGGTAGGGAGGGGATGAGCAGTTGAAATACAGGGGCTTCTTTGGGAGTTGGAGGTTGTCCTGAGTACTGTTGTGGCAACGGATGTAGGCCATTTTAAATCAGCACACACCACTCAGAACTGAGTGGGAGAGAGTGTGGTCTACAGTGTGAACTGTGGTCTATGGTTGGTGGCAAGGCTCCAGGATGTGTAAGTTCATTGAGGTTGGTGGGCCACACTGTGGGAGATGTTTGTGTGGGATGTGGTGGGAGGTGTGGGAGGTGGGCAACATGGGAATCCCAGTGGGTTCCATGTAATATTTTAGGTAATCTAAGCACCTCTTAAAATATATGTATATATATATATATAAATAACATTTTTGTAAGCAAATACACATATATGCATATATATTTATATATCATTTTACAAATGTTTGTATGTATTGTGAGAATTTTGATTTTTACCCATAATAAAAATAAATAAATAAATAAATAAATAAATAAATATCCCAGGTTAAAAAAAAAAAAAAAAAAAAAGAATTCCCCACCCCTAACGAGCAATCATCTATTACGGAGAATTTAGGCAGAGCCCTTGAAAGAAGAGGCTGGGTTCAGTGACCTCATGAAATGTCCTCCAGTTCTGGGATCATATAAAAGTCAGTATATTTCAGGGAAGCTGAACATGCAGGGGGAAAAACAAGGTGTCACTGCCATTATACCAGAATTTTTAAAAAAGACTTTGAAAATAGGATGAAGCAATGACCAAATAAGATGAAGACTTTAAAACTGATTAATCCTTGCTGCTTCAGACCCAAAGGTGACAGTCTGCAGACCCAAAGGTCAAAAGGGACAGATACTGGCTAGCAGCCAAATTAAGAAACCAAGGGCAATGGTATTCACTTAATGAGAGGTCACACAATCCAATCTCCTAACCAGAGTTAGTGTGAGCAGAGAAAAGCCCAGGGAGATCATAAAACATGTTAACACTGGAATAAATAATTGGAAAATTCCTAGGACCCTCTAGGGTCCAACTTCAAGGTTATGTCCAAGGAGAATCAGCACTCTTCATCTACATTCTGCACTTCCTCAAACAGAGATAAGCAGAGAGTGAAAGGCAACTGAATCCCAAGTTAGGACAGAAGAGACAAGAAACAAGGCTGGTTACCACTGCCAATAAAAGTGTTGCAATACGTTAAGACAAAGGAGAACTAGAGGGCTTCGTGATGGACTCACCAGGAAAAGGAGATTCTTTCCATTTACAATTCAACAACCCCGTTCTGATTATATCCACTCAGCCCAACAGGAAAGGACACCGGGATTAATTATAAGGTTGCCTTGTTAGTAAGAACATAGCAAAAAAAAAACTTTTAACTGAATGACTCTGGCTGTGGTCTGAGCAAATTGCCATAATTTCCATCCATTTCTTGCCTTAAAATGTAAATGAGGTCATTTGTCTACAATATTGAAAGAAAAGCTGACTAGTTTCCCTTAGAGGGTTTTCCAGAATGGAACAGGTTCAATTCACTCAGGACTGACCAATTTGAGGCAGGGATGGGAGGTAGGTGAGCAGTAGAAGTAATTCCTTCCTGGGGGCAGTGGTTCACCCGTGAGGAACCTTCTTTCCTCTCTTTGGTGCTCACGGTACTCCAATGCAACTTGTTTCTTTCAGTGCTTCCCCACAGCAGCAGCAACGTACTGTGTATCTATTCAGCGTTGGGAGGCAAAAAGACTTGCCCAGAGTCACACAGCTTGTGAATGCCAACCTTTGGAATCAAATGCATCTCTGACTTCAGTGCCAATGCTTTTGCCATTAAAGGCCATCTCCTGAAATGGGTAGAAAAGTGTGAACACATGTGCATGCAGGCACACACATGCACGTGTGTGAATGAGCAAACACACACATACACATCACACACAGGGTTGCTCCGGGACAGGAACCGAAGTTCACTGGTTAGCTAAAAAGAAAAGAAATGAGTGTCAGCAGGCCCTTTTAAGATATTCAAGAAGAAAAATGTAGACATAATAACATGTAAGAGCAAAAGTGGTACCACAGAGAGGAAGCTCTATGTAAATGATGGGGACAGGCACAGGAGCACCAGAAACTTGTAGGTAAAGCCTGTTCTTGCTCTTCAAATTTCTAGCATTCTAGGACAGTGAATCCCCAAGTGGTGTCCATAAGGATCCTCCAGGGGACCAAAGTTAGTGCACACTGTACATGGCACAAAAGCAAAAAGCAACTGATGACAGGTCATCCATTACATCAGGAGCCATAATGGAATGGGGGGGTGGCAGAATCAGAGTCCAGCGTTCTTCCCGCTGACTCGACAAGACCGTGTTCTACAAAAATCCAAGAAGAGTGAGAACAACAAGAAAAAGGGTGACAGAAAAGACTCTAGGGCAATATACACAGCTTCACAAAAAAAGAAAGAGCAGGAAGAGTGTTTTCTTGAGCATGGGAAAGATGAACCAGGAGAAGAGTTGAGCAGAAGGGGAGGTGTGCCTCTGGGGAGAGCGGGCTGCGAGTACCATCTCTGACATGATCAGACTCTCTGGAGTCAAGGGCGGGGAGAGTGAAGGGAAGAGACCATCTGCTCCACCTTCAAAACATCTGTTATAAAAGAAGACTGATGGCATGTGTCATGTCAGGGGGATCTTGTGAAAGAAACTGCTGAGCCGTACATGATCTGAGCTAATGGAGAAGTCCCCAAGGTTTGGAGACCTAGATTCTAATCCCAATTCAACTGCCAATTTACTATGGAACACTGGGAAACCGCTTAACCCTATTCTGTCTCAAGTTCTCCATTGGCAATGGGGCAATAAAATAAACACTCTCGAGGGGACTCCAAAATCTCACTCTTGTATTCTTGGTAGGGTAGATACAATGTAACTACAAAGCCCTAAACCTGTTCCTCCCTTTCCAGTTCAAAAGGGTCCCTCTCTTTCAGCCCAAAGAAGAGAAAGCTAAATTATTCTTTCCTTCTCTGTTGACCCTCAGGGCAAACAGCAATAGATGGGTCTTCTCTCAAAAGAGAGAGTTGAAGGAGCTAAGAGAAATTCACAAATTAATCAGATTACTCGTTCATCCTTACATTGGGAGGAACGATCTTCATTTTGAATATCCATTTTCACATAGTGAATATTCCCTAAAAAAATATGGAGATGGGTTCCATGCTGTAGGCCATGGAATTTATAACAGTCTTCTGATTTTTCTAGCCATAGTCACCTTGGAAAGGGTAATGAATGGACCATCACCTCCCCTTGGATTCCTCATGCTAAAAGGCTCTGCTGTACTGAGATTGGATGTACTTTTTAATAGGCTCATTATAAAGTGAAAGTCAAACAAATTGACTAAACACTTATTTGGTATTTTCAGTTCCAGACAGCCAATCCGAAAGGAGCTGGCAGTCTTATGAAAGACAAACTGCACAGCACTGTCATTTCAAGAACAAAGAAAGAACTTAAAGGCATGTTCATTTGTTTCAAATCTTGCCTCTGATTGGCCATAAACATCAGTGTGAACTCAAAGGATCCTTTTTTAAATCAATGGGTATTTACCCAAGTGGCAGAAGGTTGGGGACAGGGAATCTGTTGAGGAAGATCTGGGGTTTTTTGGTTGGTTTTGCTTTGTTTTGTTGTAACTGGAAGATTGGATCAGGAAGGTCCCCCTGCTGGAGTATCTCTCAAGTTGAGAGGTCACAGTGTCCAAATTCCCACCTTTAAATTCATCCCTTTGAATTAACCGTTGCTCTCTCCAGCTGACACATTTTAAAACGCAAATATCCCTGAGAAGAATAATACATTAAGCTAATATCATTTTATTGCGTGTTCCTCCACTGGATGGCTTTGTCACTCAAGTGAGGCCTGAGGCTACACGATTTGAATGCATTGGACTTAAAAGTGAGTCTGGGCAGGGACTGAAAGGGAGAGGATGAACCTAGAAAGTGGGCTGTGAGAAAGCCCCAGAAGTAGCTTTCACTTCTTTGCCATTTTGCTTGAAGTCAGCCTTGACAAGCTTTGTAAGGTGGTGGTAACCTTGGGAGTTACGATGGAAGCAAGTGCCATACTGAAGAGGGAATTTGACTCCAGACCCACTTGTATTACATAGGATTAGATAACGCACGTGTTCTTCATAAGCAGTGCTAACAGAAGCACAACGTGAGTCACAGAGGTCATTTGAAATTTCCTACGAGCCACATTAAAATGAAAAAGGAAACAGAAAACAGGAAAAACTAATTTTACTATTAAAAGTAATTAAGGAGACCATTTACATTCCTCTTTCATACTGGGTCACTGAAACCTAAAAAGTGTGTATTTTACACTTCCAGCACATCCCAATTTGGACACTAGATAGCCTTTGGAAAGACGATCTCTATTTCGATTTCAGAACATTTTGAGTTGACAAAATAGATTCGCATACCCAAATTGTTCCAACCGTGCTTAGAAGTTTTCCCATAGCTGAATCGAGTATCCGGTTTTTAATTTAAGTCAATCGAAATGGATTAAAGTTTAAAATACAGGTCCTCAGCCACACTATGCACATTTCAGGTGCTCAATGGCCACGTGTGGCTAGTGGCTACTGTATTGGACAGCGCAGGTCTCGGGTGTGAGATATGAAGGTCCCGATCCATTGGGTATGAGTCGCAGGTTCACAGCGAGTATTGCTCAGTGCATTTTGCTTTGCTCAGAAAAACAGATTATAATTTGTACGCCCGGCCAATAACCATTGCACATGCATTCTCCGCTAGCCACAAGGCAGCCCCATCAGAGTCGCCTCAACTGCTCCTGGTGCCGAGGAGTTTGAGGTCTAGGCACAAGAGGAATTTTTTTTTAAGAGTCCCCCACATATGTATCACTGGGACCTGATCTAAGGAAATGTAGAGAAAAAAACAACAACCACAAGTTCTCAGGGGGATGAGGCTGGGCTGCAAAGAGAGTGAAAATTACATAAAAGAAACAAGTGAACCACACCCTAAAGCTGACAGTTCCTGCTCAGTGATAGAAGCTTCTGATAAGTGTCTCTGCTCATGCTTTTTGGCATGGTTATTTATCATTTATAAGTTCAAATATGAAAACGAGACAATAAGTCAAATAGAAAGCAAAAATGGTAAGCAGTTGCTGGCAGACTGAGCAAGAGGAAAGGGGAATTAGAAAGGGCTGGAACGAGCAAGGACTTATCTCCTTGCCCTTTGTCCTCACGCAGGCTATGTGGGAGTCCCTAGCACTGGCCATTTCAGTTAAGCGGTGAACCTCTCTTACACACCTTCACGTAAAAGTGTCAGTTCCAAATAGTAGGTTCAAAATGTGTAAGAGTAAAATGATAAAACATTATCTTCTGCGGCGGCACTCTAGAGTATATCAAAGGGCATCTGTATCCATTGTCTCATTTGATATTTTAACACATATTTAGAAACTTTTCCATTATGCATTCCTCTGATACGTGCATGCTCACACTAACATTTTTAGGTAAATGCCCTCTGTATTTTATGAATGCTGTCACCGTCAGTAAATTACCCTTAAAATGTCAATCCTTATATGAGAGGCAAAATAAAACAAACAACAATTACCTCCCACTGAAAGCTCTGTTGGAGGCCGTGAACATCTTTGTTAAGGATATCAAGACGGCCTTGGTATTCAGCAGCAACAATGGGCAGAGTGGCTTAATATTCTGCACTAAGGGCTGGGGAAATAAAATGATGGAACCTGCATTTGGGGGACCCAGGCTGCATGCCTGTGATTAGCGTCGAGATTTCCGGTATGACCTCTTCAGCTCTGCAAGCAGCCCACCTGGTTGGCTCACTCGCCTCTGACCGGGACGGCAATTGCACCTAATCGCACCTGTACAAACAGAAACCAGGCTGTGATCGTTTTCTGAGTGGGGCTCATTCGACATGCAAGCAATGCTACAGACATGCCCTTTCCTTCAGCCAAACAAGTAACTAAGGACTTGGAGGAAATAGCCCACAAGGCTTTTTTTTTTTTGCAAGGGAGAGGGGGTGGAGAGAAAGGGAGGCCTTCTTTCTCCTGCTGTGATAGAGGAGGAGGTAGAGGGAGAGGGCTTTTTTCCAATAAATAGACTATTTATAAGAAAACCTGAATGCTGAAATAAAGTGGAAGAGGGAAGCACATTTATCAAGGGGAAAAAGATTTATTCAACCATTAAAGTGCTCGTGTTACCTCTGTTTTCGTTTGAGATATTTGTTTCTGAATACCTGTGCATTCCAGCTTCTCCTCTTACTGGATTGTGAAGTGGAGTTTCCAGCCCACGCTCATGACGATGCTGTCAGCTAAATGATCAATCATGCTATCGCCAATTTCGCATTGAGACTTCATGGCAGGGTGAAATCAGAGCACAAAATGGCTGTGGGGGACGAATCTGTTTAAATACATCTAGTTTGGGGAACTGGCAAAATGGTGAGAAAAATGATGGAAAACATATGAAGTGTAAATGTATCTATCTTGAAGGCAGATCCATTTCAAAGCTTTCCACAGCATGAAAGTCATTGTATGATGCATCTGAGTGTTTAGGCTAGTAAAATACTGTAATCGGGTTACGACGCAATGCCAATACTTCAGTCCACCGACTGTGAGCACTGATTTGAATGTACTGCATGCCTCTAAACTACATGAATACACTGAAGGCTACTTATGAAATGAAGCTCGATTTTATATTTACGATGAGAAAAACGTTTTTAGAAAACCCAACGGCCGCAAATCCCAAGCAAGAGAAATAAAAGCCAACAGAATGAAGCCCTGTAATATTTTCTACCAAATGATATGACAGTCTCTTCTGCATGTGCGGAGTCCCAAATGCAACGCAAGGGCGGGGAGAGAGAAGGAGCTCTGTGTTGTAAACACTCCGACAGTAGTTCACAAGCAAGATATGCAAGGAGAAAGCAGGCGAGTCCGGGTTCTGATTCAGAACTGAACCTCTTCCATTTAACCTTGGCAAGCATGCAATGCCTACTTCTTTTAATATTGATATTACATTTAAATGCAAGTTTTGAATGACAGCTCTCTAAAGATTCGACTGATGGAAATGATCTACTCTTACAAGGGCAGATCGTGCTTGCTTAAACAGCAATCATTTTAACTCTGCCTTTGTAATACGTTCGTGATACAAACAATCCTTATGCAAAGACTGCTATTAATTCTAATCGTATAGTGCTCTCTACTGGTGATAAATTATGTGAAACCTCATTAGCTATCTCAAGGTCTGATTACTCATTTTAGGCTCACAACTACCATTCAACCCCAGCGTGGCACCTCCCACTGGGCACTGAGCACTATGAATGCCTGCAGCGGGGCCATCTGGGAGAGAGGGACCCTGGGTTCAAGATAGGCACGCTTATCAAGTTGGCTGCAAGGCTGGCCCAGTAGAGAACAGCGCAGGAGGAATCAAGAATTGGCTTTGGTCCATGATAGCTTTGTGTCTCTGAATAAGTCATTTTACCTCTTGAACTTTAGGTTTCCTCATCACTAAAATGGGAATGATGATTCTCACGCTGCCATTTCCCCAGGCAATTATAATAAATGAGATATTAGATAAGACAGTACTTCGAAGACATTCAGTTTTTGTTGCTGTTGTTGTTGCTAAAGAAGCCCTATTTTGTCTAGATCATTGCCCTTTAAACCTTTCTAGCTTTCCTAGCAGCAGGATTCTCTTTTCAAACATAATATTACACAGAACCTTAATATAGAGAACAGATGAAAGCAGGATTTTATTAGTAGAGGTTTTTTGTTTTAAAAGTTCAAACATATAACCATTTACTTATTATCAAGACAATTAATGAGAAGAACAAAACTGTCTTGATATATGTGCAGGTTTGATATCTGCCTCAATATCTAATTGATTTCTGGACTTCCTTTGGTCGCATAGTAGCAGAAGAATTATGATAGATATAGATAATATTTGTAAGTGATAAGATTATTTTTAATTGCCTCAAAATCTCAGACTATTCTTCAACTAAAAATGATCCAGAAGCTTACAGAATAAATGATAACAATAATGATAGCTACTGCTCCACTATTCCCTAAGGACCAGGCATTCTTCTCAGGGCTTTATGTATATTAAACTCATTCGATCCTCCGAACAACCCAATGAGGTAGTTGCTTCTAAAGTGACCATTTTTCACAGACAAAGAAACTTAGCCAAAACGAGATTAAGAAACTTACCCAAGGTGACACAACTAGTAAGTGGCAGAGCCAGGATTCAAACCAGAAGTACTGACATCATCTCACAACTGCTAGAAATCCTTAACCAGAATATGTTAAATTCAGGACTCAGCGATGAATGGAGTTTTCAAACAGTTTAAATCTTTGCTTTTTGGCAAAATTACTTTCCTAATATATCTTGTTTTGTGGGAATAATACACCAAATATAAACTATGGACTGAAGATAGCAGTGATATTATGACTGGACTCTAAAATTACACACACCTTCATGACAAGACTCCCCACCAGAGGTGAATGTAAAACATTTCATTTTATTTTATTTTATTTTTTTTTTAAGATTCTATTTATTTATTCATTTATCCCCCCCTTGCTGCCTGTGCTCGCCGGGCCAGCCAACCATGCCGTGCAGGCGGGCTCCCCCCCCACCAGGAGGCCCTGGGAACCGAACCCGGGGCCCCCCATATGGTAAACGGGAGCCCCACTGATTGAGCCACAGCCGCCTCCCCAAAACATTTCATTTTAAAATGCTGACACTACAATATATAAAATTATAAATGTACATAGTGTATTCTATAGCTGCCAGGTTTACTTTTTTAAAAAAAGGAAACTATAAGTTACACTGCGGTGTGTTCCTTCATCATTTGTAACAAATGTGCCACAACAATGTAATGTGTTGGTGGTGGGGCCATGTATGGGAATCCTGTGTGGTGTGCATGACTGTTTTGTAGAGTCACAACTTCTCAAACTATTTATATATGAAGTACCGTAATGCCTAAATGTTAGTCCCTGGAGATGTCAAAAAAAGGCCAAATGTATTTTGTTTTCCATAATGACTCCAACTCGACGTTTTAATTTCATTGCTAATGCTAAAATTGTAATCCTCATAGCTTTACAAGCATGTGTTGCCAGATGAGGTTCCTTTTGCTTATGAAAAGTCAGAAAAAAAGTATTGCACACTTGTCTCAGCACTAAACTCTCCAGTGTATGATGTTATCAACAGTAGGATGCACTCCACATACTGTTGCCCTTAGTGTACAACTGCCCCTTGTGTCTTGAGGAGAGTACACACCTGAGCCTTACCTGACGTATGAGTGAACCCAGCACACTGGATTTATGACTGCATATGTCCAGGGACATGGATCGGCTTGAAATTTTAGCTCCTCTTAATCTTAATTTTAGCTCCTCTTAATCAACAATATATACAAAAAGTTCAAATCCATGCATAAATATGGCAGGAGTGTCATTGCAAGATCTGCACACACGCACGAAAATGTTTCATAGACAGTATAAGGGAGCCCTGAGTTGCCTCTCTACCCTTCCTGCTTGAACCCCCCTCCCGCGCCTAAGGAGACCCCAAAGAATCCATTCTGGCAGTGTGGGAAGGTAGGGCCCCTCTGTTCCTTCTGCTGGGTATTTAGAAAATCTATTTAAGTTCTGCCATAAGATTTTTGCAATGATTGGCAACAAGTTCCTAATCTGGGAAAAATGAAAATATGAGTAATACTTCTTTTAGTACTGTTCACAGTTTAAAAGCTACTTTGTTGGCTTAGCAGTGTTAGGAAGTGTTATGTATCATTTGGCTTGCTCATCACATTTCTACATTTTGTGTATTTACAAATATGATGACCTAGAAAAATAGAGAAATGATAGGGAAATGTATTATCTGTTAATAAAATAATTCTTCATCATTAAGCCCCTCCTCTTTTATCTTTCCACACCCTCCCTCAGAATGAACATTTCTGAAGTACATCAACTTAATTCTAAATTTTGGTTAATATAAAACCAGTAGGTTTCCTACCTGTTCTATTTGATTAATCTTAAATATGTGACGCGTTTAATTAAAATATATACCTGATTTTTACAGATTTGTGACAATTGCTTGTGAGCACTGCAGTAGTTAAAGCTTGTAGCACATTTAGGAAGAATAGACGCTAACTGGTATTCCTAATGTCATCACCAAATCAGAGCCAGAACTAGGAACAGCAGTCATGAGAGTAATGATTAGTTGTTTTTTTAAAAAATGGAGGACTATGTGACTAGCTTATGCATTGCTAAAACACACTTAGATTACTACCTACTTCGTACTTTCATTCATTTTGATGTTTCAAAGTTTTCAAAGCCAAAAACGTTCTCTTTTTATCAAGGTATGGAATCTTGGATGTCAGTTGTTACAGTACCAAAAATCTCACATGAATGGCATGCTGCGACTTCTTAAGACATGTTTTCCAATGAAGAAGAAAAAGAAACTTGCACTAGGTCCAACTGGGGTTAAGGGGACTGATCCAAATGCAGGGTGTTTGTTAGAGCAGCAGACAGTCTAATGTCAAGTTTAAAGGAACTCTGAAAACAGGGTTTGGTGCAGAAAGGAGTCAAAATCTGGGTTTAAGAACCCAGCCACACGGATAGGAATTCAGGACAAACCTGGTCCTGAATGAACTAAAGCATACAGACTGGACCAAGAGGGCAGAAGTGGGAAGGCTGTGATTTGGTGAGCACATGAGTGAACAGGGAACATAACCAAGCACACTGGATTCAGAGTCAATGGAAATGAGGCTAATTCCAGAATCCACGAACATGAGGGATCTGTTGGCTCTGCTTAGATCAGATGGGCTCAGAAACTAGACTGGACTTGGACTTCAAAATCCCTTTGATAGCTGCAAAAAAATATTTCTCAGGATGTAATGTGATCCATACATTTACAACACAGACGTCACATACATGTATACCCAGAGAATGATTCTTATTAAGACCGGTGACACAAACCCAATAGGCTGGCATGGGGAGAAAGCAAGAACATATTCCCTTTTCTGTCCTTGGCTTTTGGGTTGGTAGGTCGCCCTTGTTTGGAAGAGCCTGAACTTCTGCCAGTTATTTTGGCACATTGTTGGTTGACAACTTCAAGGTAGGCCCTAAGCAGGATTTGCATTTCACTTTACTTCTCAGCCATCCATCCACTTGGCTCACACATAAGCCCCAAGCACCCATGCCTCAACAACAAAAAACTCTTCTTAAAACCCAAACTTAAGTTCAGAAGTTACACGGGGCAATGAGGAGACTAAATTGATACAGTGAGATATGGTGCCTTCCAATTTCAGCCATGCCAGTCATTTGGCATCAAAATATGCACCAGCTATGAGTGTTTGACAGCTGCCAAGACACTGCTGGGAAAGTATTTTCATCTCCTTAATGTCTGCTTTCTCCCTATTTTCATATTTTGCTCCTCGTGTAGATATATAATATGCAAAGAAATAAATGCAAACATCCCGTGAGTCTGTGCATAGGTTCACAATGGCTTTGCAGGGCTTTTGAGAAAACCTCACTAACTCACCTGGTCGTCCTTTTTCATCTGCCACCCTGTTTTCTTTTAAATGGCTCTAGACAGAATAACAACTGACCATTGCAATCTATGTGCCTTAAAAAGAGGGGAGAGGAGTGAATAAATTCACAAGCAGAAGTTTCTCCAGGACATGACCTTCTCCTCCAGAAGTGGGTGAATTCCCTATGGATCACAACAGGAAATTGGCCTGCTAAGGGGTTATAGGTGATATGGCCTTAAATGGGACTTAGCAGCTCCAGCTCCAAGTCCAGGGCCACTTTTCCCCTGTTCATTAGTGCTTATGAAGAAATGAAATACTTCTTTAATTTTGTTTTTATTGCGTTTTCATGAAAGGAAGCAAATATTTAAGTTTGTTGGGGATAAATACTTTTTCCTTTTTATCATTTATTCATATGCACACAAAGTCTCATAAACTTAGAATTAGTTGCCAAATTCCAAATTCTAACCTGAGGATGAGGATGAGCCTTCACGTTTTCCATCTATTCAACTGAGTCAACAAGATGCTCAGACCTTGGCCTGGGTTTCTACCATCAAAAGCCAGTGGGGTCTGCACGTACAAATGTGCTCTTCCTTGCCTAGGGTATTTATTTTGGAGAAGAGAAAGAGGTTAAAGCTTCAGGCACAACCAAGTAATACTAAGGACGAAAATTCTTCTCTCCAACTCAACCTGACCTTGTTATGTACCAAAATCAAGCCCATCATCTAAACAAAAAACCAATTGATTTTTAATTTCCAACTGTCTTGACGTGATTTTACATGGATTCCACATTGGAAATCCAAGGTACAGACAAAGGTAAGTTTCCACAAGACTTGAGCTTCTCATTCAGAGCAGATTAATTGATTTATAGACAGCATGAAGCTGGAAATGCTAGCAAAGAGAGCAACCAGCATTATGTGTTGGGCTCAGGCAATTTGCATTCGGCTAAAAAAAAAATCATTTCCAGAACTGTCCATCAGCCAAAGCACAGTTTTTAAATCACAAAGCCAAGCCACAAATGCAAAGGTCATCCAACATAAAATTATAACTAGGGGGAAAAAAACCCTTTATGTGTCAAGAACAGGAAGCGATTTTTTGTTTCTCTACAAAAATTTACAGTCAGCAGCTGAAGGCAGAAGAAGCAATAAATTATTACAATTAAACCCAAAGTAACTTGCTGTTTCCATTCAAAGTCACAGAGCTTGATACGAAAGTCATGGCACAATATGAGACAGCAAATATGTGCAGGGTAAGCAAAATGCATATATATATATATATATTTTTTAGTTTTTCAAATTAGTGTCTTGCAAATAGTTCCTGCTAATGTCACATATGAGGCAAGAAAGAAGGATTGAGCAAAGACCCCTTGCTCCCCATCTGCTATCCACTGGCAAAGGTAAGCCTATAAACAAGCCCCACACTCTTGAGTAGGTGTTCAAGCGTGGACTCACCTCGCCCAGCCTCCATTCCACGTCTCACTCCTGATGATATTGCTCCTGGGTACAGTAGCATAGATGCCCATTTGTGGGCCTCCCACAATGTTCTGGGCATTGCTGAGTGCTTTCCATGTGCTGTCTCAAACCATCCTCACAGGAGCATGGTGAGATAGCTCTTCCTAGGCTTGTTTCACAGGCTCATACACAGAGCAGGCAGCCCTGGCCACGATTTGAACTGAGGTCTAGGTTGAGGTTCTCATTCCCAAGATTCTGCCGGTGGCATTGAACACAGCAGCAGCGGCTCCAAACTGATAGCTTAGAACCGCTGAGTGTATAACCCACAGCTGGAATTACTTCTCCCTACATGATTTATAAGGTTATACAGATTCTTTGATTTTGCCTCCAAAGAACGGGGGAAAAGAAAGGTCACCCAGTTACCTCTCCATCGCTTCAATTAGTTTATAAGCTCTTCAAAGGCAGGCACTGGATTTTAGGGAGGACACTTGCCTTCTCTCCTAATTCCTGTCCCAGCCAATGAAAAGGAACCTCTGTCAACACTTCTGCTCTCTCGGGAGCCTATGGAAAAATTTCCATCCCCTCTCCAGTCTTTCCCTTGCCTCCTCCCCAAGGAAAGAGGGATGGTTCATCAGATTGCTGGTATGGGGCAAAAGTCACTGTGCAGGCAAGGGGGATTCCCTTATTCCCGCTTTGGGACCACCCTGAAAGCAGAGGCTCCTTCTTCTTCCTTTCCATGGGGCAGGCAGATTAAATGGGGCTCCCCTGATGACTGTCAGAGAATTGCGTAAGCCAACTGTTCTTCAGCTGTTCCACATATGATGGGTAAGGGAGGATGGATCTAGCAAAAAGCTAATTCTCCTCGTGTCGGTACCAAATCTAGGAAAAAAGCAAACCTGAGAACTTGGATGTCTTCAAAACCTGCAACGCTGCCCTGAATAGTGTTATGTATCACTAGATACCTTATATATAGTAGGCTGCCACTAAAGATTACTTGAATAAATGTGTTTGGGATATAAAGATGGCAGCCTTCTATTTGGAATGCTTCATGCTGCATGCAAGCCTAGAGAGCTGAGTTTGCCTACCTTTCAAATAAGTGAGTTGAGATGATTGAACGTTAAGCCTTACGGTTTCAGGCCATATAGAGAAGATTGCAGAGCTGACTGGAAGTTTGCAGTCATTCGATTCTTTCCCTAGATGTCAGTACAACTGTATTGCCTTTCCATTGCTGCACAGCAAATCACCACCAACTTGGAGGCTTAAAACAATGCTCATTTATGAGCTCACAGTTGTGTTGGTCAGAAGTCTGTGCAGGCTCTTCTGGGTTCTTTGCTTAAGGTCTCACAAGGCCAAAATCAAGAGGCAGTGCTTGGCTCTTTTCTCAAGCCTCTAGGGGAAGAATCTGCTTCCAACCACATTCAGGTTGTTGGCAGAATTCAGCTCCTTGCAGCAAAAGGATGAAGTCCCCGTTTTCTTGCTGGCTGTTAACCATAGACTACTCTCAGCCTCTCAAGAAGGCCATGAGGTCCTTTCCACATGGCCCCTTCATCTTCAAACCAGCAAGAGTGCATCCAATTCTTTTCAGGCTTCAAATCTCTCTCACTTCCTCTTCTGCTACCAGATGGAGAAAACTCCCTGCTCTTAAAAGAGCTCCTGTGATTAGGTTAGGCCCACCCAGATAATCCCCTTATATTAAGTTCAACTGATTAGTAAGCTTAATTGCATCTACAAAATACCTTTGGCCACGAAACAAAACATAATCATGGGAGTAACAGCAGGGGATGAAGATCATGGAGGCCATCTGAGAATTCTGTCCACCAAAGACTCAAGCAGACATCTGCCTGTCTTACAAGCAGGTAGGCTTATTGATTTTTTTTTTTTTTTTTTTTTTATTTTACCGGGAGGTCCCGGGGATCGAACCCAGGTCCCTCCATATGGCAGACGGACGCCCAACCATTTGAGCCACATCCGCCCCCCAAGCTTATTGACTTTAAGTAGGTGAGGTAAGTGGTTATCTTTGTAACGAGAACTGAGGGATTCCAATGAATTCCTTGGCAAAAATACCTCCTCTCTCCAGATAACTCCATGTTACTATCCAAGGGAAGGGAGTATGAAGGGAGCGGGGATATAGAAAGGGAAAGTGAGAGAGTATCACATGCCAAACTTCTTCTGGCCAATCTGCCCAGAGATAAGCCTGGTCATCTTCTATAATTTCCTATCTATCTTCATTGAGATATCATAACTGCTCTCTGTTCTAGGCACAATGCCATGCACAACATGGACACTTGAATACATTTTTACTACAAACCATTCATTTGCATTCAACGCAGAGAAAAATGTTGCCAATACACAAGCCTTAGCATTTTGGCCAAAGTTAAGGATTGGTCTAAGAGTTCCAACTAATATATTAGATCTGTGATACAGAGACAGAAATTGAGAACAGGTTCAAATGTCTAGTGATAACTTAACATTTCAGCTTGAGATATACCTCCCTCCTTGAAGGTTTAAGCTTTTTTATCTAATTGCCTCCCTTTGAGAATTAAACATGGAAGAGTTTATGTGACATGACTTCCCCACCCCCATCCCCAATCCTAGCTGTTCTCTGAACAAACCATGAGCTCTGATGCCTCCATGCTCTGGCTCATGCTGTGGTCTGAAGGGCTTCTCTCACCACTAGTAATCATTCTTTGAAACAAAGCTGAAATGTCATCTCCTTTCCTTATCTTGCCTGGACCCCCCCGCCCGTCCCACCACTATTTCCAGGCAGAACACATGGTTTCCTCTATGGTAACATTTATCATATCATATTGTGATTATTTCTTTAAACTTCTGTCTTTTCCTTGAGACCCTGGGCCTGGCCTTATTGATTTTTGTACTTGCCTCATCTAGTGCAGTATCTGGCACAAAGAGCTCAAGAGTTTGTGGAATTCAGTTGGATTGGTTAGTTAGTTGGTTGATTGGTTATTTGGTTGGTAGTTATATTGATTATATAGTTGGTAGGTTGGTTCATTGTTTGATTGATTGGAAGGTTTCCCTGGGTATAAATGGATGATTTTTCAGTCCCTTCCAGGAAGTGTAGCCAAATTGGGCCACTTATTCTTTGCTCATGACTGAATGAAAACATAATATGTGGCCTCATGTAAGCTAAGTCTGGATTTAGATCCAGACCTCATCCCACAATGAGTAAGTGCAGCCTCAGCTGAGTAGCTGGAGGTCACAGAATTAGCAAGACTGAGGTCACAGAATTAGCAAGACCATGTTATCATGGTCCAGCTCGTATTTGTAGACTCTGTTTAGGAACTGTCTCCATATAACAATGGATGTATAAACATGAATCATGTTTCATGCTGTATTAGTCAAGGTTCTCCAAGGTAAGAGAACCTACAAGATATAAATATGCAAATATTATACGATTTATTATAGGAATTGACTCACACAACTGTGGGGATGGTCAAGTCTGAACTCCGTAGGGCCAGCCGCAAGCTGGGAATACCGATTGAAGGTTTATATGAATTCTCCACAAGAGGCTGGCTTGCTGAAGTAGAGATAGAAGTTCTCCCTCCTGACTGCTTAGGTTATCACTTCTCCTTTTAAGGCCCTCAACTGATGGGATGAGACATCTCTCATTGTTGAACGCAGTCCCCTCAGTTGGTTATAGATATAATCAGCCATAGAAGCAAACTTACTGATGATTTAAGTCCATGAAATATCCTTACAGTAACAATCAGGTCAGTACTTGCTTGACCAAACAAATGGATACCATCACCTGGCCAAGTTGACACATGAACTTAACCATCACACATGTATTCTTTAGTCCCTGGAAGCCCTCCAAAATAAAGTGTCATATTTAGAAGCACAGCTCCTTTCCTACCAGTAGTGAGTGGATACACCTTGATTTTTTGCTGCCACGACATCATTTTAACTAAAATCCACCACATCTTTTTTACTAACATATACCACTTACCACAGTCAGACCCCCAACCATGTAGCTGATTTTGTCATTCAGGTCCATGATGAGGAAGCCACAAATATTCCGCCTGCCATAGTCCACTTAATAAAAACAAACAGTTTCATACTGCGGTCCTTTACCATTAGAGAAAGTCCCCTATATATGCTGAAAACAACTTTCAACTATGGGGCCTCCACTGTCAAACTGTATTACAAAAGGGAGCTTCAGGCTTTCAATTACAGCTCCCACAATGTCACACAAATGTTTAGTCTTAATACCTATCCTGTCAGAATGAATCTCTACCAACTTCATTTAACTCCCCACAGCAGTTCTCCACCTACCCTAAGCCAATTTAGGGATGCTTCTCAGTACTTTTCAACTATGAACAAAACTGTCACAACCAAGTAACTGTCATATCCTCAGAGTTTTGCCCATAGATGTTTGTGGAGAATGAGGGAATGATGATCCTTGTGTTCCTGTTTAAAATATGGGGAGCCCTGGAAAGAGAAAGGCCTGGGTGTTGCTTGGGTTTTCTTTGACTGTCAGTACAAGAGGCAGAGACGGTAAGGAGCTTCCAGTCTATTTCCAAGGTTGGTTCCCAAACTTGCCACTCAGGAGGGACATCCCCCCCCACCCGAAAGAAAAGGGATTTAGTCATAGGAAAGACACAAAAAATGGAGCAGGAAACATAAGGAAGACCTTAAATCACTCTTCTACTCCAGTACTTCTCAAAGTTTAACGTGCAATCAAATCATCTACAAGCTTGTCAAAGTGCAGATTCTGATTCAGTAGATCTGGATTGTAGATTTAGAGTGGCAAGGGGTCCTGAATAGCCAAAAACATATTGAAAAAGAAAAACAAAATTAGAGGAATAGCACTACCTGAATTAAAAGCATACCACAGGGAGGCGGCTGTGGCTCAATCGGTGGGGCTCCCGTTTGCCGTATGGGGGGCCCCGGGTTCGGTTCCCGGGGCCTCCTGGTGGGGGCAGGCCCGCCCGCACGGCGTGGTTGGCTGACCCAGCGAGCACGGGCAGCAAGGGGGGGATAAATGAATGAATAAATAAAATCTTTAAAAAAAAAAAAAAAAAAAAGCATACCACAGGGTTGCCGATGCAGCTCAAGCAGTTGAGCACCTGCTTCCCACATGGAAGGTCCTGGGTTCATTTCCTGATGCCTCCTAAAAAAAAAAAAAAAAAACAAGCAAATAAATGAAAAAATTAACTCAGGGGTGCTGATGTGGCTCAGTGGTTGAGCACCAGCTTCCCACATACAAGGTCCTGGGTTCAATCCCCAGCCCCATTACCTCAAAAAAAAAAAAAAAAAAAAAAGCATACTAAAAACTACAGTGGTCAAAACTGCATATTATTGGCACAAGGATAGACATACTGACCAATGGAACCGAACTGAGAGTTCTGATATAGTTCCATGCATATATGGCCAACTGATATTCCACAAGGCCACCAAGCCCACTCAACTGGGATAGAATAGCCTCTTCAACAAACGATGCTGGGAGAACTGGATATCCATATCCAAATGAATGAAAGATCACCATCTCATGCCCTATACAAAAATTAACTCAAGATCAAAGACCTAAATATAAGAGGTAAGACCATAAAGCTCCAAGAAAATAATGTAGGGAAGCATCTATGAGATCTTGTAGTAGGAAATGGTTTCATAAACTTTAAACCCAAAGCACGAGCAATGAAAGAAAAAATAGATAAATGGGACCTCCTCAAAATTAAAAACTTTTGTGCTTCAAAGGCTTTGTCAAGAAAGTGAAAAGGCGGCCTACCTAAAGGGAGAAAATATTTGGGACTTACTTATCCAATAAAGGTCTAATATCCAGCATATATAAAGAAATCTTACATCTCAAAAATAAAGAGATAAACAACCCATTTTTTAAAATGGGCAAGAGATTTGAATAGACATTTTTCCAAAGAGGAACTACAAATGGTTAAAAAGCACATGAAAAGATATTCAACATCACCAGCTATTAGGGAAATGCAAATCAAAACTACAATGAGGGAAGCAGATGTGGCTCAAGCAGTTGAGCTCCCACCTCCCACATGGAAGGTCCCAGGTTGGGTTCCCAGTGCCTCCTGAAAAAAACAAAAATGAACAACAAGCAAAACAAACGAAAAAACTAACTCAGGGAAGTCGATGTGGTTCAGTGGTTGAACGTCGGCTTCCCACATACAAGGTCCTGGGTTCAATCCCTGGCCCTGGATACCTCAAAAAAAAAGCTACAATGAGATATCATCTTACACCTATTAGACTGGTGGCTATTAAACCATTAAACTGCAAGCGTTGGAGATGTGGGAATGTAGAATGGTGCAGCCATTGTTGGTGCAGCCATTGTGGCGAAGGGTTTGGCGGTTCCTCGGGAAGTTAACTATAGAACTGCCATATGATCCAGCAATCCAACTAGTGGGTATATACCCAGAAGAACTGAAAGTAGGGACACAAACAGATACATCCATACCAACATTCATAGCAGCATTATTCCAAAAGTTGGAACCAGCCCAAGTGTCCATCAACAGATGAATGGATAAACAAAATGTGGTATATACATGCAATGGAATATTACCGAGCTGTAAGAAGGAATGCAGTATTAACACATGGGACAACATGAATGAGTCTTGAAGACCTTATGTTGAGTGAAGTAAGCCAGTCACTGAAGGACAAATATTACATAACCTCACTGATATGACCTAAGCAAATTGAACAGACTCACAGAGCTAGAGCTTAGAAGATAGGTTATCAGGAGACAGAAAAGGAGTAGAGGGCATGAGCTGATGCTCAATATGGGCAAAACCTAACATATGGTAGAAGGGGGTGGTTGGGCAGTGGATGGAGGTGGTGGTAGTGAAGCAATGTGAGAGGGGTCGACTGTGCTGGAATGTGAGGGTGAGCAGGGTAGGGGCATGGATTAGACGATCCATGGAACTGGAGGGAGAGCTGGAAGAAATGAACAAGCATAAGGGGAAAATGCAACTACGGTCCAAAGTAGACATTATTACTCTAGTAATAGAAGAACTGAATTTGTATCATTGATATAAAAATAGTGGTCACCAGAGGTTTTGAGGGGAGGGAGAGAAGAATAGGTGTAACATGGGGGCATTTTTGGGACATTGGAATTGTCCTGCATGACACTGCAATGATAGATACAGGCCATTATACATTTTGTCAAAACCTATAAAATTGTGCAGTGCAAAGTGTAAGCCATAATGTAAACTATAGATTGTGGTTAGTAGCAATGCTTCAATATATGTTCATTAATTGTAACAAATGTACCACACTGATGAAGGATAGTGTTAATGTGGAAAAGTGTGAGGGGAAGTGGGTGGGGTATATGAGAATCCCTTATATTATTTATGTAACTTTTCTGTAAACTAAAACTTCTTTAAAAATAAAGTTTGAAAAAAGAATGGGATTAAGATTAAGTTTTTTTTTCCCCAGGGTACATAACTCAACCTACCACACCAAGCCTCCCAACCAGTGCATAGTAAATAGATTTTCCAGGACAATTCTAAGTTCAAGGGTATTCTGTCTCCAAATCCATCAAAATGTCCCCCTAAATTCCAGCATTTTGTCAACCAAATCTACCACCTCTCACATGCTGAAGCATCACAAACACTTTTCTCCATGTGTTCTGACTTTTGTCCCAGAACTTTTTTTTGAGGTTCCAGGGCTGGAGATTGAACCGGGACCTCATATGTGGGAAGCCAGCACTCAACCACTGAGCCACACTGGCTCCCCTGAGTTGGTTTCCTCGTTTGTTTGTTTGTTGTTTGTTGTTTGTTTTTAGGAGGCACTGGGGACCAAACCCTGGACCTCCCATGTGGGAAGCAGACACTCAACTGCTTGAGCCACATCCGCTCCTTCAGATCATTTTTGAGACAGAGGAGGAAGTGAAAATTCTCAGCCAGGGACCCCTCTGAGTAATCCTTCCTCTGGTGTTTTATTCTCGGAAAAAGTCAGCATTTCATGAACATTTCTGTAAAGACTCCTTGGAGGGGGCACAAGAGAGGCTCCTGCCCTAAGCTACTGGATTCACAGTTATGGGGCTCGGTCTCCGGAATGCACTGAATTAAACTTCTCCCACTCTCATCAAGACAGGGTTTCAAAAGGCTTTTCAAAGAACACATTCTTTCCCTGCTCCTTTATCTCATCATGAAAGCTCCAAAGTGTTTACAAGTCAGGAGCCATTATGCGCCCATTATTTCTCTCCATATTATGAGAAGAAAAAGCTGGTAACCTATCTTGACAACTGGAGCCCAGAGACTTTTAGATCAGTGAAGTCCTAGGCTCCTGTCCCGGCTTTGTCAGGGGACCAGCAGCACGGACCTTGGGAGAGGACTTACCTCACCAAGGCCTCACTGCCCTCATTAAATGTCATGAAAATTAAACGAGTGCACACATGTGAAGGGCTTACCAGGCCCAGTACCGAGCACAAGGTAAGTGGTCAATAGTTTCCATATCTGAAAACAAGGAGGGCAGGTCTGTTAAATAAGATCAGCCCCTATCTCATAGGTTTAGGGAGATTAAATGGTGTGATTTATGTATGTCGACATAACGTACTTAGAACATCACCTGGCAGATAGTAAGTGCTATGTCAGTGTGAACCGTTTATTGTTACATTTTTAATACTGTTAATAATCACAATGATAATCACAGAGCCTCTTGAGAGCATGAGACTCTACTACCTGAATGCATGAAGCTCCAGCTTCCAATGAAAGAGTCTCTTGTATAATTGAACCTCATAGATCTCACTGGTTCTGTCTACAGGTAAGCATCGATCCTAGGGTAGTGGCTCTTAAATCTGCTACTTCAGTATCACCTGCACACTTTTGAAAACTACAGCTAGCAGGGCCCCACCATAGACCTACTGAATCATGATTTTTAAGGCACACCATATTTTGAGGAGAACTGCCCTACATGGCCTCTCATGGGCCTTTCCAACATCATCATCACTATTATGATCATTATTATTCCATTACAGAAGTCATCCCAAGTCGTACTCTCTCAATGGGTAAGATACTTCCCGAGAGTGACTTAGGGCCACAGGAGAGTGGTGATTAAGGTGTAGGGAAATCTGAGCGGCTGTGAAAGATGAAACGATCTGTAATTATTTAACTTGAAGCAAGAAAGCCTAGACAGGAAACTAATAACAATCTTGAAGTAGATGGAGGGGGCCTACATACATGGCTTTTCTTCCTATCTACGCAGGGTAGAACACGACAAATCAACCAACCAGCTAGTTTAGATACACTACAAAGTCAATCAGCATGCACTTTGCCATTTAGCTAGGGGATCTGCCAAATCTCCATATAGAAGCTAATGCATAGAGCACTTGTGTGCCAGACATGTTATTAGCTCCCTACATTTTGACCATTTAATCTTCTCAGCAACCCAATGATGCAGGTAATACCATTATCATCACCCCTATTGTTACAATTGAGGAAACTGAGGCACAGAGAAATTAAGTGACTTGCCGAATATCACACAACTAAGAAATTTTGGAGCCAAAATTTGAACCCAGACAGTGTCATGTCAGAGACCATGCTCTTAACCGCTACGTTATGCTCCATCTCCACCTAGTAGAGCTTTTCAAAAAGAATGGAAAATAAAATGTCTCCAGCTTTCTTCCAAGCCCATACTACTACTTTGTCTGGGTGATATTTCTGTCACTCCATCAACAGCATTGAGCAGCTAGCTCAGAAACAGGAACGTAGAATTATACGCTACTTACATGTAGGTTCTTGGTCAACTTTTTTCTCTGCCTTGATTTCTATACCTATAAAATGAGGCCAGCATCTTATTGTCCCGCAGCTGTCCTCTTGCCTTTTTCTCATATGTTTTGCTTTCTCTCAAGTAGAGTAGGGCAGGACTCTACAAAGGGCTGTGCCTTGGCTATGAACCCTTTGTATTTTCACCCCTGGTCACTGATGGGTGGGGCACAGGTGCCATCCTCAGCTTTTAGGTTCAAATAGATTGCAGCTTGATCTTGCAATCTGACCCACAGTCTGAGTTCACTGGTGTTAAGATGGCTATTTTCCTAGGCTGGGCAGCTACTTGTTATGACAGTTTGTGTGATTCTAGTTCAGGCTAGCACACACCACAGGTCAGGTGGGTTAGAAGACAAGTCCAGATGGGTGAGCACAGGAAGGAGGATGGGCATTGAGCCAGCACTGGCCATCAGGCAGAGGCTAGGCACTGGGGTGTTAGAGGCAGAAAGCCAGGCAGAAGGCTTTGCACCAAGAGATCAAGGAACATCTGGCAGAAAGAATGGAACTAGGCAAGAAGTGGAAGGCCTTCCAAGGCAGAGGCCCTTCATCTACTTCCTGCCCAGGGTATAAATCTCAAAGTAGCCACCTGAGGCAGGAAGTAAGTCCATGGTGGAGGGTAAGGGAGCAAGTGACAAGAAATGTTTTCATACCTACTTACAGAGACTACAAAAAGAGAGATGCCGTTTGAGCTGGTGATCAGTAGCATCTGTCAACACCCCACTTGCTGCATCTCTTTGATTCTCCTCACTAGACTGTGAGTTGTACAAGGTCAAGTCATGATCATCAGTTTACCACCTATAATCCTAATCAAAAGTTTATGTCTGAACTTTCATATAAAGTTGAAGGGAGTATGACCTGCTACAACATTTTTGGAAAATAACCTGGCATAACCTAGTGTTTTAGTTTGCCAAAGTGCTGCCAATGGAAAGTACCAGAAATGTGTTGGCTTTTATAAAAGGGGATTTATTTTAGGTAAAAGCTTATAGTTCCAAGGCCAAGAAAAGTCCAAACTGAGGCACCATTAGAGACGCTTTCTCACCAAAGTTAGCTACTCTTGATCCTGGAGCGTTGCCATGTGGTGAAGCAAGATGGCCACCAATCTCTGCCTTGGTTTCACCCTTCCTCTCCAGGCTCACTGTCTCTTCTTGGGCTGCTCTGTGGGCCCAGCCTCTTGGGGCTTTATGCTTAAGCAATCCTCTTTTTACAGGGCAGGATCAACTATGGCAGCTTCCTTTTCCTGTGTCTGTCTGAGTGAGTCTCTGTGTCTTCCTTCATATCAGACCCAAGAAGAGGGCAGACACTCAACATGAAGCATGCTCCACGAACGTAATCCAGTTAAATGTATCTCACACCCACAAGAATAGATTAGTTTAAAACATAATACTTCTCTTTTGGGGATTCATAAAATAATCTAAAACTGCCACATCTAGTAAGTTAAAAAATATGAACCAACAAAATGATTTTGGTGGACAAGTCCGATCACCAAAAACAAGGAGTATCTACAGCTGCAAGCAAAACAATTCCTTCCATCTGTCCCATAATATCTAAGTCCCCTCTCAGCCTGAAGCAGTCAGAGTGGACATCGTCTCATCCCAAATCCCTCAAGAACTGAAGAATGAGCAGACATAAAGGGGAGGGTAACTACAGATCAAAGTAGATTTATTATTATTATAGTTTTCAGCTTAGTGTTAGCTAAGTGTTAACTGAAGAATTTGTAACATTCATATAAAGATAGTGGTTGCCAAGGGTTTAGAAAGAAGGGGGTGGTGAATAGGTGGAACATTGGAGATATTTAGAGCAGTGAAATTATTCTGTATGATACTGCAGTGATGGACACATGACATTAAACATTTGTCAAAATCTATAAAATTGTACAGCACAAAGTTTAAACCATAATGTAATCTATAGACTTTGGTTAGTAACAATGCTTCAGTATTGGTTTAGCAATTGTAACAAATAAACTACACTAATGTAAGATGCTAATAATAAGGGAAACTGTGGGGGGGGTGTTATATGAGAAATCACTATACTTTTGGTATAATCTTTCTGCAATTCTAAAACTTCTCTAAACATAAAGTTTATAAAAATAAAATACAAATATGCATATCCTTGAACTCAGCATTCTTACCTTGGGGAGTCTATCTTACAGTGACCTAAGCACTATGACCCAAGAATATAAGTACAAACAGATGTGGCAGTACTATTTACACCGGGAGAAAACAGGGATGGTTGGATAATTATAATACATCAATACCATGGAATGTTATATAGATAGTCAAAAGACGGAGTTGGAGTTTGGCTCTAATTAAAAATAATAATAATAAGTTTAAAAAGTACTGAACATCTGATTCTGGAAAAGAAGGCATAGAGTCATTTCTTGCTGCTCCTTCTGGCCAAGTACAAAACCCTGGACATAATACAATAATCCTAAGAGGACTCTAACCAGTGGAAAGAGGAGGGCCTGAGGACTTGAAGCCTGCAACCCAGACCCACTACTGGGCACAGACAAAATAAAAATCTCTAACAAAGTCTGTAATATAAGCATCGTTTAAAATATATATATAAAAAATAACATTTATGTAAGCAAATGCACATATATGCATATATATTTATATATCATCCTACAAATATTGGTTTGTATTGTGAAAATTTTTATTCTTACCCACAACAAAAAATAAATAAAAATAAAAAATAAAAAAAAGTCTGTTCTCTGGCTCTCTCTGCCTAGAGGAGCCCACACCAAATACTGGTGTGTATTTCCGTCTTTCTCTCCCATTTCTTATCAAGTTCTGTTCTTTCCCCCATTTCCCAAATAAATTCATTTTACTGACCTAACTGAAAAAGAAAGTCTGTTCTCTCTAGCCAAAGGACCAAGGAAGAGGGAAGCATGGCAGGACAGAAACCGTTTTGACAAAATCCATCCTACCCCAGCCAAATGCCACAGATGATCCCCCCTAATGCAGTGTTACAGGAGACAGCAGGAGTCTGGACAAGTAGTCACAGTAGGACTGAACTCAAGTAACTCAAGTTGTTTCTTTGTCTTTATAATCACTGTGTTATCATTGTTTATTTAGAATCTACTCTTTAAACGCTTGGGTATGTGTATTGTATATCACTGAAGGGATGGCAGACTGGAAGTGTGCTTGGAGCAAGCTTAAATTATTCCAAAGCTTTAGGAACTTACTTTAGAAAGGAACAGGGATAGCTGCGTCAGCCTGTGTCTGGGGACAGCTGTCTAACCAGGAGTTCTCCAAATTAACTTCCTTGTACAATACAATGATTAATAAAGATAAGTATTAAAAATGCATTATTTTGAACATTACATATGTTATTAAGGTTTAAACCACAACAATCTTTTAGAACTTAGACCAACTAAAGATTTTCTTAGGAGAAAAGTGTTTAACACAAGTTTGAAACAAACTGACTCTTCAGCAATGAGAGAATGGGTAAGTAAATGGTACCTAATACCTAAGGCGGATTATCATGCAGCCAGTAAAAACTATGATTTCAAAGAATAGTTAGTGACATGTGGAAATGCCAGGGAAAAGCCAGAAGTCCAATCATATATGTACTATAATGCCAATTAAAACAACAAATTAATACATAAAACACTAGAAAAAATAGGTCATAATATTTACAGTGGCTATCTCTAGGTGATTGGATATTAGGTCATTTTCATATCCTTTACATTTTGCTAAAATTTCCAAATATTATACCAGGAGCACTTTATACATGTTATCTCATTCAGTTCTCACAACAGCCATATGAAGTAGGCACCACCATGAGCCCCGTGTTACAGATGAAGACACTGAGGTTCAGAGAGGGAAGAAGCTTCCCCAAAGCCACGCAATCTGAGACTGGCAGAATGGCGGAAATGAGAGTTTATGTGTAATGCCAGAGTCCATGCTTTTCTCCACCACTCTGTAACACTTCTCAATAATGGGTCAGGATTCCAGGCCAGAGTCTGGACATAAAAAGTCAAAAGGTGCTGATTTAAAATGGCCTACATCATGTAGGCCATTTGAAATCAGCACACACCACTCAGAACTGAGTGGGAGAGAGTGTGGTCTACGGTGTGAACTGTGGTCTATGGTTGGTGGCAAGGCCCCAGGATGTGTAAGTTCATTGAGGGTGGTGGGCCACACTTGTGGGAGACGTTTGTATGGGATGTGGTGGGAGGTGTGGGAGGTGGGCAACATGGGAATCCCAGTGGGTTCCGTGTAATATTTTGGGTAATCTAAGCACCTCTTAAAATATATGTGTATATATATATAAAACATTTTGGTAAGCAAATACACATATATGCATATATATTTATATATCATTTTGCAAATGTTTGTATGTATTGTGAGAATTTTTATTTTTACCCACAATAAAAATAAATAAAAAATTTTAAAAAAAGTCAAAAGGCAGGCAAAGTGGAGGAGCCAAGAGACCATTCACTCCTAGATTGCACATCTTTTCTGGAGCTGTAATTGACTTCTGAGTGTTGAGTTGCCTAAGCTCACAAGTTAAGAGAACTAGTTATACTGAGTTGGAGTGGGAAATTTCCTGACATAGTTACTGCCTATATGTTTCAAGAAATATATGTTAGCAGTAAGAGCACTTTAAAATTTATTTTTCCCTTCTCAAAACCACAACAACCTAAGTTCAAGCCCCAGCTCTGCCACCCACGAGCTAAGAGACTTTGGGTTATTTAATCTCTGTAAAAAGGGGATAATAATAGTGTTGACCTCACAGAGTTTTTGTGAGAAGTAAATGAGACCATGCATGCAAAGCCTATAAATAATAGCTACTATTGTACCAAAGCAACATATTCCCATGTTGGCACATCAATCCTGTGGAGAAGCTCTAGGAATAACATCTGCATTTTAACTAATTGTTGAAAAATCCAGGTAATTAGAAGCCAGGACTTGGAGTTTTCAGATCTATAGTACTCTTCCTATCCACCCACCACTTCCTTATTATTAAAAGCATTTTTATCAAAGGTACATCATTCTATACCCTATCCTAGGTATTCTTCCAATGAATTAGGCTGACAATGTATCTGCCCTCTCAGAGAAGGGAATATTGAGATACACATGGAAAAGCCAGAGCAGACCACAGACAAACTCTGCTGTGCAAGAAACATCTAGTGAGTCCAGAGCCCCAGGATCCAGCACACCCAAACAGACCTTAACTGCACCAGTCTCCTCACCCCTTCATACTCCCCATTGCTACTCTACATTTAGTCATACTGGCCCTTCTTTCAATACCTCCAAGGACCCAGGCTCTCTTTTGTCACTGGGTCACCACACACACACACACAGGCTTGACATAAATAGGTAATATTAAAATATTTCCTCAATAAATGAATGAATGAAGTGGAGTTGTTCAGATTATAGCAGAAATAGGTGCCCAGAGTCCCCTCTCTGGTGGACCCAAGAAGTTTCCTCAGAGCACAAATGGAAATCCATCCGATTAGAAGATCCCTATGATCTTTTCTATATTTACCAGTCTGTGACCCTATGATAAATTTTAATAAAGAGGGGGAAAAGCAAAATACTAATCCTGGATGTCAGTAAAGAAGTCAGTGCATTTTGTAGGGTGTCTCAGAACAATTTTCATGCATTTAACTTTCTCCAGGAGAGGAGAGAGGAGAGCGAATGTGACTGGCTATGACAGGGGTATGAGGGATGCATGTTGACCCCAGAACCTGCACTCTTTTTAGCTTGATCATTTGCATTTCATTAAGTGACTTGCATTGTGTAACATTAGGGGATATTCCGATGACATGCCCTTTGCTTTGTCCCCTGTGACTTATTTCTGCCAATGACCATACCCACACCTTTTAGATTGCTTTCACATATCTAACCAGTGCCTATTTGAAGATTAAGGAAAAAGACCTAGTGATGTGCAAAAGATTTTTTAAAGGATCAGATGTGAGAGCATGAGATCCTTACCAATTTAACCCCATCACAGAGATAATTCTCTCTCTGGACATACAAAGAAGCAACAGTGATGAGATTGTGCTCTAGAGACATAGCTTCAGCCAGATTAGTTACTGAGGAGATGCAAGAGGTTTGCAAAGTAGAATATATACTTTTTATAATATGTTATGTTATGCTATGCTATGCTATGCTATGATTTATATATATATATATATATATTATATATATATATATGTTTTCATGTCTATTTCAGTCTCCTAGAATGACTTAATGGCTGGAGATCAGAAACTACAAATGGACAAGCACCATTATCTGTAGGTGAATCTTTTACAGCTGTGAATGCTGGAAAGGGCAAATCAGATAGTCAGTGTAAGCCAGTGTCTTAAAGAAAATTCCTCTGAGAATCCCTTGTGGACAGTGCCAAAAAGCCTTGTCCTTTTTACAACAATCGTCCTGGTTGCCCAAAAGAGCATTGTATAGTCTTTTAATTGTACTAGAAATCACAACTCAGAGGGTTTCTGAATGTGATATATTGAAAGTAATGATCTCTGCATTTAAAAGGCCTCACTCGTGAGTATGATCTGTCTAAACTGCCATCTAGGGAATCAGTGACAGTCTGCGTCCCTTAATTCTAAGTAGGATTGTCCTATCTTCAAGTTTTCTGATTCTGTCATACACCAGCTCAAATCTGCTTTTGCCAGCAAAATTTTTGTTTCAATTATTGTATTTTTCAACTCCAGAATTCTTATTTCATTCTTTTTTGTAATTCCTATCTCTTTATTGTAATTCTCTATTTGGTGAGACATTTTTTATATAGTTTGCATTAGTTCTTTAAACATGGTTTCTTATAGTTCTTTGAAAATATTTATAATAGATGATTTAAACTCTTTTTCTATTAAGAGTTTATTTGTGCTTCCACAGGGACAGTTTCTATTCACTGCTTTTTTTCCTGTTATGGACTACAATTTCATGTTTCTTTGCATGTCTCCTAATTTTGCATTGGGAACTTGACACTTTAGATTATAATTTGTAGCAACTCTGGAAATTGGATTCCATCTCCCCAGGTTGTTTATTGTTGTTGTTGTTGTTCCAGCTCTTTGTTTGTTTAGTGACTTTCCTGAACTAAATCTCTAAGGTTGCATTCACTGCAGTGTGTGGCCTCTGAAGTCTCTGCTTGGCTAGCTTAATGAGTAGGTAATGATTGCTCAGAGATTTCCTAAATGCCTTGAATCAACGAGTTACACTTTGCATAAGGGCTCAGTGTGTGTGTTGGAGCACACCTTCAACACTCCAGCAGGCAGTTTACAACTCTGCATTAACCTTCGCTTCCTGCTTGTGCAGAACCTCAAGGTCAGCCAGAGGTGAGAGACTGAAGATTTCTCAGGTCTTTCCTGGGCATGACCAAGCCAGGCACACACACCTGGCCCTCTAGATCTCCAGGTATATGTCAGAGCTTACAAAGCTCCCCACAGACATGAAGTTCTGCAGATCTTTGGTTGATGGTTTTGGCCATGTTCGTGTTTGCCCCAAACTGGTATCACAGCCTCGTGTAGCTGTGATGGTAAACAATTGCTTCTGGTTGTCATTTGACAAAGGTCCTAAGGAGAGGGCTTTTCTCAAGGAGCAAGTGCCGAGTGAGGTCAAGTAATGTCAAGCCCTGTGAATGGATCTTTTCTAAGGAGTATACAGGCAGATCAAATAGTGACAGTTATTTGGGGATGGAATTTCTTGAGGAGCTACAAACCTGCTCTTCACTCTAGAGCGACTGCAAGGCTGCTGATTTTCACAGCTTCTAATGGTTGCAAGGCTACTGGTTTTCAAGGCTTCTGCTGAGCTGGGGAGAGGGAGATGAGAATAGGTTTAAGTTAAAAAGCCACAAACCCCAATGTGATTCTTACCGAGGTCCAGTAGTTTTTCTTGAATAAACACCCCTCAAATTGCTGCAAACCTTTGGTTAATATTTAAAAATCTGAAAAAAGTGATTTTGACATTGTTTGCTAGCATTTTCATAGCTTTTATGGAGGAGAGCTTTACAGAGGTCCTTATTCTAACATTCCAGACAACCCCAATCTTGCAAACTAAAGGGATTTCCTGTATTCCTACTTTGCTAAGAATTTCTATCATGAAAGGACATTGAATTTTATCAAATTATTTTATGCATCTATTGAGATGATCATATGAGCAAATTACATTGCTTAATTTTCTAATGGTAAACTAATCTTGTAATCTTAGGGTACATCCTACTTTGTCATGATGACTTACCTTTTTTTATATATTGAAGAATTCTATTTGCTAACATTTGTTTAGGATATTAACATCTATGCTAATGAACGAAAGTGCCCTGCATTTTTCCTTTCTTCTAGTATTTTTGTCTATCAGTATCAGGGTTGTACTGGTCTCATGGAACAAGATGAGGAATGTTCACTCATTTTCTGTTCTCTGGAAAAGTTTGTGCAAAACTGGAACTATTTCTTCCTTGAATGCTTGGTAGAACATACCAGTGAGGCCATCTGGGCCTGGAGTTTTCTTTGCGGGAAGGCTTCTGATTAGTGATTCAATTCCTTTAATAGTTACAGAAACACTCAGGTTTCTAAATCTTATTGAATGAATTTTGGTATGCTATATTTTCTAGGAGTTCATCCATATTATCTAAATTTTCAAATTTATTGGCATAAAATTGTTCATAATAATTTTTTTTTTGAGGTACCAGGGCCAAAGATTGAACCCGGGACCTTGTAAGTGGGAAGCCAGCGTTCAACCACTGAGCCACATCGGCTTCTCTGAGTTGGTTTTTTCATTTGTTTGCATGTTGCTTATCTTTGTTTTTAGGAGACAGAAGAAACCAAACCGGGACTTCCCATGTGAGAAGCAGGCACTTAACTGCTTGAGCCACCTCCACTCCCTCATTATAATTGATCTCTTTAACATCTGAGGCATCATGATGGCATCTTCTTTTTCATTCCTGATGATGGATGTTTTACATGACATATATATAATATCTATATATATAATTACATATATAATTTCTACCTGTATGTTAAAAACTTTTATTCTGAAAACGGCAATTTTCCCAGAATTCTTTCCAACCTTCACATCCTCTCTATAAGCCCTACATTCCAGCCATATTGCACTGGTCACCAGCCCATAAATACATCACTCTCTTTTTCACTTCTGGCTTTTACTTCTGCCATTCCCCTTTTCCATAAGGGTTTTCTTCACCTTTTACATCCGTCAGAGTCCTAACTCTCCTTACCTAGGCAACTACTCATTTTGAGATGAGAGAATTTCACTCTCCTCCCTACCCCACCTTCATTCTCCCCAAAGGAACAGCTGATGTAGTATCTCTCTGCCATGACCTGATATAGTACGATATAAGGAGGAAAAATGGGAGAACAAAATGAACCCAAGTAACATGGAGATTTGGGAGATGTTTTTGGTCTGTAACAGAGCTATAGAAAAAATCCATTCTCCCTAGTTTTTGTGCTTATGTGTGCTACTGTGAGATACCTCAAGGCAATCTCTCTTTGGGAGAGCACTGCCTCCCTGTGACACTGACTTAGGGATTTAAGGGTATCAGTTATTTGAGCTCATGCTACCTGAACATCTTGCTCTTTCTGAAAGTTTTGATGCACAAGCAATATCAACATCTGTTTCAAGGATCTCTGCTGGAATTGCAGCTTCACACAGCCAAATTGCCTATGCTTCTACCGAGAAAACGGCTATTTATTTTATGCAGCCATCTGGGCTCTAACTAGGATGTTTTGTCATTTGTGGTCTTGTTGTTTGGCTTTTTCTTTTTAAGGATAAAATTTGATGACCTCATAAGCAATGTCTTCTGTCAATAGATAATAGATGATAAATATATATAGTCAAATTTATGAGTAAATGACCCCTAAATGATTTGCAAAGTCATCGTGGCAATAAATATTTTGGCCAAGCATCCTCTCTTCCCTTCCCCTCCCCCAATTGCTGTTATTTGGATTCGCAACATTTACACTTTGCTGCAAAACAAGTTAATAAACTCCACAGGGCCCATATACAGCTGCCTGAAGACTTTTTGTGGGACTCAGCTTCCTTTGAAAAGAGGCAGGCTGTTTGGAGACTCAATATGCTACCAAATGGGAGCCTTCCCTACCTTCCTACCTCCTGCCAGTCTTCCAAGGAAATGGTTTATCTTATCATTTTAATAAACACACGTTAATGCTTCAAACAGTAGAAACTTTTCTGCATCTTTTATGATGTCTTGGCAAGAGGAATATCTCTCATGGCTTGTGGTCCAGAGTATGATTTCAATGACTACCATGACAGGGTGCTCTGGGGGGAGGTGGTGATCTGAAAACCATCAATTTGTCCTTTAAAATGCTAAGTCCCGGAAAACGGATGTGGCTCAAGTGATTGGGCTCCCGTCTACCATACAGGAGGTCCAGGGTTCAATTCCCCGGGCCTCCTGGTGAAGGCAAGCTGGCCCGCGTGGTGAGCTGGCCCATGAGGTGTGTTAGCCCATGCAGGTGTGCTGGCCCGCGCAGGAGTGCTGGCCTACGCGGAGAGCTGGCACAGCAAGATGATGCAACAAAAAGAGACACAGAGGAGAGACAATAACAGACACAGCCGACCAGGGAGCTGAGGTGGTGCAAGAGCTTGAGCAGCCTCTCTCCCACCCTGGAAGGTCCCAGGATCAGTTCCTGGTGCCACCTAAAGAGAAGACAAGCAGACACAGAAGAACACACAGAGAATAGAGAGCAAGCACAAAACAACGAGGGGGGAGGGGAATAAATAAATAAGTAAATAAATAAATTAATTAAATCTTTGGAAAAAAAAATGCTAGATCCCTTTTTCTTGAAGTAAATGTACTCAGAATTATGGCTTTTATGAAGTCTTCCCAGTATTCTGACTTGGAAAGAAAAGACACAAAGCTCCCATTGACAAGCATATTACTTTTCCTCTCCCTGCCAATCTCACTTCCCTAGGATGGAGCCATAAAATACAAAGACCACTGAAAGACCTGTAAGCAACCCAAATAAATGTTGCAGTGTTCACACCCCCAAAGCTTATAGACTTTATTCATAAACGAGTACTTCTCCCATACTCTATTTACTCTTACATTACACACAATTATATCTGGTTTTCCAGCCCATTGCAGATTAGAATCGGCCAATTAGAATGGAGAGAGGAGCTGCCAAGAGAGAGTCAGAAATGTTATCATAGAAGATACAAAACTGAAAATTCACAGCAGTTTGAGGGCATTTAGCATTGGGCAAAAAGCTCTTTACACCTCCGTACCCATGAGAGTGCAATGTGTTACATCCCAGTGCAATCGTCGATATTCAGAATGATAACTTAGAGTCATCTAGATGGTGCATTTTGTTCAGGATTCTCTCTGTAGGAGAGCAGGGAGTGTGTAATATATTTTAGGCAGGTTTCCATCCCAAATGATTAACATTTTAAAAGGTTATGAGCATCATCTCCTAACTGGTCTCCAGCCTCCAATCTCTCTATCCAACCCCCAACCACCCAGCTCCATAAAGCCATCCTTTTGGATACTGCAAGATTAATTTTCCTAAATCAATAACTATGATGAAATTAATTCCCCATTTGGGACTGTCCAATGGCTCCCCTGCACCTACCAAGTAAACAAAAGTACTCAACTTATCATTTAAAGACCTTCTACAATATAGCCACCATCTATCTTTCCAGTTTTATCTACCACTACTTCCTTCCAAATGCACTATTCTCTGGCCCAGTATTTCTAAAAGTGTGGTGCCTGGACCAACAGCCCCAGCATCACCTGGGAACTTGTAAGAAATGCATATTCTTGGCCCCCAACACAGATCTGCTGAATGAAAACGTCTAGGGCTGGAGCCCAGCAATCCGTGCTTTAACAAGCCCTGCAGGTGATCCTGATGCACACTTCCCTTTTGAAAAACATTGACCTAGCCAACCTGAACTGGCCACTACCTGAGGGTACTCTACCTCTCCTGCTTCTGTGGTTTGCTCATGAGGTTGCCTTTGTCTGGATCACACCCAATTCCCCTTGCCTTCTCCCCCTTATGAAGTCTTCCATATTCTTCAAAGACCATCCACTAATGATCTAGCCTTTAGGAAGTATCCTCGAATCCACCCATTCAGATGCAATTTCTTCTTCCTACAAATCCTCACATAAATTTACTTACAATGTATTTCTTTTCTTCCTTCCTTCCTCCCTCCCTCCCTCCCTCCCTCTTTCTTTCTTTCTTTCAACTAATAGTCACTGAAGTCTGCTATGGGACAAGCACAGGGCAAGGGCACCAGGAATACCAATGGACAAGTAAACAGGAAACACCACAGTTTTCCAGACAGGTAACCGTGAAGGCACAGAAGGGGACATCTCTCTGAGACATAGAGTTCCAACAATGCTTCCTATAAAAGTATCATCTAAGCTGAGTATGAGAAAGATAAGAGATAGTCAACAAAGAGAATTTTTAAAATAATAAGCAGCATGTAATCAAGACCTTTAGTCAGTAAAAATTCATACATGATATAAAAATGTAGACTTAAGTTGAATGATTTAAGCAAATACTGATGTCTGAATGTCAAGGTCTCTTCAGGAGCCTTTTCTTCACTCCAACAGCTACAGTGGATACAAAGATACTAGCCAATTTTATTATCTCCAAAGTGTGCCAATCATATTTCTGGCTTCATGAAGAGCTCCTTTTCTGAAATCCTTGAAAATAAAATTACATATTGTCTATTTCTAACTCCTGCCACTAGGTATCCTGACTCAAGTCTGCATAAAATATTCCAAGAACCATCACACTCTCATTGGTATTTTGACTACCTAAGACCCCAACTAGATCCTCATCACCCTTTCTAGCAAATATCAACTCTCTTATTGTAAATTTCAAGACTACCAGAACTTTAATCCTGCTCTAATGTTACATGAGAAAATCCACCATCATCCACAGAATCCTATCAACTTAAAAAGATCTCCTCTTGTTGATTAAGCAAACTATGGTACTGGGTTATTCCAAGGCCAGGTGACCACCAGGCAGTCAAGGGTCTGAGACCTCTAAAAGTTGGTGTTTGAAGTGACTCCTGGGCAAGAAAGCTACTTCCCAGTTCACTGGTAGCTCCCATCAGAATGGACTAAAAACCATGAAGATGGGAACTTAAACTGTCTCATCTGCTCAGAGATCCTGACTTCATCCTCCCTGAAGTGGCTGTACACCAGGGCCAGCTGAAATGAGATTCTATAAATAGGTCTCTGACATCAGAACACCAGCCTCTAACCAAACACTGTTGTTTCAGAGACATGAATGGAAAATAACTGCTATAAAAGCAAGGAGACTACACGGGGCTTTGAAAAGAACTCTAAACTCAGCACCACAGAAACTGGACTATCGCCCTTTCTCTGTCAGCCATCAGCCTTGTGACCACTCTGAACCTCGTTCTACCCATCCACAACTTAGAGAAGCCAGGTGTACCTACACACCTGTGGCAGAGGTTTCTAGGTATCTAATCCGATATCCATTCTCTCATTTTGTCTTACTTATAGAACTCCAAGGATGAAGTGCTAGGCTAGCTTCAATATCAGCACAGCTGCCCAGCTTAGAGCCATGCCCAGTGCTCCAAGGGCAGCCAGTTGCACGAGTCCCCCTATTTCCCACAATTTCATCAAACAGCAACAGGTGTTAGTGGGTCTCCAGATATTCCTATATCTGGACAATTAAGTCCAGAAAGCAAAGAAGTCAAGAGGCTCAAGCTAGTTCATGATGCTATATGCTATCATTGTCCAATATTTTACTGCTGGACTAATTTTCATCCCAAATTAGATATTGCTTTTATTACTTTATACCATCAGTATTTCTTTATATTTACACACATATTAACAAAGATCTTTACTCATATCACTTATTATCTTTCAGAGTTTCCCTCATTTTCTTCTTGCCTGAAGTACAGCCTTTAAAATTTCCAATCATGAGGATTTTTTTGTGACAAACTCTCAGGTTTTGTTTTCCTGAAAATATCTTTACATGACACTTTTTTGAAAAATATTATATTTGTGGGTACAGTCTATATCAATAATTATTTTCTATCAGCCTAATTATTATTCCACTTTCTTCTGACTTCAATTGTTGCAGTTGAAATTACATTTGTTGGTCTTATTGCTATTCCTTTTTGGTGATTTATCTTTTCTCTCTGCATGCTCCCAAGATATCCTCTTTTTCTTACATGTTCTGTGGGTTCACTGCAATATCTCTAGATAAGGATTTCTTTTTTCTGTTTTGGATTCTTTGGGCTTCCAGCATCTGAGGATTGGTTTCTCTCAGCAATACTGGAGATTTCTCAGCAACTACATCTTTTCCTCTTTTCCTTTACCATCTCTAACGGAAGCACCAATTATATTAGACATCTCATTCAATCTTCCATATCTCTTGGTTTTGTTTTCATATTTTCTATCTCACTGTCGTTCGGAACTGTGTTCTGGATAATTTCTTCAGCTCTGTCTTCTGATCCATGAATTTCTTATCCAGCTGTGTCTAATCTATTGACTAATGTAGACATTGAATTTTGAATTCCAATTATTATATATTTATTTCTATAAATTGTATATGATTCTTTTTAAAATTTGTTTGTTTCCTGCTCTTAGTTTTACTCTTCAGTTTTATTTCCTTAAGCATATTAAACATGGTATGATAATGCCAATATTTAAAAGCTTTATGGTTTTTTCCTACTGTTTCTTTTTTCTGTTGATTCTCCCTTACAATGTGTTTTTCCTTGAGTGTTGTGAGATTTTCTTGGTTTTGTTGTTGCTGTTTTGGTTTTTGTTTGCTTTTACTGTAAGCTGCTCACTTTATTTGCAACATTATTGGTAGTAATTCTTTGAGACTTTCCTCCACAGAGGATATGCATTTGGTTCTACTATTTGCTTGCAGTGCTACCAAATTGGAGCCACATTAAATTAAATACTCTGCTTGAGATTTTTCAGACCACACATCCAGAGTAAATTTGGCCTGCAAACACATGTGAGAGCTGATGGATTAAAAATTCTTATGGGGAATTTTTTCCTTCTACCAAGTGCCAGGTTTAAGACAGTTCCACTTCAGTTTTTCTTTCTTTTCTGTTAAATACAAGTAAAATTAAGTATAATAGTTTTTTTTTGTAAAAATAGCAAGTATGGTATAAGACAATTTTATAAGGCATTTCTGTCTTTCTCTCTGTTCATCAATATGTAAGAGAGCCTTTTGTGATGATGATTATCTAATATTCACATGGCTATTTTGAGATATTAGATACTGAAGGTGATTTTTAAATTCTTGTACTTTTTTGCACTCCTTAAATTATTCATAATAAGAATTATTATTTTTACAAAAACAATTCAAGTCATCATTATAAACTTAAAAAATACTTTTTTGATAAAACCTTAAAAGAGCAATGAGGAAGTAACTTTGGGGACTATCCAGTATCCTTTCATTTCACATGGAAGGAAACTGAGACCCATATCACATAAGACACCAGCTCAAAGTCACACAGTAAGTTAGAGCAGAGCCAGAATTGAACCTAAGTATCCTGACCCCCAATTATAGATTCATTTGACCACACCCCAAATCTGACACAATGTTCAGATTCATTGCACAGAGATAATGTACTGTTCCTTCCCCAAACCTGCCCATTTTTCTTTTCACTATACCTATTTTAGAATAGACTGATTTCTCTTAGTTTCAGCTCCAACTCTTTTTAGCCCTGAATTCAAAGGCCCCCTTTGACCTGCTTTCCTTTTACATGCAAATTATCATTTCCAAGAGTAACATGGAATGTACCTCAGTAAAGAGATCAGTTAAAATTTCCAACATGCAATTTCTTAGATTAAGACATGTATATACAACACATCAAACTGACCATTATAAAGTTGGTTCCAATTCTATGGCCATGCAGCACTTAACAGTTTGCAAAGCACAGGCACATCCATTACTTCCTGGGGGCATTTACTGGAAGGTGATGAAGCAAATATTCCCTCTTGTACTCCATTTTGTTTTTGTATTTTGTACTCTCTTTCTTCAGAGGGCCCCCCAAACTCTATAAGCTTTGTGCCCCAGAAAACCTGGATTCAATCCTGATAGGCCCTATTTTACAGACAGAGCAACTGAGGCTTAGAGAGGTTAGGTAACTTCCCCAAGATTAAATGGTCATTAAATGATATGTATATAACACAATCTACTTCATTATGCTGAGGTAAGTATTTTTCACATGCCGTTGTGGCAAAATTCCCAAAATTCTAATGCATTTCCATGCAGTCAACAATCAAGAAGATGACTTGGTGGTATAATATTCTGAAATAGTCACCCACGTGTCTTTGTACCTCAAGCCCAAACTCAAGCCCACTGCTTTCAGATTAGGGCTGTTGCTACAGAGATGTAGAAAAGAGAAACACGTTCTCCCCCTTGAATTTCAGTCTTTGAAGCCCATGGTCAAAATGATGACTGTGGGGCGACATCCTAGGAGGACTCCCTTGCACCACCACACAGGTAAATGCTGGATATGTCAGGGGCAAAAGAGGACCCTAAGACAGTCCCAAATGGAGTGGGAGAGTGAGAGCAGGAAAATTTCCCTTACTCCTAAGAGAGAGAGAGTGAGAGCTGGTGGGCCCCAGAGGGTCTTGTGGTTGTGAGGAGTGAGCAACGCTGGATAAAATGGCATGGCCCACATGGCGGGAGGCCAGCTGGGGATGCAACTGTCTCAGAGGATCCCCATGGAGGTGACAGCAGACGAGAACCCTAGGGGATGGTGTACAACTGAGCAGAGGCTGCCATGATCCTCCCTTTCCCCATTCCAGCAGGTCTTATACACCCCCTATGACATAAGTGACAGCCTGGGGAAGACCATGGGGTGGGGAGGACCCTGATTTGACTGAGCTAAGAGCCGAAACTATTTAGGAGACCCAAAAGTGACCAAAATTACACTTTGTCCCACCCAGCAGATTCAGGATTTCAGAAAGATGCCAACTTCCCTTAAAGAAATAGTGAACTGCCTTGCACTCCTGAGTTGTATAGTCTGTGAAATTTGCACCCACTATATAATTATTTTTACATGGAACATTACTATGCTGGCAGAAGAAAGCATGGTTTACTAGGAAAGGCTTCTACTTGGAATCAGAATATCTGTCTTCAAGTCCTGCTCTGCCACTTACTAGTTTGTGCCCTTGAGCCAGTAATTCAACCTCTCTGAAACTCAATTTTCCCATCCACAAGATGGAACAATAATCTCTTTCTTGTCTTCCTCCTGGTGCCCTTATGAAAAGGAAACGAAATAATACAGGAGAAAGTGTTTTGTAACATGTAAAGCTCTCTACGAATATTAGGTGTTACTATGAATTGTACATTTATTTTCGTATTTTTTGATATTACTGTCAGTGTCTGAAAAAACATCTGGTTTGGAAACATTTGATTCATTCTCATAGAATATGAGTGACATAGTACAGGTCTTCATTCTAACTCCCATGTCCAAGAAAGCAGCTGGAAGCTGGACACTGATCACTGCCAGGGGGCTAGGATTTCCAGTGCATTCGTTTCCTATTGCTGCCGTAACATATCCACAGTCTTAGTGGCTTTAAACAACATAAATTTGTTATCTTGCAATTCTGGAGGTCCGAGGTCGAAAGTGGATTGGCAGGGCTGCTTTCCTTCTGGAGGCTCTAGTGGAGAATCCATTTCCTTGCCTTTTCCAGCTTCTAGAGTCTGCCTGACCACCTTCTCAGCTCAGGGACCGTCATGTTCAAAGCCTGCAGCATAGCACCTGCCCATCTCCCTCTGACTCTGACCCTCCTGGCTCCCTCTTTTAAGGACCCTTGGGATTACATTTAGGGCCCACCCGGGTAAGACAGGATAATCTTCCCATCTCAAGGTCCTTAACTTAATCCCATCTGCAAAGTTCCTTTTGTCATAGAAGGGAACAGAGTCACATGTCCCAGTAATTGGGACGTGGATGTCTTGGGGTGGGGGTGGGGCATATCAAAAGTACATACATGGTGATGATCAGGGTAGGTTAAATGTTCTCTATACTGGAAACCACGCATGTGTCCCCAGACCTAGTTTTTCTCCCTAGGTCTGGTTTTTAGAATGCTGGTGATAAACTAAACCTGATTTATTATATGACCATCCTGTATGGGAAATGACTGTAACTCTAGGTATCTTTGGTCAACCTTGGGAGATATAGCAGGGGGATGGATGTGGCTCAAATGGTTGGGTGTCCGTCTCCCATATGGGGGGACCTGGGATCGATCCCCAGGACCTCCCAGTAAAAATTTTAAAAAAGAAAAATATAGAAGGCGTGCAGGCCGCCAGGAACCATGCGCGGGTGCGCCATCAGGCCCCACAAGCGGGTGAGCCCCCCAGGTCCTGTGTGTGGGTGCGTTGCCAGGCCCCACGAGCGGGTACGCCTCCAGGCCCCATGCATGGATGTGCCGCCAGGCCCCGCGAGCCACGCAGCAAGATGATGACGTAACAGGAGGGTGATACAAGGGAGAGCCAAGATGAAACGCACTGAGAAACCAGGAACTGAGGTGGCACAGGCGATAGGATGCCTCTCTCCCACATCCGAGGTTCCGAGGAGCTAATCCCAATGAAGACAGGAGGAGAAGGATGAGAAGACAGGGCAGGAAACAGACACAGAGAGTTGTCCAGTGAATGGACACAAAAACATGGGGTGGGGGGGTAGAAATGGATAAAAGTAAATAAATAAATAAATAAATAAATCCTTAAAAAAAGTATAGGGGAGGAAGATATGGACTATAGTTAGTAGTAATACTTTGATGATGCTCTTTCATAATTTGTTAACAAATGTTTCACAACAATGCAAAGTATTTGTGGTGGGGTGATGTGTGGGAGCCCTGTATGATGCTATGCATGCTTTTTTTGTGAGTTCACAGTGTTTACTGAACACTTATTGTTTATGTATGTTCATGTATGAATGATATACTTCAATAAATTATTTTTTTTAAAAAAAGTACATACACAGGAATGCATGTGGCTTAAGAGGTTGAGTGCCTGCTTCCCACATGGGAGATTGTGGATTGGGTCCCCGGTGCCTCCTAAAAAAACAAACAAACAAACAAAAAAAAAAACTAACTCAGGGGAGCCGATGTGGCGCAGTGGTTGAGCATTGGCTTCCCACCTACCAGGTCTGGGATTCAATCCCTGGCCCCGGTACCTCAAAAAAAAAAAAAAAAAGTACATACAATATGGTAATATGGTAGCTGTTATGTGTCCTTGCCCCCAAGTTTTTTAGAGAAAAAAATATAAAGCTTTTATTCCAAATAATCACTACTGCTTTTTTCCACTTTGAAACAGCAAATTTGGTTGTGTGTCCTGTGGTCCCTGTGAAGACAAAGAGTTCAATTAAGAGAGCAGCTGGGCCCTAGCCATGCGGGTCCACTGCCACCAGCCCCAGGTGCCCCTTTGCTCTCAGACCTGCAGACACCTCCAAGCCCTGGGGAGACCCAGAAGCCAAGTGTTAGGGTAGTTTTGAACATACAGAAAAACCCATCTGCCCTTTGCTTCTCTTAAACTCGTGCAGCCTGCCTCAAAACCGGTTTCTGCTCTGGGCTGCACTTTTTTCAGGAAGGCATTTTGAAAGAAAGACGGGCGGGGAGCTGAGATCCTAATTCATTTTGCCACTGTTTGACACCTAACTGTGGAAGACTGGATGCATTTGCGTTTCTCACAGATTAATGCGGCTGTCATTGAAGAAAGAAAGATGCTTATTCTACTGCCCCCTGAGGTTTGTTTTAGAGTGAAGGAATCAGAGAGGAAGGCGCAGGAGTGGAGGAATGGATGATGCTCCATGGAGTTTGGTTGTGTTTGCCATGTGCCTTTAGAGGCTTTTCAAAGCAGCCCCATTTCGTGGACAAGTCACCGATTTAGGACAAATGAGCAAACTGGCCCTAGGCCTGGAGACAACGGGCTAGGACAGCCTTTGACAGACTGCTGCTGAGCGCCAAACCCCTGCCTGGAGCTCCGTGTTCTGGTCCCGATGCCATGCTCGCTGCCCCGCAATGCGACTTTGTTAACAGATCATCTTCACGCAGTCTGCTGAAAGGACTACTGTGTGCCAGAGCAGTGGTTCTCCTGCAGGGACGGTTTTGCCCCCCAGAGGCCATCTGGCAATGTCTGGAGGCGTTTTGTTGTCCCCCACCCCCCACCCCCGGGGGTACTAGCACAGCTGAGGAATCTCAGTGGTCAGCCGCACACACCCCATCTTAAAAGGATCCCTCTCTCCCCAACCTGCTGGCCAAGGGCCCTCTTTTTGCTGACTCCCCTCCCCTTCAGGCTTGCCCGTTCAGGGCCTAAAACTGGATGATTTTAAAGGCTTCTCCCCCTGCCATGCGGCTTGGCTCCCGTCTGCCTGCCGCGCCAGCAGATGAAGCGGGGAGGGCTGCGGGCCTCCCCGCATCTAATCCCAAGCCTCGGCAGCCGCAGGGAGGGAGACAAACGTTCAATAGCGGTTGTTGGCAAAGAAGCACAGCAGTGGCCAGACCCGACGATGCCACTGCATGCACAAAAGCCGCTTTAGCAAATGTCGCCTACGTGGGCAGATTGGCAACCAGGACAAAGCCCTCCGCTGCCCGTGGGTTCGGGGGACAGGGCAGCGCAGAGCTCCCTTTTGATTCTTTGCTGGTTAATGAGTTTGGATGCCTGGCTCTGAGATCCCCTTTTTAACTCAACTTCTGCTATTAATATTCGTAGATTAATCTGCTCAGCAAAATACAACGGGGGAGGAGAATTTCCGGGACAAGAAAATATAAAGCAGAAAATTTCCCCAAGACTGTGGTTTAATCTAAAGTAAAATGGCTTCTGCATTGATTAGGTTCTGGTCAGCAAACCATAATAGACCACTCACCAGTGTGCTAGATTGCATTAATTAATTAATGATTGGGTAATACTTAGGAAGTGTGCAGTGCTGATTAATATTAAAGAACCTTCTGATTAGGCACAAACTGATTTTTGGTGCCTGCTTGGAATCCTCCGGTTTCTCTTCTTGTCTTTGAACATTAGTATGTTTATTAATCAGATAGCCGTGCTTCCAAATTCAGCAATTCACCCCACTCTCCTGGCTGGGAACATCAAAGAATGAAGTAGCCTTGTATTCAATTAGGGAGGAAAATGTTTTTCTTCTCCAAAATTTAGCGTTTGGTCCTCCTATTTTCAGATCAGGTGTACAATTGCAAGAGAGCATTTCCCCTCGTTTGAAAAGCAAGGGGCCCAAGAAAGCTCCGGCAAATGGGGCTTATGGGCCAGTTCTCTATCCTTTCCCCAGGCTTTATTGATGAAGTCTCTGCACATCTTTTTTTTTTTTTTTTCAGTGAAAAATGAATTTATTCATCACCTCTTCATCCATTCAACAGTATTTATGAAGGGATAAAGCACTGAACAAAACCCTAATATCCTAGTGGAAGAGACAGATAATAAGTAAACCAATCCTTGTATAACATCATGTCAGGATAAAGGGATAGAAACAGGTGGTGCTTTGGGTAGGATGGTCAGGAATGGCTCCTTGGGGAGGTGACAAATTGAAGGGTCACACCATGTACACAGGAAGGGTACCCACAGGAAAAGGGAACCACAGTTGCTAAAGCCTGAGGCTTGATGTCTTCAAGGAACAGTAAGAAGGCCAGTGTGGCTAGAGTAGCCGGAGCAAGGAGGAAAGTAATAGGAGATGAGAAGAGAGTCTAACAGTGGTCAGTTGACACAGGGCCTGCTGCTAGAGATTACAGATGTCAAATATGATCTTGTTCTGACTTCTGCTTTAATGTGGCTGCTGTATGGAAAATTAAGGCAAGAAGGGAGAAGGAAAGGGAGGGGAGGGTGTGGAAAGAGTATAGCTGGCAAACTAGCCAGAAGATTATTGCAAAAATCCAGCTATGATGATTTTGGATTTAGAAAACAGAGCCAATTGTATTTGTGGAGGATCAGATTTGGGGAGAAGGATCAGGATCTGCTGAGGGCATTTTTTTTTCAACGTTATTTTGTACATTTAATAATTGAAAACATAAGCAATTAAAAACTAAAAAGTAAACACAGATGAATAAATATATACATTTCTCAATTAAATGTAATGGATACATGTAAATTTTTTTGTTGTTGTTTTGTTTTTTGTTTTGTTTTGTTTTGTTTTTTTGTGACTCAAACAATATATTACACAATATATTTGGTTCATAGTAATGCATTCATACAGTATTTGTCCTTTTGTGTCTGGCTTGCTTCGCTCAACATAATGTCCTCCAGGTTCATCCATGTTGTCATATGATTTACAACTTCATTTCTTCTTACAGCTGCATAATATTCCATCATGTGAATAGACCACAGTTTGTTTATCCATTCATCTGCTGATGGACACCTGGGTTGTTTCCAACTTTTGGCAATGGTGAATAATGTGGCTGTGAACATCGGTGTGCAGATGTCTGTTCGTGTCACTGCTCTCAGTTCTTCTGGGTATATACCCAGTAGTGGTATTGCAGGGTCACGTGGCAAGTCTATATTCAACTTCTTTAGGAACTGCCAAACAGTCCTCCACAGTGGCTGTACCATCCTGCATTCCCACCAACAGTGAAGAAGTGTTCCTATCTCTCCACATCCTCTCCAATACTTGTAGTTCTCTGTCTTTTTAATAGTGGCCATTCTGATAGGTGTGAAATGATATCTCATTGTAGTTTTGATTTGCATTTCCCTAATCATGAGTGATGTTGAGCATTTCTTCATGTGTTTTTTTGACATTTGTATTTCTTCTTCGGAGAAATGTCTATTCAAGTCTTTGACCCATTTTTTTTTTTTTTTAAAGATTTTATTTATTTATTCATTTATCCTCCCCTTGCTGCTTGTGCTCGCTGGGTCAGCTAACCACGCCGTGCGGGCGGGCTTGCCTTCACCAGGAGGCCCCAGGAACCGAACCCGGGGCCTCCCATATGGTAAACGGGAGCCTTACTGATTGAGCCACAGCCGCTTCCCTGGCCCATTTTTTAATTGGGTCATTTGTCTTTTTATTGTTGAGTTGTAACATCTCTTTATAGATCCTGGATATTAAACCCTTATCAGATATGTGATTTCCAAATATTTTTTCCCATTGAGTTGGCTGCCTTTTCACCCTTCTGACAAATTCCTGTGAGGTGCAAAAGTGTTTAATTTTGAGGAGGTTCCATTTATCTAATTTTTCTTTTGTTGTACGTGCTTTGGGTGTGAGGTCCAAGAAACCACCACCTACTACAAGGTCTTGAAGATGTTTCCCTACATTTTCTTTTAGTAGTTTTATGGTCCTGGCTTTTATATTTAGATCTTTGATCCATTTTGAGTTGATTCTTGTATAGGGGGTGAGATAGGGGTCCTCTTTCATTCTTTTGGTTATAGACATCCAGTTCTCCCAACACCATTTGTTGAAGAGACTGTTTTTTCCCATTAGCGTGGGCTTGGTAGGTTTGTCAAAAACCAGTTGACTGTATAGGTGAGGGTTTATTTCTGGATTCTCAACTCTATTCCACTGATTGATATGTCTATCTTTATGCCAGTACCATGCTGTTTTGACCACTGTAGCTTTGTAATATGTTTCAAGGTCAGGCAGTGAAATTCCTCCCACATTGCTCTTCTTTTTTAGAATACTTTTGGCTATTCGGGTGCACTTACCCTTCCAGATGAATTTGGTAATTGCCTTCTCTAATTCTGTAAAGTAAGCTGTTGGGATTTTGATTGGTATTGCATTGAATCTATAAATCAGTTTGGGCAAGATTGACAGCTTCATGATATTTATTCTTCCAGTCCATGAACACGGAATGTCCTTCCATTTGTTTAGGTCTTTTTAAATTTCTTTTAGCATTGTTTTGTAGTTTTCTGCATATAGGTCCTGTACTTCCTTGGTTAAATTAACTCCTAGGTATTTGAGTCTTTTTGTTTCTGCACATCTTATTTTGGTACATTTTGTTTGGGTTGAACAAGCAGGTCCCCTGTTTTTTGGTCCACAGAGGGAGAAAATGGCACTTCAGGAGGTGACTCTGAGCTAGTCGGAGAAGGAGAGTCCTCCACTCTTCAACTTTTACCTGAGTGTGAGTTAGTGGTCAGACACAGGCTGGTGTCCCAAATGCCTTCAGCTGAGCATCTTAGTTTCATAACTTAATATCGTTCACAATTATTTATATACTGTTAGCTTGGTACTCATCATCCAGATTTAACAGAGGTGACGCTCATGCTGTATGTGCTTCTGAGCTTTCTCTGTGTTTTTAAGACATAAAATGTTACAGCTCACACTTCAAAGCCCCTCTCCCATCTCTCCTCTCCCTTTCCCTTCTCTGAAGTTGTGTGCATTGTTGCCATGTATGTTCTGATTCTTATTCTGTTCTCTATATGTCTGTAGTCATAAACACTACATAATATTGTTCTAGGGTATTTTCAATACGCATAGCTACCGTCAAAGTGAAGGCTTCTACACTATCTACCCTAGAGAAACTCTCACACCTGGGTACTGCTTGCAATAGCAAAATGAAAAGTGAGTATAAACCTAATTGTCCGTCAACAGGGGAATGGATAAAAAAACAACAACTGTGGTTTATTCATCCAGTGGAATACTATACAGCAGTTAAAATAAATAGACTAGATCTACATGTATCAACCTGAATAAACCTCAGAAACAAGAGTGAGTGAATAAAGCAAGTTGCAAAAATACATGTGCAGAATGAGACTTTCTACTTATCTATTGAACTCACCTGTCACTCAAATCTGTCTGACGTCTGCTTCTTCACATTTAAAATGTGGATCACAAAACAGTATTTCAGGGGAGCAGATGTAGCTCAGGGGTTGAATGCCTGCTTCCCATGTAGGAGGTCCTGGGTTCAATCCTAAAAAAAATATTTCAGTTATTTCATGTAAGTATCTTTTCCAGTTTGCAAAGCACTTTCAGGTACACTATCTCACTAATGAAGGCAAATGGGAAGCTAAAAGTGTTTGTGTTAGCCAGTGCTTTTTCAGTTTGCGGAGTCTTGAGTCTTTTGAGTCAGGACTTTGTTAGCTCAAGGAAGCTGCTGGGCTAGCTGCATTTTTATTTATTTATTTATTTTTTTGAGGTACCAGGACGGGGGATTGAACCCCAGACCTCGTATGTAGGAAGCCCGCGCTCAACCACTGAGCCACATCGGCTCCCTGAGTTGGTTTTTTCGTTTGTTTGCTTATTGTTTGTTTATTTGTTTTTAGGAAGCACCAGGAACCCAACCCAGGACCTCCCATGTGGGAAGCAGGCGCTCAACCGCTTGAACCACATCGGCTCCCTGAGCTGCATTCTTATCTCTAGGACCATCCTGCCCAATGTGTGAAACTCACTGACTCACATAAGCCTCTGAGCTTGGGGCCCTCTCCTAATCAGTCACCCCTAGAACAAAAGAAGAGTAGGAAGTCACTCCCAGGGAGGGCTTCCCATGGGGCTTCTTCTACAGAAATCTCACTCGATAAAACCACCTGAACGTTTCTACAAGACTCTCTCAGGGAAGCATAACAGAAGTTCCTGTGTCAACTTTTTCAGTTCCTCTAGAATTTGTTCTTAAACTGATTCAGGTCTCCTCACTTCGTCAACCCTCAAAAAGGGAGTCTTAATATGCTGTTCTTCACTCTCTTCTCTCATCATGGAAAAGCCAAATGATCTGAAGGCAGGATTTATAACTTTATCTTTGCATGCTCCAAGGCATGGTTTTTGCACAGGGAAATGGCTCGACAAATGTGGAAAGCAGTACGGGAGCAGCGGAATTGCATGCAGGGTCTAAAGTCACAGTAATAGATCCGCCAAGTGACTTTGGGCTAGGGTTACAAAGTTTGGGAAATAAAAATCCAGGACACTCAGTTAAATCTGTGGGACACACGTATACCAAAAGAAAAAATCTGTTGTTCATCTGAAATTCAAATGTAGCGGGGCATCCTGTATTGTATTTTATCTGAAAATCCTACTTTGGGCAAATGGCTTATCTGTGTTTGGGGCAGTTCCATTTGTGTTTCAGACAGTTTTCCCTGGAGAAATGGTCCACAGGGAAGCAGCATTCCCTATTCAAAAACACAGGGGAACCCCCAACCCTCACCTATCCTGCTTCTCCAGGGGATGGGGGGGTACTGACACTTATTACCCTTAAGTCCCCTAAACAACCTATTTAAGACAGCCCTGCCCAATGAAGATCAACCCCTCCCAAAATGCTAACAACTCATTGTGAGAAACACTGAATCAGTTGCCTGAGGGCTAAGGGAAACTGCTTGTTTTCATTGGCGAGTTCAATATTGTAAACTGGGTGGAAATAGTTCTCTTCCCCATTCTTTGACCATGTACAGTCCTATGTCCCACACATGAAACTGGAATGGTGGAATTAAGGAATAACAAATTAAATAATGACCGGCAACCAATTCCCACCATTCTATTCTCCCAGTTTTCTGAGAGAGGCTTCTTCTTGAGGTCAGAACTTGTTCAGACCAGACAATGGACTGATGCATGTTCTTTCTCTCCCATGTTACTATTTTTCCAATATATTTTATTATCTACACCCCAAGCATTATAGGAATAGCTAGAAGGCACTATAACACCACTCCATAATCTAAGATGTCAAATGGCAGCGCAAGAGGGAAGATGATAGGGTTCTGGGCTAATGTCTGCTCTGGAACAGCTGACGATTCAATAACCTGAACTTCTGCTCTGTCAGCGCCTTCAGTGGGTATCTTAGCTTGTACTCAAAAAATGCTCTCTTCCCCTCTTAAACTCACGATTAGCCTCAGTATTGCAGCTCCTGGTTCTGGTCACACATTTGGCCAAAAGAGTAGGATCAAGTGGATAATAAGAGTAAAATGGAAAAGAGGTCTCCGCAGTTCCATGAGTTCCTGCTGCGTTCTCCTCATTGCCATGTTGAGGGAGCAGAAGTGTTGCATCAGACATCTGGATTCAAATTCTGGCTCTCCCCCTTCCTAGCTCTGCGACCTTGGAAAGTTATTTGACACCTCCATGCCTGTCTCCTCATGGGTAAAATGGGGATAGTAATACATACTGCAAAGAGTTCTCACAAGGATCAGAGGAAACGGTACATGCAAAGCCCTGAACACACTGCTGGGCACAGATTGTTGCTCAGCAAACAACGATTATTACTCTGAACTTCTCAGAGAAGTATTGTCTTTGACTCCAAGCCAACATAACCACAGGCAGACTGAAGTTAGCCTTGATTAGCTTGTGTCTGGACAACTGGGCAATGGCCAGCCTGTGTCCTACTTCAATAAAGACTTTCAGGAAATACACAGGCATGCACGTGTATGCACACCTGCACACACACATTCCCCAAGCAAAATGAACAGAATAGCATTTCACATATTATTCAGACTTAGTCGTACGCATATTTAAAGATTTTTCATATATAACTTATTTTGGTTTTTTTTTTTTTTTAAGATTTATTTTTTTATTTCTCCCCCCCCCCCCCCATTGTCTTGCACTCACTGTCTGCTCTCTCTGTGTTATTCTGTGCCTGCTTGTCTTCTTTCCAGGGAGCACCGGGAACTGATCCTGAGACCTTCCGGAATGGAGAGAGGCTGCTCAATCCTCTTCGCCACCTCAGCTCCCTGGTCTGCTGTCTCTCATTGTCTCTCTTCTGTGTCTCTTTTTGTTGCGTCATCTTACTGTGCCAGCTCTCTGTGTGGGCCAGCACTCTGCGTGGGCCAGCACTTCTGTGCGGGCCAACTTGCTTTTCACCAGGAGGCCCCAGGAATCGAACCCTGGACCTCCTATATGGTAGATGGGAGCCCAATTGCTTAAGCCACACCTGCTTTCCTATAACTTATTATCTGCGGAAAAAATTGTGATTCACAAAACCTTGGTTGAAGGTCTTTAGCTTCGCTGCCAGTGCAAATAACCAATGCCATTTTGGAGGCAGAGCCATTTACAGAATATCTTCTGCAAACAAGAGAAAATAAATTTCCATTTCTGCCTCTGTGTGGAAATAGTGCTTCACTCAGCTGTATGAATGGAGGGCAGTATGTCCGTGTTTTGGGAATGCCAGGGCCCTCCCTCGTCAGAAGGACCCATCTGCTTAGCACTTTGGAATAACGATTGGCTTGACAGTGTCATTTGACACTCCCCATCCATACCCTCTTCCATGTACCTTTCCATAATACAGGGATGGAAAAATCAAAACTATACTTCCCAGGCTCTCTTGCAGCTAGCATTCTGTATGTGAATTCCATTTGGTCAATGAGATACCTTTGCACAAGGTTTGGAAGGCAGGAGTAAGGCCAAGGCCATCTTCCTGCTGGTGATGGCACTGGTGGTTGAGTGTGGCTAGTTGGACCCCATCTCTGTAGGTGTGAGATTGGGTGGGAGCAGCAGCAGTGATGGCAGAGGACAGAGCAGCAGCTTCTTAGCCTCTGGGTTACAGTTCCAGTAGCGTGTCTCCTGACTCCCATTCCTCTAGCCCTTCCAAGGATTTAATAGGCGCTGAACCCTGAGTGATACAATCCTCTTAGGGCTTTTCAAAGGTTTCCACCAAAGTACTTTAGGAGCTGTGAGGCACAAACTGTTCCTCCGGGGAGTCTGGGATTAGAGCCCCAAAATGAGCCTTTGTATGCATGAAATTCCCAAGGCTCATATTTTATCTCTGAAATTAAGGCAAGCTTTGCATTCTGTTTCATGATTCAACTGTGTTTATTTTAATGTGAAAAAAAAGTTCTAAATTATTTCCCTTCAAATAAAACATGTGCTAAAGGAAGACGTGCTTTGCTTATTGTGTATTGTAATATATCAGAGCTTCCTAAACTGGGATTTCATCAGTACATGCAAAGGGCCTCTGTAACTGCAGGTTCTGGAGCCCCACGGCAGACCTTCAGAATCAGAATCTCTGAAGAAGCATGGCAGACCATGGAATCTGGATGGCTTAAAGCCCCAGTTGATTCTGATGTGCAATCAGGTTTGAGAACGATTTGTTTCGCTCATAAGGAAAATGTGTACCTGGATGATATTCCCTCATTCCCCAAAGAGATGTTTGCAGTGATTGAGTTGTGATTTGAAGGTTCAGCTTGTATTTTTATAGAGGGCAAATAGAGAAAATATTCAATCAAAGGTGTCTAAGTCTTTTCTCAAAGTTATAATACAAAAAAAATTGTCCAATCTGTCACTCAATGTCCCTTAAGTGAGAATCCATACAATAAATTTCTTGTAATGTATAAATACAAACATAAATACAATTGATAGAGCCAATATATATTTCCTCTTTTCCCTGGGGTACCAGAAAGCTCAGAGCTAAACCCTGTGCTCTATTCAGTAGCAAAATCATTCCATATTCCTAGTAAGGTTATCTCATTCCTTCTAAACAATTTGTCCTTTTTAGTTTATACATTTATTTTTATTGCTCCATTCCAGGTCTTTTAATATTGTAAACAGCTTCAAACATGGACGGGGTATAATTTGTAAATTAATTAATTGACTTTCTTTGGCTTTTGTCTGTATAAGTTGAGTGACAGAATTTATTATACTGAGCAAAAATTGTATTCAGCATATGAAGATCTCAGAGGATTGTGCCAACCTACGCTCTCTTTATATCATTATTTTTTCAGACTATATCTCAGTCTAAAGAAAATTCCAGACAATAGAAAAATATAGAGAGTAGGAAATGTAAGGCTACTGGATTGCAATACTACTCCCTCCCCCTCACAACATAAATAAGCCACTTTTTAAACAAATTAATGTATGTTCTCCCAGATCTTATTTCCTGAACATATAATAGCAAACATCTATTTCAAAACAACAAACATATATTTCAAAACATATATGTCATATATTTGCTATTATATATATGTATGTAATAGCAGACATCTTCTAAACTTGCTCTTTTCCTCTTACAATTCATCTGGGATACCTTTCCATGTCAGTATTTATGAATCAACTTCATTATTTCCAACAGCTATATACGACACCATTATGTGGATGTGTCGTCATTTATTTCACGGGTCCTCTACTGAACATAAGCTCTTTTAGCCAACAACATGGCACAACATGATGTTTCCATTGGGAAAGCTAGGGACAGAAGTTAAAAGCTCCTTTCTGAAGGCATGACCCTTTCATGACTTAGTCTCTCACTTCCAGTTATTTTGTCAACTACGTGTAGCTCACAGTCCCTCAATAATTTTTTTTTAATACTAATGAAGTTGCGAGAGCTAAAAAATCTTAAAATCCTAAGAACTTAGTAAATGAGACTTTAAATCAACTGTAGGATGCTAACACATCTTACTTAAAAGGGCATTTTCTTTTCCCTTGGTTGATTCTGATACATTACCTTTAAAAAAAAAAAAAAAAAATCCACACAACCCCGATAACCAGATCAAGGCCCTCAGCAGGGATTTGCTCTTACAATCCAATCAGTACACATGTTTTTAAGATAGTTATCTGCCAAGGTGTTTTCAACTCCACAGAAAACAAAAGCACAAAAGCCAGCTTTTTGGTTAGTGAATCAAAAGGAGAAGAGCTTTGGGTAGCAATGGCTCTGACCCTGATTACCAAGTGGCTCACATTACAATTTGTGGTAACCTAGTCCTAAACCAAACCAGGGACTATCCAAAGGGAAATGAGGGGCATTCACACGAACTAGCTTTTTCTGATTATAAGAAGCTTGGCTCATGCTACCCTGAAAAAATGAACTTTTTGACAAATGTTTATAAAGAGAAAGTTTCCTATGGCTGCCATCTCTATGGACCAACAAGCTTTTTTCCTTTGGGTCTTAAAAAAAATAAATAGAGGCAAACGATTGATTTTGTTTGGCAGGGAATTGCTTTATGTGGCACCAAACATCTTGCTAAATATTTTTCTTGGTGTGTGTGTTTGGGGGCAGGGTCGGGGAGGGAAGGCATTGGGTCACATTCACATCCATTCATTCATATATCAATCCATTTAACAAGGATTCACTGCCAGAGCACTTCACTGTATGCAAACACTTTCAGAGTGTTTATTAAAGGGAAATGGCTTAAACCACTAACAACTCTGATTAAGGCGTTGACCTAGTGCCACTGTCTAGAACCCCTCAAGGTTCTCAATTTGGGGCGTGATAACCGACTCCTTCGATCAGTGTTGAAAGCGGTGGATATTCTCACCAGAAAGATGCTCATATATGCAAAATTCTGACTACATCTCAGGGGTTTCATGGACCAAATTTAACAAAATGATATTTATTTCAATAAGGGCAATTTGTAGAATGATACAGTGAAATGACATTTTGTGTTCGTGCCTTTGTGTAACTTTCTATATAAATATATTCACAAGGCAAAAAGAATCCTTTGTTGTATCTCACATCATGCTTTTCAATTCAGAAAATAAGGGAACCTAATAAAAGGGCACAACAAAACATAGACTAAAAGTGTTGTTCTACTGCCATCTTGTGGATTTTTATTAAAAACGTAGTTAAAGGCTATAACAATGTTTACCTCCTTCCAATTTTCAAGAACCAGATACGCCTCACCTATTCATCCTGCTACATCTACACCATCTCTCCCACTATACACCTGTACCCATCCTTCTCTTTCTTCAAACCGTGGAACTTTCATCATGACATTTCACCATGAAATATTTCAGTGCGCCTTTCCCAAGATTAAGAAGTTCCCCCTACTTAATCACAATGTCAACACACCTAAGAAAATCAGCACAAATTCAATATCATCCAACACACAGCCTGTGCTAAAATGTCTTCTATTGTCCTCAAAATGTCTTTGAGAGCTTCTGTTTATCCAATCTGAGATTCAGTCAAGATTCACTAAGGGTGGGGGCCTGTTGTGTCTGTCTATCTCTGGCAATTCAGAACCCTCCCCCAATGCCCCTTGTTCTTCGTGACATAGAATCCTTTGAAGACTACAGTTGTTTCCGCATTCCACGTGAAGAAGATTCTAGTCAAACATCGCCAGCAAGAGCATCCCCTGAATGATGCCATGGACCTCCCTCTGCAGCACCATGTCAGGCTGAACCACGACTGGCCTTGCCAAGCTAGACTTCTCATTTAAGAAGTAGAGTTTTCCCTTTATAAAAAGTAATCTGTGCAATGACACTTTGAGACCTGTTTCCCAACAGTAATTTTTTTTTGAGGTACCAGGGATTGAACCTGGGACCTCATATGTGGGAAGCCGGTACTCACCCACTGAGCCACATCAGCTCCCTTGAGTTGGGTTTTTTTTTGTTTGTTTTGCTGGTTGTTTATTTTTGTTTGTTTGTTTTTAAGAGGCACAGGGAACCGAACCTGGGGCCGCCCATGTGGGAAGCAGCCACATCCATTCCCCTCCCGATAGTATTTTGCCCAGTTTTATTAGTACCCATTAATGATACTTACTTGAACCAATTAGTACCCTAGGGGTTATAAAATAACAAGTTTTCTAATTATATTTTAACAGCTAGCTGGTGGCATTCTTCAAAAAAACTTTTGGGTTTTTTTTTTTCTTTTCCCCTTTCTTTTATTTTGAATATCACCGTGGATTCATAGGTTTTTCTTAACTTACTGTATTATAAGCTATTACCATCATTATTCTTTTCAACGCTCAAGTTATCCCAGGCTTAGTCAGGGGGCATCCCTTCAAGTTGGCTCCTGTACCCTTTTGACATGTTCCCATAGTTCTCTGCTCACTTTCTTACTTTCTGGGACAGCAAGATATCCCTGCACATCTAGTACTTTCCTTCCCTGGTTCTGATTCTTTTTACTGCTACTGAAGGGTTAATGCTTCTAGATCCTCTCCATCAATGACAGTGATAAGGGGAGATCCATACATACATATTTTAGTCATGAGTTCAGAAGATTTCTGCCTCTAACTATGATGGAAGAGATTGTAACAGACCTATATTCTAAATGAGTTAAATTAGAAAAAGCAGGCTTTTTAAAACATCTTTTTGTGAAGGAATCAGAGAGCTACTGAGGCAGCCAGGGCTTTTGAGAGGCCAGATTCAGAAAGAAGAGAAGCTCGTTAAAGTGAGCCCAAATTTTGGCACTCTGCTTTCCAGTTCAGGATATTTCTGGCACGGAGCATGAGACCAAGAAGCCAACAGAGCAGTTTTAGAACACCTCTTGGGGCTGGGGTGACTGAAAATGATGTTTGGAGCTACGAGGACAGCCGGTTGTTGAGGTGCTCAGATCTCAAAGAGATAGGAGAGACACGGAATAGAAAACAATGCTTAGAACCAGAGGCATTTACTGTTTAAGTTGTGCAGAGAATGAGGATAAGAAGCCAGGCAGAAAGCACCAGCAAAGCAGAGCAAGTTGGTGACAGGCTCACAGTGGTGGGGAGAGGAAAATTTGGAAATCATGACCTACCAAGTAGGAGGATACCCAGGAAATAACTCTGATTCTAAGTCACAACTCCCAAAGTGCTACACTCCAGAAGTGGGGATAAACCAGAGGTAAACCAGATCATATACAGACTACAAACTAGCCTTGAGTCAGTAAAGTCTCTGCTTGAATTAAGGTGATCTGATTCTCTGCTGCCTGCCAGAGGAAAGGGGAAATCCTCTCTGGAGCAAGAGAACATGATCTGGAGCCTCTCCAATTTTTCATACACAATGCTGGGCATTCAACCAAAATTTACTAACGTACAAATAAACAAGACCAAGAGAAAAAGAGAGAAGATGGAAATAGAAACATGGGTGATATTGGAGAAATCAGAAACAGACTTTAAAATAATTATGATGAATAGGTTCAAGAAAATAGATGACAAGAGAGAAAATTTCACCAGGGAACAGGAATCTATGATAAAAACCAAATGGAAAGTCTGGAACAGACAATAAAATAACTAAAATTAGGAACTCATCAGATGGACTTAATAGCAGATTGGGCACAGCTGAAAACAGAACTTGTGCACTAGAAGATGGGTCAGTAGAAAACATCTAGAAAGAAGCATAGAGAATACAAAGGATGGAAATTCCTGAAAAGGAATGCAAGAAACATAGGCGATATGATGGGAAAGTGTTACATAGATTTATTTGAGGGGCTCCCCAAAAAGAAACATAAGAGAATGGTGCAGAAGCAGCCCTATAGGAAGCTGGCCAATTAATTGAGAAACACAACTCAACAAAACTGACCCAAAAAGAAATAACCTTGTATCTGTAAAAAAAATAAACTTGTTATTAAAAGCCTCCCTGCAAAGAAAACTCAAGGCCTAAATGGCTTCACTGGCAAATTCTTTCAAACATTTAAAGAGGAAATATCATTGATCTTATACAAATACTTAGAGAGAAAATGGGGAACACTCACCATCTTATTTTATGAAGCCAGCATAACCAAAACCTGAACAGGATATTTCAAGTAAAGAAAACTAAAAACTAATATGTGTGTACATGCATGTATGTAAATCTAATGCAGCCATACTTAACACTGAAATACATCACAATCAAGTAGGGCTTATTTGAAAAATCAATCAGTGTACCTCACCATATTTACATGAAAAAAGTAGAAAATCATATGCTCACCTCAATAGATGCAGAAAGACTTTTGATAAAATTCAACTCTATTTGTTAATTTTTTAAAAAGACAAAAGTCAAAGGAAACTAGGAAGAGAAGGGAACTTCCTTAATATGAATAAACAGTAGCTATGAAAAACCTAAAGCAAACATCATAATTATTGTTAAATTATTTTTAAAATTTCCCGTTAGATCAAGAACAAGACAAGGAGGTGTACTAGCAACAATTCTATATTCAGTGCTGTACTGGATATCCTAACAGTGTAATTAGACAAGAAAAAGATATAAAAGGCATAAGGATTCGAAATGAAGAAATGAAACCACCATCCTTGCAGATGGCAAGATTGTGTACAGAGGAAATCCGAAAGAATCTATGTGATTAATAAGTGAATTTAACAAGGTTGCTGTAAGGTCAAAATACAAAAATCAATTGAATTTTTATAGATCAGGAAAAGTAGGAAATAATTATTTTAAAATTTACAATACCATCCAAAAGCCACTGTGATGGTTAGCCTAATGTGTTATCTATTTCCCAAGAGAACTCTGACTAATATAGCCACCTAGGAATAAATCCAACAAAAGAAGGGCAAGAGCTTTATACTGAAAACTACAAAATATAATTGAGATAAATTAAAGTAAATCTAAGTAAATAGAAGGATATACCATGTTCATGGGTTGAAGTCTCAGTATAGTTAAGATGGCAATTCCTCCTAATCTGATTGATTGATTGGAGTCAATAAAAATCTCAGCAGGCTTGTTATGAAAATGGCATACTGTTATGGAAATGTACATGGAGATGGCAAAAGGCCAAAAATAGCCAACGCAATCTTAGAGAACAAAGCTGAAGGACTTACACAATGAGATATCAAGACCTACTAAACAGCTATAGTAATTAGGATAGTATGGTTGTAGCAGTTTATGAATTACAAAAGTAGATATTGGATTATGTTTGTAAACTGGTCTGTTGCTCTGGGCATATTATATTATATTATATTGGAGTCACAGGTTTCACTCTTACTTGATTAAATTGTGATTAAGGCTTTGATTGAACCACATTGGTAGGACGTTGAGGTCCCTGCCCCTTACTAACAGAGAAAACGACAGGGCAGAGGCCCCAGAAAGAAAGATGAGCCATTAGCCTGACAGTTTAAAGGTGGCCTTGTGGAGAGAGCAGAGCAGCTGAGCCCAGAAAGAAATGAACCCCACGAGAGAGACAAGACTTGTCCCAGCCTGTGGCTGGGACTACAGAGACTTGGGAGGAAGAGGAAGGCTGAATCCTCACAGGCATTGCCCACCATCTTGCGTCAACACGTAGCAACGGACTCTGGGTAAGAAAGTACCTCTTACAGTACCTTGAGTTGGACTCTTTAAGACCCTGTGACTGTAAGCTTCTACCCCAAATAAATACCCTTTATAAAAACCAACTGATTTCTGGTATTTGGCATCAGCACCCCTTTAACTGATTAATACAATGATACTGATGGAAGAATAGATAAATAGATCAATAGGGCAAAATAGCAAGTACGTGAAGAGACTATACTTATATGATCACATGATTTTTGGCAAAGACTTCACTGATGTGCACTGAGGGAAAGAGTGGTCTTTTCAATAAGTGGTCCTGGAAAAATTTATCTTTACTACCTCACAAAATACCCCAAAATCAGCTCCAGATAGATTGTAGATCTATATGTAAAAAGTAAAACAATAAAGCTTTTAGAAGGAAACACAGGAGAATATGCACGTAAAAAGTTCTAATCTTAAAAAGAAAATTTGGTCAATTATACTATATTAAAATTTAAACCTTCTCTTTATCAAAATAAACCATTAAGAGAATGAAAAGTAAGTGATAGAATGCTAGAAGATACTTGCGAGATATATATATGACAAAGGAGTTATGTCCAGAATGTATAAATAACTCCTACAAATCAATAAGAAATACGCAGTCAACCCAATAGAAAATGGACTTAAACAGGCACTCCACAAAAGAAGATAACCAAATGTCCAGTATTTGACATATGGAAAGGTATGCAAATTAATCACTACATAAACGCAAATTAAAACCACATTAAGATACTGCTTAATGGCTAACATGCAAATGACAGAGCCATCAGAAAGCTAAAATACAAAATACAGACAATACCAAGTATAGATAAGAATGTGAAGCAATTGGAACTCATACATTGATGATGGAGGGTGTAAATTGATGCTATCATGTTGGAAAGCTCTTTGACAGTATCTACTAAAGTGGAACATATGCATACCCTAGAACCAGAAATTCCACTTTTAGGTAAATGTCCAAATGGAATAGTATGTGTAATTTTTTTTCACCAAAGATGGGCAAGAATGTTCATAGTAGCAATATTTATAGTAGTCAAAATCTGGAAACATCCTAAGTGTTCATCAAAAGCAGAAGAGAGAAATTGTGATTTGCTTATACAATGGAAAACTACACACAATGTAAGTTAACTACTGCCATACACAAGATGGATGAATTTCATAAGCATATGTCGAGCAAAACAAGCAAGACACAAAAGAGTACACACTGTATGATTTCATTCATATGATGTTCAAAAGCAGGCAAAAGTTCAATGTCAGGATAGAAGTTATCTTTGAAGGGTTAGAGACTTGTGTGAGGCACAAGGGGGAATTCCAGAGTACTGGTAATAGTTGGTCTGGGTGATTCATCAAGCTGTACATTTATGTGCAATTTTTGGTAAATTTGTTATAATTCAATAATCATTTTACTTAAAACATAAATCATGAAGTCATATTGATACCTGAAAGTAAAATTGGGATAACTGTATATCCACATGAAAAAGAATGGATTTGGACCCCTACCTCACACCATATAAAACAATTAATTCAAAATGGATCAGAAACCTAAATATAAGTAGTAAAAGTATTAAATTCTTAAAAGAAAACATATGAATAAATCTTCATGTCCTTGGGCTAGGCAATGGATTCTTATATATGACATCAAAAACACAAACAACCAAATTAAAATAGACAAAATGGACTTCATCAAAATGAAAAACTTTTATGCTTCAAAAGAAATTATAAAAATGACCTATGGATTAGGAGAAAATGTGTGCAAACCATATATCTGATAAAGGACTTGCATCCAATATATATAAAGAACACTTAAATTCAACAATAAAAAGACAAATAACTCAGTTAAAAATGGGCAAAGAATCTCAATAGACACTTTTCCAAAGAAGATATACAAATGGCCAATAAGCATATGAATAGATGCTCAACATCAATAACCATTAGAGAAATGCAAATCAAAAACACAATGTGATACTGCTTCAAACCCACTAAAGTGTGAACAATCAAAAAGACAGAATATAAGCATCAGGAAGGATTTGGGGATATTGGAACCCTCATACATTGTTGGTTTGGCAGGTCTTCAAAATGTTAACCATAGACATACCATATAACCTAGCAATTCTACTCCTAGATACATATGCAAGAGATTTGAAAACATATGTCCATATAAAACCTTGTAAATGAATATTCATAAAAGCATTATTCATAATTGCCAAAATGAGGAAACAACTCAAATGTCCACCAGTGGATAAATGTATAAAAAAATATGGTATATCCATACAATGGAATCTTATTTGTCAACAAAAAGAAATGACGTTCTGATACATGCTGCAACTTGGATGAACATTGAAAACATTGGGCTAAGTGAAAAAAACCCGGCAAAAAACAGTAAATTAGTGGTGGCCAGGGATTAGGGTGTGGGGACAACACTGGGTAGTGATTGCTAATGGATATAAGGTTTTTGGGGGGGATGATGAAAATGTTCTGGAATTAAATAGTGGTCATTGATGCAAAATTTTGTGGACCTGATGAATGGATAAACAAACTGTGGTGTATATACACGATGGAATATTATGCAGCTGTAAGAAGAAATGAAGTCATGGAGCATATGACAACATGGATGAACCTGGAGGACATTATGTTGAGTGAAGCAAGCCAGACACAAAAGGACAAATACTGTATGATTGCCCTATTATGAACTAAATATATTGTGTAAACTCATGGATTTAACTAGAATATAGGTCACCAAAAAACAGAATGAGGTTAGAGAATGTAGGGTTAATCTGTGCAGAATTGGTTAAAAGATTGTTTGTTAATCTTTGGAAATGAATATTAAAGGGGAAAGCACATCATAGTGTTTGTAACTAGCAGAGCTATTATATGGGTAAGACAGGGGTTGAAAGGGAAAGTCTAAGGTCATGTATATTACTAGAAGGAAAGCTAACGACTGTAACGTGGGACTGTATAACATGGTGAAACCTCATATGAAATCTGAACACGGGTGATAGTGCATATATAAGTCTGTTTTTACAAAATATAAATACAAATAAACTAGAGAGACAGAAACAGAATAGCAGCTATGTATGGCAGGGGATGCACAAAGAGATTGAGAGGTGATGAGGTTTGTCTGTTTTTTGTTTTTTATTATTATTATTATTAGTGGAATAATGAAAATGCTGTAATAATGATTGAAGTGATAAATGCACAACTATGTGATTATATCAAATACCACTGATTGTATACTTTGGGTGGATTTATGCTTTATTAATATGTATCAATAAAATTGATTTGTTTTAAAAAAAGAAAAAAAACTTTGTGGATACACTAAAAAGCACTGAATTGTATACTTTAAAAGGGTGAATCTATGGTATGTGGGTTATATCTCAAATAAAGCCGTTATTTAAATACATATACTGAAAGAGATACTCAGAGAAGTCTTGCCCTCATCCATATCCCTGCTGCCGAATTCCTACCCACCTCCCTCTAGAGCAGGCGTTCTTAACCTTTTTTGTTCTAAGGACCCCTTTGCCAGTCAGGTGAAAACCAAGAACCCCTTACTAAGTCCACACTATACTGTGTATTATTTAATAAATATATCACACCTGCACCAACACGTCCCCACAAGAATAATGTTTTTTTGAATTTCAGTTCAAGCTCACGGACCCCTTAAGAATCCCTGATCTAGATAACTATTTTTCTTAGTTTCTGGTTTATCCTTCCTGTGTCTTTTTGTAAAAATAAGTATATTCTAATTTTATCTTCTTTTTACACTAAACGTAGCGTACTAAATAAACTCTCTTTTACCTTAATTTTTCTACTTAATAATATAATCAGGAAATCTGGGTCAGCTTGTAAAGACTTTTCCTTATTCTTTCTATGGCTGCACAGTACTCTATCAACTAGTCCCATATGAATGGCCAGTTAGGTTATTTCCTATATCTTGGTATTATAAATAATGCTGCAGTAAGTAACTTTGTGCATGTTTCATATTTATGGAGAATTATCTTCAGGCTAAATTACTAGAAGTGAGATTGATGGGTCAAAGGATAAAAATATTGTTAAATGCCCCTCTACAGGAGTCATCATTTCACGCTCCCACTAGCAATGTTTGACAGAAACAGAATAGCAGAAATTTGCCAAAACTCCCCCATCCTCACTGTCAGCTAATGATTTTGCTTCCTACTTCACGGAGAGGAATCAAGCAATCAGAACTTCCACAGACTCCCATTGCCACCTTACTTGCATTTATGCCCATGTTCTCTGCCTTCTTGCCTGTTTTACCACAAAAGAGTTTTCCTTGCTCCTGTACAAGGCCACTTATGCATTAGACCCCATCCCTCTCACCTACTGAAGGACAAAACTCCACCAATTCTATACCCTCTCTCCTATATCTTTTTTTTTTTTTTTTTAAAGATTTTATTTATTTATTCATTTATCCCCCCTTGCTGCTTGTGCTCGCTGGGTCAGCTAACCACGCCGTGCGGGCGGGCTTGCCTTCACCAGGAGGCCCCGGGAACCGAACCCAGGGCCTCCCATATGGTAAACGGGAGCCCTACTGATTGAGCCACAGCCGCTTCCCTCTCCTATATCTTTTTTACTCTCTCCTAGATGGTTCCCATCAGCATACAAACATGGCATTTCCCCATCAGAGAGAGAGAGAACTATTTCCTTTAGTGTGAAGACACGAATAACTTGGAGGCCGGGAAGGGAGAGAAAAAAAAATACTTTATGCTCCTTATAAAAAAATGGAGACATTCTCTGTTAATGATTTTGAAGCAAAGTTACCTGATAACGGTCTTCTACACCAGTGGTTCTCTCCCTTTAGGGTGCATCAGAATCATCTGAAGAGCTTGTTAAAACACAGAGTATGGGAAACGGACGTGGCTCAAGAGGTTCGGCGTCCGTCTACCATATGGAGAGACCAGGGTTCGATCCCCGGTACCTCCCAATAAAAAAATAAATAAATAAATAAATAAAAATAAAACACAGAGTGTGAGATTCAGTTAGTCTGGGGTGGGGACCCAGGATTTGCAGTTCTAACAAGTCCCCAAGTGATACTGATCTTGGGGAGCACAGTTTAAAGACCACTACTCTACACCCTCTTTTTGCATTTGACACATCATGCCTTAATTCAACACAATCTGCATTAATTTTGCATTTGTCAATAAACTTTCAAAGGTGGAAATTATCTCTTTTTTAAATATAAAATGCATTACCTCTAAAAAAATAACATTTCTCTTGATCTCACCTCTCCCGCCACTACTGCTCAATTTCTTTGTTGCCCATCAACAAAATTTCTCAAAAGAGTTGCCTAAACCTGCTGCTGGCAATTCCTCTACTTAGTCTTTATTAAACTCACTCCAATTAAGCTTTTACCTCTACCACACTGTGCTGGTTTGAGTTTTTTTGGGCCCCAGAAACTTGTTCTTAAATTGGCCCATTCCTGTGGATATGGGACCCCTTTGATTGAACTGAATTCAGTTGGGAGCCTTTGATTTGAGTGCTTCAGTGGGGCTTAGCCCAGCGTGGGTCTTGGCCCTCTTGCTGGAACCCTTTATAAAGGGTGAAGAGAGAAACATGCAGAGACATACAGAGAGAAAGAGCACCATTTTTACCCTCCCATGTGAGAGAGGACTCCAGGGACACCTGCAGCCCCAGAAAGACAGAGAACCCGAGAGGTTGGAAAAGAGGCCAGAGGCTGGAATCAGTGGAGCAGCTGAATCTGGAGCAATGAGGAAAGGGGAGAGATGAGTCACATGCCTGATTGCCCACAGCTGACCTCAGGGAGAAAGCGAGGAGAAGGCAGAGACCTGCTACTGTTTTGCCTTGCCACATGGCAGGAGTCCAGGATCACCAACAGCTGACCTTTGGTGAGACAGCATCTTTGATGATGCCTTGATTTGGACATTTGCACAGCCTTGAAACTGTAAGATTTTAACTTAATAAATTCCCATTATATAAGGCAACTCATTTCTGTTATTTTGTATTGGCAGCCTTTAGCAAACTAAAACACACATCATCACAACTGCTCTCATCAAAGTCTACGATGATCTCCAAATGGATAAATCCACATCAAATTCTGAGCTCTCATCTTATTAGCAGCAGCATTTGGTCATTGATCACACCTTCGTTTCTTCCCTGGACCCCTGGAACACCACACACATTGGGTTTTTAGCCTACCTCACTTTGACACTCCCAATCTCCTTTGCTGGCTCTCCTTTTTTCCTTACTTCAATTTTGAGATGTCCCAGGGCTTAGTCCTTGACTATCCCATTCGTTTTACTCCATGGTTGTAAATACCATCTCTGTGCTGATAATTCCCAAATTTATATCTCCAGCCCTGAGTGCCTGACTCATATGTCCAACTGCCTACTCAACTTAGCCACTTGAATGTCTAATAATTTTCTTAAACTCAACATGGCCAATTCCTGGTCTTCCCTCTGAAACCTGCTCCTGCTGCAGCCTTTTTCCCATGTCAGCTGTTAGCAACCCCATCCTTCCAGTTCAACCTGGATGACTCTTTCTCTTACACCTCCCATCCAATCTGTCAGGATATCTTATTGGCATTTCCTTCAAAATATACCCAGAATCTCACCTTCTCAATACCACTTCTCACCCACTACTGCCCTGGCTTAAGCCACCTACATTTCTGTGACATGCTCCTCACTAGTGTCCCCGCTTTTCCTATGCCATCCAACAGTCTATTCTCAATGCAACCACCCAAGTGATTCTATTAAAAAACAATCCAGGCCCACCCCAGGTGACATAGAACACGTAGAACAGTCCTTTGTTTTCTTTGTTCAAGTTCTACTTGTTCAATTTCCCCAACAAACTCCAGGACACCAAGCTATCCCTCATTCCTTGCTGCCTCCTACTTGAAGTCTCTCTTATCAGCTGGATATACATGGGCTTTGTCCATTTTCTGAGGGCCCAACCTCCCTGTCCTTCCCTCCACGCTTCAGACCTGTCTCTCCAGCTCTGCCCTGGCTCCCAGTCCCCTCACCTTTCAGCTCTGTCCTGCTTCTCCCACCCAGAATCCTGCCTCAAATTCAGGCTCTGGGGCTGTGACGCTTTCCCCTTTTGTGTTTCATCACTCCTCTTCCCATCCCATTGGGCTCCACCTTCCTCCCCAGCATTGACCCAAGCTCTTCCTCAGAGCTACCACACAATAAATAAATTAATTAAGTAAGTAAGTAATTAAAATAAAACAAGCCAGGTCATGTCCCTCCTCTGCTCAATTTCCGGCAATGGCTTCCATCTCGTGCAAAGTAAAAGCTGAATTCCTCAACATGGCCTACTTCATCTGGCCCAGATCACCTCTCTGACCTCCTCACCACCTATTCCTCCCCTTGCTCTCTCTAAATCAGCCACGTGGACTCAGCTGTTCCTCAAATATGCCGAGCATATTTCCACCTTACGGCCTTTGCTCTAGCTGTCCCCCCTGCTGGAATGCACTAACCTTAGATATCAGTTCTGCTAACCCCCTTACATCCTTCAAAGCTTTCTGCAAATCTTTCCTGCTTAATGAAGCCTATATGACTACTCAGCAGTGCAAACTGTGCCTACGCTCCATGCTACTCTGAACTCATTTCCTCCTGCTCTACTTTTACTTTTTTCCATAGTACTTAACACATACTAATATACAATATAATTTACTTACTATCCTGTTGTTTCTTTTCTGCCCCCTCCCCCACACACACACTAGAATGTAAGGCTCTTTGAGGGCAGGGATCTTTTTTTGTTCTGTAATGTATCCCAAGCACACAGAACTGTGCCTGGAATATAGTAGATGTTCAATAAATATTTGTTGAATAAATGAGCAAACATGTTCTTTTTCTTCCAGAAAAGTCACTGTCATTGCTACTCTTCTTGAGCAACTTCCCTGCTGAGGATGCTGTCTTCCAATGCTTCTAACCTGCAGCATCCATTCAGTCTTCACTGCACTTAATGCATGCTAGGTTCCAAGGAGAAATGGAAAGAATGCTCTTCTCTCCATAGAACTCAGCCCTGGTCTAGGGGGCCAGGCAGAGGAACAGACACTTTGCTTACCCATCCATCACTAAGCTTCTGCCCCCAGGGGCCAGAAAGTAAACCAGAGCATCCCCAGGACCCATGCCTAATGTAATCAACCTATGCAAATAGATACCCAGACAGATCTGAATCTTAATTTTTGCTCAGACGCAAATTTCTGCTATATATAAAAGAAGTGATTGGATTAGGAGATTTCTGGTCTTTTCTAGTTTTGATTGTTCTTATGATAACATATTAACATAGCTTAAACAGTTAAGGTCTACTTACCAATGTGCCAATTATTTTCAACACTTGTTGTTCCAAGTATGATCCACTACTTAAGAAAAAAATGTAAGTCAAATGACTTAAAAGCTGTTCTGTAAGCTGTTTTATTGTGAACATATATCCCATGACTATCTATATTGACTTGAAATTCTGAATGATCAGCCACTTAATTCATTAGTTGAATTGTTTCCCCTACAGAGAATCAACTAAGACAAAGTATACAAAGCAGAATATTTGGGGGTCGTGTTGGCTTCTTCTTGGAGAAGCTAGCCTGCATGCTCTATTTTTATTGTTTCTCTCTTTTTAAACTTTTAATTTTGAAACAATTATGGATTCCCAGGAAGTTGCAAAGGTAGAACATAGAGGTTTAATGTACCCTTCACCCAGTTGTCCCCAATGGTTACATCTTACCTAATTAGAGTACAATATCAAAGCCAAGAAATTGACATTGGTGTAACGTGTGTGTATAATTCAATGCCATCTTAGCACATGTGTAGATTGCTGGAAGCATGACTGCAACCAGATACAGACCTACTAGATCATCACAAAGATCTCCCTCAGGCTACACCCATGCCCTCCTCTCTACATAACCTATTTTAGAAATGTGCTAACTCAGATGGGTCTCCCAGTTGTGAAACACACATACCTAAAAATTCTAACAAAGACAGGCAACGTTTTCATGGCCAAGAAATCCCTGACACCTCATCGAATCTCTGTTTTGAGCCTGTGCTCACAAACTATCGATTTACTTTATTGCCATAAAAATCGGAGCTATTTAAAAGCCATTCTAGGGATATTTAACATTCAAATATATTGTAGTTAACTTATTCTATTCTTGTCCTAGTTGAAACATGGATATAAAAAATTCCCTTAGTGAGCAATTATTTAAAATGCATGCTCCAATGACCTAGTTACATGCTCAATAACACAATGCAATCTGTTTCCAGGGCTCCAGGTAGTAACATTCGATCATCTTCCTTTTCAAATGTACAAAGGAGAGAGAGAGAGCTATGCCTTAAAATGCAAACCCTCTCACCAAGATGAAAACATACCTCTGAGTTAGCTCTCCCAATCTTCACTATTTCTCTTCTCCTATCTTACCATTCTCTCCCTTTCCCAGCTACTCTTCCTATAATATCCTTTCTCCCCACCTCCCCACAATAATTCCCCCTGAAAGACAATGAAATATAGTCAATTCTCCACGTAGAAGTTCTGCTAGCTATCACAAAATTTCCAAGGATATCAATACAGGATATATTTTTACAACAAAAAAAGCTACTCAGGACCCACAGCATTTTAGATTGGTTTGTTTTTTTTTTTTTTTTTTCAGTCTACTTATGAACACTTTATCATGTCAATAAATATTCCATTATTATTAAAGGCTGAATAAGGAGAAGACAGCCAAAATAACAGATTGAGCTGATGTGGATCCATACCTTACACTAAAATTATCTAGGAATGCTGGATAAAATATAATAACCAAACAAAAATTTTTTAATGTATAGCTTAGCTTAAAAGAAAGTAAATCTCCAAGGGATTTAAGGGAAGAAAGAAATGGGAGCCAGAGTTGGGAACCTGGGCAAACCAGAAGCGTTGGTCATCCTTGCCCAAAGCAGTGACAGGAAGCTGACCTCAAGGAACTTGTAGGTGTTTCGGGTCAGATATAAGCCCTAGGTGCTAGTTCTAAAAGTCTTAATTATTTTATTAGTCTATATTGGTTGCTGAGTCTCTTGGATTTTCTATGTAAATGATGATGTCAACTGCAAATGATGACAGAGCTTGTGTCTTTCAGGCTTCACAAGTCATTTATTTCTCTTCTAATATTGCTTTGGTTAGATTCTCTAGCATATGTGTTAAATAGTAGCTGTGATATCAGGCATCCTTGTTCTCAACCTTCAAGGGAACACTTCTAAAGTTTCTTCACTGAGTATGTTGTCTTTGGTTTACTTTTATAATGTTAGGGGAGCTCCCTTTTATTTCTAGTTTGCTAAGATGTTTTAAATCACAAATGGATGTTGAGCTTCATAAATTTATTTTTTCTGCATCTTTTCAGAAAATCATGTGATTTTCCTCTTTTAGTCCATTATTGTAATTGTATTGCTATGTATTCCTGCACTGAAACTTCCTTGCACTCATGAAATAAACCCTACTTAATACATCATTGGATTCAATTACCTAATATACAGACTTGTTTGATTTTTGTATCTACGTCCTTAAGGTGAACTGGCCTCTAATGTTCTTTTCTTGCACAATATCTGGTTGTGGCATGTAGAGCATACATAATATAAAAGTTATAGGCAGCTATCTCTCTTTATTCTATTTTCTGGGACAATTCGTATAAAATAGTAATTATCTGTTCCGGAAAGTTCAGTAAAATTTTCCTTTTAAAAAATCTGAGTCTAACACTAGGAACCACAAGGGGAAAGTAAAGTGCAACAAGAAGACTATCATCTTTAGGCCCTGACCATCTCCTATGTTTCACTTCATATACTGACCTTGCACAAAAGTGTTTCATAGACTTTTAGTTGTTGAGTTTAGCACTGTGTTCTATCATTCATTGCCAGGGGTGGAGGTGAGGGAGGGAGCCATATATGATAACTTCTCTTCAATGTGACTGTAGTTTACTGATTTAAAGGAGATTTGCAATAGAAACCTAAGGTCTTTTAATTTTTTTATTGCCTTCCTTTGCTCTTGTGGCTCATTCAGACTTAATCTTTACCTTTCCAATGTCATCTCTCTTCCTTCTTTGCTCAAAGTTCCTTAGAAACTTCCTCCAGGAAATGTTTCCCTGCTCCATTCACCAAATGAGGCACCTCTCCTTTGTGTTCCCACAGTACCAGGTCCATCCCTCTATTATATTGTGATCCATTCATGAGTGTAAAGCACTGTTGACAACTGTTTGTCCCTTAGATTAGAAGCTTCTTGAGGGCAAGGACTGGATCGTTCTTTCTATGCCCCTGAGGATTTAATACAGTGCCTTACATATAGTAGGCACTTGCTAAAATTTGTTGAATGAATAACAGAGATGATAGCAAATGTTATGTGATACTTCATAGCAATATGTACTATCTTAGCTAATTTCAGGGAATTTTGTTGAAGGAGAAGATGGTAAGGTTTTTTTTTTTTTTAACTGATCATTTGGGCCAAGACCACACAAGGAGTGGTGGCATGAGTAGGAGGATTTAGGAATCCTGGACAGCAAACAGTGGACCTACCCATTAAGGCTCTGCCTCTCACACTACCCCCTGGCCTATGAAGCCACATCTTCAGTGGATTTGGATTATATTATACTTAACTGGTGCAGTTGAAGTTTCACAAATTCACATTCAAAGATTTATGCCTAGTTATTCTGCCTCCACTTAGTATATCCTGCCATCAAGTGGTTCTGTCCTCATGGTAAACTCATGAAATTATAATAAACCTCAATTAGGTAGCACAATACATATGCATAAGGTAGACTCCCCAGAGCTTAAAACAGTGTCTGACAAAAAAATAGGTGCTCTATAAATAACCCTTGAAGGTATGAATGAATGCATTGCTGAGTATAGGATTCTGATAGCACTCTAAAAGAGGGTACTTTGCTTTATATATGTGCTCCTAAAAATTTCAAGTCAACAAAAGATTTAAGGAGCGCTTGCTATGCAAAATCCACTGTGCTAGACTTCCACGAAGATGGCATCAGAGTAGGTGGCAGGGCTCAACTCTCCTACAAAAACACTGGAGGAAGTGCAAAAACTGTCTGAGGAGGAACTTTGGAAATCTGCAGACCAGGAGAGTGCCATTCACATAATCCCGGAGGGAGAGGGACAGAGACAAAAGGGCTGAAAGGAAAACTGGGGGTTACATGCCCCCATGGCTGGGAATGGTGGTCATACCCCACCCCTGAAGTGAACAGTCTTTAAAACCCGTGGCTAGTGCAGCCATCGCAGAGAGGAATTGATGTTTTCCTGCCGGGGGGCGGGGGGGGAGGGAGGCAGAGGGCTGACTGTGGTTTCTCTTCCGTGGGTTTGGATAGGAAGGCCCCACATTGAGTCCGTGGCTCTGGCCAGCCCAGAAAGCCAAGCCACTGAAGGCTAAAAGAGTTGCCTCAGTAGAAAAGTTCTCTGAAGACTGCCATCTGCTGGCAGGCCAAGAAATGAAGGCGAGGGAGGCTTTTTGGAGTCTCTCCTGTCCCTATCCCCAGGCCCCCTTGGAGCTGGTCTATGCCCCATTAGTGGGTCCTGGGCTCTGATTTGATAACCTAGGCAGGGTGATTTTAAAGAACTAAAATAAGTTGAACCAAAAATCAAAGAAGAGCCATGAAATAAAACCACTAGGCAAGAGAGAGTAATTGACCATCAGAGTAAATTCACCAAAATAATCAAATGCCTAGAAATTTAAAAAAAATTACAAGCCATACTAAGAAACAGGAAAAGCCAAAGGAATTAATCAAAAATCCTAGCCCCAGGCGGGCCTTCCGGGCGCGCGGCCGCTCGCTGGGGGCCTCGTGGTGAGGGTGCCCCGTGGTGGGGAGGCCTCCCCGTGGCGCTGGGAGAGGCTTCTGCTGAGCCCTTGGAATACTCTCCAGCGCCCCCCGGCAGTCTTTCGCTTAGGGCAGCGCTGATGGACGCGGCACAGGCCACAAAGCTCTTAAGTAGCAGAAACACGCACTCCACATCCACTGCCGGAATCTTTCTTCCCGCCATGAACTGGAAAGACCTGGAAATGACATCTAAAGTGAACTTTGCAAGGTGTTGGTGACCTTTCAGGACGTGGCCATGACCTTTACCCGGAAAGAGTAGAGCCAGGTGGGCCTGGCTCAGAAGACACTGTCCTGGTTGGTGATGCTGGAGACCTGCAGGCTCCTGGTCTCACTGGGAGGCACCAGGAACTGAACCCAGGACATCCCATGTGGGACGCAGGTGCTCAGCTGTTTGAGCCACATCCACTCCCTGCTTCTTTGTTTTTGCCCTTTGTCTGCTTGTTGTTTTTTCTCAGTGTCTGCTCATTGTTTGTTTGTCTTTAGGAGGCACCAGGAACTGAACCCAGGACCTCCCATGTGGGTGGCGGGCAGGTGCTCAGCTGTTTCAGCCACATCCACTCCCCTATACTTAATTTTCTGAGGAAAGTTTTTCATAACAGCTGTACCATTTTGCTTTGTGTGTAAAATGCATGAGTGTTCCTATTTAACTTCATCTTCACCACACTTGTTACTTTCCTGTTTGTTTTTTTGTTTTTTAAACTTCATTTCAACTTCAAAAAATAAAATAACAGACAAAAGACAGTTTAACAAATTATGGATGTATTACTTTAAAAAAAAGTCTGGTCCAAGGGAGCGGATATGGCTCAAGTGATTGGTCTCCCGTCTACCATATACGAGGTCCAGGGTTCAATTCCTGGGGCCTCCTAGTGAAAGGCAAGCTGGCTCAAGTGGGGAGCTGGCCCCCATAGAGTGCTGGCCCGCACAGAGAGCTGGCACAGCAAGATGATGCAACAAAAAGAGACATAGAAGAGAGACAATAAGAGATGCAGCAGACCAGGGATCTGAGGTGGTGCAAGAGACTGAGCGCCTCTCTCCACTCCAGAAGCTCCCAGGATCGTTTCCCAGTGCCACCTAAAGAGAAGACAAGCTGACACAGAAGAACACAGAGAGCAGAGAGCAAGCGCAAAACAATGAAGGGGAGGGAGGGAAGAAATAAATAAATCTTCAAAAAAATAATCCTCTCCAATCACGTTTATTTATTCCTAAAAACAAACTCCAGTTTCTCCATTGTTCCAAAAGACGAATAAATGAGCATAGATTGGTTAAGTGACATGACCACGGTCTCTTTGTTAATGAAGAAAATGAAGAGAATGAGAAGAAAAAAAAAAAAAACTGGATCATATTTACATCTCATAAAACTAAATTGCATATTCCTTTTTTTTTAACCTTTAGCATTGATATAGTACTTTCTTTGCCTTTGCTGCAAAAATATTACAATATTACTCTTAATTATAGTCTGTAAGTTACATTAGTTGTACTTTTCCCATGTACCACCATATTCTTAACACCTTGTAATTGAGGAATATTCTTGTATTTATGTTATTAACCACAATCCTGCCAGTTCCAATCTGCTGTTGAACCCCTCTAGGGAATCTCTTGTTTCATTTTTTTGTGGTCTTTATCCCCAATTTCGCTGTTTGTTTCCATTTTATAATTTCTATCTCTTTATAAAATTCTCATTTAGTTCATTTATCATTATCTTAATATATTTTTGTTCTTGGTATTTTCCTTTAGCTCTTTGGGCATATTTAAAACTATTTTTTTTTAAGTCTTTGTCTGTTATGTCTAATGTCTGGTGTTCTTTGTTGGTGGTTTCTGATGCTTTATCTTGTTCGTTTGGATGGACCATCACTTCTTGTTTCTTTATATACCTTGTAATCTTTTGTTGCAGTGTCATTTTTTAACTTTATTTTATACATTTAATAATTGAAAATATAAACAATTTAAAAAGAAAAGAAAATACAGTTGAATAAAAACATTTCTCAAATGTAATGGATATATAATAAAAAAATTTTTAATCATAAAAAAAAAAAAAAATCCTGACAAGACTCAGGATTTAAGACAACTAATCAATGATATTCACACAAATCTCCTAAATCAATTCAAGGAGTTGAAGGAAAATATGGCTAAAGAGATAAAGGATATTAAGAAGACAGTGGGTGAACATAGAGAAGAATTTGAAAGCTTGCAAAGAAAAGTGACAGATCTTATGAGAAGGAAAGACACAATGGATGAAATTTAAAATACATTAGAGGCATATAACAATAGATTTGAAATGGTAGAAGAATAAATAAGTGAAATGGAGGACAGAGCATCTGAACTTGAAAAGACAGGAGAACAGACAGAGAAAAGAATGGAAAAAATTGAACAGGGTTTCAGGGAATTCAATGAAAGCACAAAACACACAAAAACTCATTATGGGTATCTTGGAAGGAAAAGAGAATGATAAAAGGGGCAGAAAGAATATTTGAGGAACTAATGGCCAAAAATCTCCTAAGACTTATAAAAGACATAAATATCAATATACAAGAAGAACAATGGACTTCAAACAGAATAAATCCAAATAGACCTACTCTGAGACACTTACTATTCAGAATGTCAAATGCCAAAGATAAAAAGAGAATTCTAAAAGCAACAAGAGAAAAGCAATTCACCATACACAAGGAAATCTCAATAAGACTAAGTGCTGATCTCTTAACAGAAACCATAGAGGCAAGAAGGCAGTGGTATGATTATTTCCGTTTCTTTTTTTGAGGTACTGGGAGCCAGGGAATGAACATGGAACCTCATATGTGGGAAGCCAGTTTCAACCACTGAGCCACATCAGCTTCCCTGAGATGGTTTTTTCATTTGTTTTGCTTGTTGTTTGTTTTTGTTTTTTTCAGGAGGCTCCAGGAACCAAACCTGGAATCTCCCATGTGGGAGGTGGGAGCTCAACTGCTTGAGCCACATCCACTCCCCATTTCAGATTCTGATAGAGAAAAACTGGCAGCCATGAATTCTTTATCCAGTAAAACTGTCATCCAAAAATGAGGGTGAGTTTAAGTCTTCATAGATAAACAGAAACAGAGAGTCTGTCACCAAGAGACCAAACTTACAAGAAATTCTAAAGGGAGTTCTGCAGCCTGAAAGGAATAGACAGAAGAGGGAGGCTTGGAGAAGAGTGTATAAATGAATATTATTAGTAAGAGTAACTAAATGGGAAAAAAGAATGACAATACAACAGAAAGTGAAAGGATAAAATAGATGAAGAAAGTAATGCCTTTATAGTAATAACATTGAATGTTAATGGATTGAACTCCCCAATCAAAAGACACAGACTGGTAAAATGGATAAAAATATCAGCCATCTATATGCTGTCTACAAGAGACTCACCTTACATGCAAAGACACAAGTAGGCTGAAAGTGAAAGGTTGGGAAAAGATATTACATGCAAATAGTAACCAAAAAAGATCTGGACTAGCTACATTAATATCAGACAAAATAGATTTTAAATGTAAAACTGTTATGAGGCAAAGAAGGTCATTATATATTAATAAAAAGGGCAATTCACCAAAAAGAAATAACAATAATAAATATTTATGCACCTAAATGGTTGCCCCAAAATACATTAGGCAAATACTGGCAAAACTGAAGGGAGAAATAGATGCATCTACAATAATAGTTGGAGACTTCAATACAGCACTCTCATCATTGGATAGAACATCTGGATAGAGGATCAATAAGGAAACACAGAACTTGAATAGTATGATACATGAACTAGACCTAAGAGACATATGCAGAACACTGCAACCCAAAGCAGCAGTATATACATTATTCTCAAGTGCTCATGGACCTTTCACCAGGATAGACCATATGTTGGGTCACAAAACAGGTCTCAATAAATGTAAAAAAAAGATTGAAAGTTCACAAAGCACCTTCTCGGAACATAATGGAATGAAGCTGGAAAACAGTAACAGACAGAAAAAGGGAAAATTCACAAATATATGGAGATTAGACAACACACTCTTAAATAATCAGTAGAAATTGCATGAAAAACCCATAAATAGCTCAAGACAAATGAAAATGAGAACACAACATATCAAAACCTATGTGATACAGCGAAGGCAGTGCTGAGAGAGAAGCTTATAGCCCTCGATGCTTACATTAAAAAAAGAAAGAGCTAAAATCAAAGAACTAACTGTGCACCTAGAGAAACTAGAAAAAGAACAGCAAACAATACCAAAGCAAACAGAAGGAAAGAAATAAAAATTAGAGCAGAAATAAATGAGAACAAACAAACAAAAAAATAGAATCAACAAAACCAAAAGTTGGTTCTTCGAGATAGCCAACAAAATCAACATACCTTTAGCTAGACTGATGTTGAAACAAAGAGAGAAGATGCAAATAAATAACAAGAGGAGGGACATTACTACTGACCCCATAGAAATAATAGAGATCATAAAAGGATATTATGAACAACCGTATGCCACTAAACTAGACAATGTAGATGAAATAGACTAATTCCTAGAAACACATGAACAACCTATATTGACCATAGAAGAATTAGAAGACCTCAACAAAAGAATCACAAGTAAAGAGATTGAAATAGTCATGAAAAGCCTCAAGCAAAGAAAAACCCAGGACAAGATGACCTCACAGGTGAATTCTACCATTCATCCAAAGAAGATTTAATACCAATCTTACTCAAACTCTTCCAAAAAAGTGAACAGAAGGGAACAACACCAAACTCATTCTATGAAGCCAACATCACCTTACTACCAAAGCCAGATAAAGATACTATGAAAAAAGAAAATTACAGACCTATGGACTAAATTCTCTAATGAATATAGAAGCAAAAATCCTCAACAAAATATCAAATTCAAAACCACATTAAAATGATTATACATCATGATCAAGTGGGTTTTATCCCAGTGTAGCAGTTTGATATTATTGATGAATTCCAAAAAGAAATATTGGATTATGTTTGTAAACTGGTCTTTTCCTCTGGGCATATTAGAGTGTATTGGATTCAGAGGTTTTACTTTTACTTGATTAAATAATGATTAAGGCTTTGATTGGGCCATGTCAGTAGGACACATCAGAAAGAAACCGTACCACAGAGAAGGGAGTTTGGAGTTTTGAGCTGGAGCCCGGGAAGTGAACACACAGGTGAAGAACACAGAGGAATGGAGATGGCTCTTTAGACATGGCAGAAGCCCTGGGGAGAGAAACAGAGCTATTCACCTGATAGTCTATAGCTAGCCTTGTGGAGAGAGCACAGCAGGTGAGACTGGAGAGAAACGAAGCCTCGGGAAGAGAGAACCCAAGAAGCCTGAGCTCTTGGCAGACATCAGCAGCCATCTTGCCCCAACACGTGGCAACAGACTTTGGTGAGGGAAGTAACTTATGCTTTATGGCCTGGTAACTGTAAGCTTCTACCCCAAATAAATACCCTTTATAAAAGCCAACAGATTTCTGGTATTTTGCATCAGCACCTCTTTGACTGACTAATACACTCAGGTATGCAAGGGTGTTTCAACACAAGAAAATCAATCAGTGTAATACACCACATTAATAAATCAAAGAAGAAAAATCACATGATCATCTTAATTGATGCAGAAAAAGGCATTTGACAAAATACAGCATCCTTTCTTTTTTTTTTTAGACTAGTAAAAAGAATTCATTGAGACATGCAGGGAAAGAACAGAGTTTGCTGAGAAATGGGAGAGAAGGATGGAACTACGCACCGAGATTTGATGCAGGCTCCTCTAGGCAGAGAGAGTGAGATTTGGCTCATGTGGTTACCTTTCAAGCTATTAATTGTTCCTTCCCTTGCTAATGCTTAGGGGAGGGACCCCAGCTGTTATTGGTTACCCCACCAATTGGTGGGGGCTAATGGTGATGCCTGTTTGGAATATCCAGGTCCTCCCCTCTGCCCCAGAAAGAGTCCCAACTGCAACCTCAAGTTCAAGGTCTTGGAAGGGTCTTGTGGCCATGTTGTCTGTCAGCCATGTTATGGCTCATCTTCTCCTCATTTCCCTGGCTAACCTGATTTAACTTGCCCCTCAGAGAGTTCATGCCCTTATTCGTAAGGGGCTGCTGAGGGGTGATGGTCATTCTTCTGTACTTACTTCCTGTTGATTAGGGCAGTAGTCCCTGCCTGACAGGATGTAAACCTCTCTGGCTATTCTATTGAGGTTGAGGGAAGATGGGCCCAGCACCCTGGTTGGAACTGGATGAAATCCCTGCAAAACTAATAATGCATTGATTCTGTAAGAAATAAACTCTGTAAGAATTTTGAAGATACATGGCCCCACTAAAAGGATAAAGAAGATGGTGGTAGGTGGACCCAAAAAGGGGACTAGCCATGACATACTGGACCATGAGAGTGAGAAAGGCCAGGTGCCTTCAGAGGCTGCATTCTCCCAAAATTGATGGGAAACAGCATTCTTCCTTCAGTTCTTATATGCTCTTGGCTAACGCTAGAGAGAGATTGTGGTATACCTGCTGGGTTTAGGTATAAATTGTCAATCCCAGTTCCCACAGCATGCTTAAGACAGCTAGGAGAGGTATGAAAACAGGCACTGCCCTAGACTTAAACTCACAAAGATAGTAAAGGCAACAAGACAGGCATATGGCAAGCAAAATAAAGACAGAACTTAAGAGAGCCATTCCTTTATCTTATAGGCACGTTCATTAACTAGTTAGAAAATGAATTAAATTTACCAAAACTTTTCACATGTTCAATCCTTCTGCATATGATCTAGAATGAAAGAGATATCATAATAATCAGGCATGCAGGTACAGTACTTAATACTAAACAATGCACAAGTTCTTCTTTGAGCTGCAGTTTAATAGATCTAAGCTCCAGGTTTGCATTACCATACATGTTATCTCTCCATGGGAGCAGGCCATAAAGAGTATCCTTTCTTGATAAAAACACTCCAAAAGATAGGAATAGAAGGAAATTTTCTCAACATATGTGAAACATATATGCATATATGAAAAACCCACTGCTAACATTGTACTCAGTGGTGAAAGACTGAAAGCTTTCCCACTGAGATAAGGAACAAGACAAGGATGTCTAGTGTCACTACTGTTACTCAATATTGTGCCAGAAGTTCTGGCTAGAGCAATTAGGCAACAAAAAGGAATAAAAGGCACCCAAATAAGAAAGGAAGAAGTAAAAAGTTGCTATGTGCTGATAATATGATCCTATACCCAGAAAATCCTGAAAAATCTACAACAAAGCTACTAGAGCTAATAAACGAGTTCAGCAAAGAGGCAGGATACAAGGTTAATATGCAAAAACAATGGTGTTTCTATACACAATTAATGAGCAACCTGAGGAGGAAGTCAAGGAAAAAGTTCCATTTCCAATAACGACTAACAGAATCAAATATTTAGGAATAAACTTAACCAAGGACATAAAAGAACTATATTCAGAAAACTACAAAACATTGCTAAAAGAAAACAAAGTAGACCTAAATAAATGGAAGGACATTCTGTGATCATGGATTGGAAGACTACCATTAAGATGTCAATTCTCTGGTACAGCCACTATGGAGGACTGTTTGGCAGGTCCTAAAGAAGTTGAATATAGACTTGACACGTGACCCGGCAAAACCACTACTGGGTATATACCCAGAAGAACTGAGAGCAGTGACACGAACAGACACCTGCACACCGATGTTCATAGCCACATTATTCACCATTGCCAAAAGTTGGAAACAACCCAGGTGTCCATCAACAGATGAATGGATAAACAAACTGTAGTCTATTCACATGATGGAATATTATGCAGCTGTAAGAAGAAATGAAGTCCTAAAGCATATGGCAACATGGATGAACCTGGAGGACATTATGTTGAGTGAAGCAAGCCAGACACAAAAGGACAAATACTGTATGAATGCATTACTATGAACCAAATATATTGTGTAGCATATTGTTTGATTCAAAAATTTTTTCTATGTATCCATTACATTTAATTGAGAAATGTATATATTATTCATCTGTGATTATTTTTTAGTTTTTAATTGTTTATATTTTCAATTATTAAATGTACAAAATAAAGTTAAAAAAAAAAAAAAGATGTCAATTCTCCCTAAATGATTTACAAATTCATTTGATTTGAATCCCAATCAAAATTCCAAAAGCTTACTTTGCAGAAATGGAAAAGCCAATTATCAAATTCATATGGAAGTGCTGGGGGCCCTGAATAGCCAAAAATACCTTATAAAAGAAGCAAGAAGTTGAAGGACTCCCACTTCCTGACTTTAAAGCATATTACTTAGCTACAGTGGTAAAAAAAAAACCTCATGGTGTTGGCATAAAGATAGACGTATTGACAAATGGAATAGAATTGAGAGTTCAGAAATAGACCCTCACATCTAGGGTCAAGTGAGTTTTGACAAGGCTGTCAAATCCTCCCAGCTGGGTCAGAACAGTCTATTCAACAAATGGTTCTGGGAGAACTGGATAGCCATAGCCAAAAGAAAGAAAGAGGATTTGTATCTCACACCTTATTCAAAAATTAACTCGAAATGGATCAAGACCTCAATATAAATGCTAGAACCATAAAACTCCTAGAAGAAAATGTAGGGAAACATCTTCAAGAGCTTGTGGTCAGGTGTATCCTTTTATCCAAAGCACGAGCAATGAAAGAAAAAAAAAATAGATAAATGGGATCGCCTCAAACTTAAACACCTTTTTGCTTCAAATGACTTTGTCAAGAAAGTAAAAATCAGCCTACTCAATGGGAGAAAATATTTGGAAACCACATATCCAATAAGGGTTTGGTTTCCATGTTATATAAAGAGATCATACAGGAAACGGATGTGGCTCAAGGGGTTCGGCATCCGTCTGCCATATGGAGGGACCGGGTTTCGATCCCCGGACCTCCCGGTAAAAAAAAAAAAAAAAAAAAAAAGAGACCATACAACTCAATGATAAAAAGACAAGCAACACAATAAAAAAAATGGGCAAAAGACCTAAATAGACATTTTTCCAAAAAGGAAATACAAATAGCCAAAAAGCACATGAAAAGATGTTCAACATCACTAGCTATTAGTCAAATGCAGATCAAAACTTCAAAGAGATATCATCACATTAGACTGGCGGCTATTTAAAAAAAAACAAGGACTACAAGTGTTGGAGAGGATGGAGAAATAGTAACCCTCCTCCACTGTTGGTGGGAATGCAGAATGGCGCAGCCTCTGTGGAAGACAGTTTGACGGTTACTCAGGAAGCTAAATATAGATCAACCATAAGATCCAGCAATCCCACTGCTAGGAATATATTCAGAAGAACTGAAAGCAAGGATGTGAAGTGACATTTGCACGCTGATGTTCATAGCAGCATTATTCACAATTGCTAAAATATGAAACCAGCCCAAGTATCCATCAACTGATGAATGGATACAGAAAATGTGGTATATACATACAATGGGATACTATTCAGCTGTAAGAAGAAATGAAATCTGGATGCATATGACAAGATGGGTGAACCTTGAGGACACTCTGTTGAGTGAAATAATCCAGACACAAAAGGACAAATATTGTGTGATCTCACTAATGTGAACTAAATCAAATGAGTAAACTCATGGAATTAAACTCTAGAGTATAGGCTACTAGGAAATAAAATGAGGGTTGAGAAGGGGGAGCTGATGCTTCATGAATGTAGAATTTTTTATAAGGTCAATTATAAATGTGTGGAAATAAGAGTTGATGGCAACAAATTATACTGAGTATAACTATCACTGCTGATATATAAATGTGATTGTGGCTAAAAGGGGTAGTCTAGGAATGTAAATGTCAATTGAAAGAAAGCAAGAGGATAATCTTGGGACTGTATAACATAGTGAACTTGGTGATAGATGAAGATTGTGGATAATAGTACAAGTAGAAAAATGTTCCATGAATTGGAACAAATATACATCACTATTGCAAGGTGTTAAGCATATGGTGACATGGGAAAAATACAAAGAATTAGCTTATAGACTATAGTTAACAATAATATTGTAATATTTTTGCATCAATGGCAAAGAAGGTACTATATCAATGCTAAGGGTCAACAATAGAAGGGTTTAAGGGGGTATGGGATTTTTCCTTTTGGAGTAATGAAGACATTGTAGAATTGACTGTGGTGATGACAGTACAATACTACGATGAAACAGAGAGCCACCGAATGTAAAATTTGGATGGATTGAACAAGGCATGGGACTGTATAACACAGTGAATCCAGTGGTGGGTATGGACTGTGGTTAACAGTACAAAAATGAGAACGTTCTCTCATGAACTATAACAAACATACAATACTGGTACATGGTGTTAACAATAGGGTGGTTTATGGGAAAAATACACCAAATGTAAGCTATGGACTATAGTTAGCAGTAATATTTTGATGATGTTCTTTCATCATTTGTAACAAATGTTCCACAACAATGCAAGATGTTGGTGATAGGGTAATGTACTGGAATCCTATGTTATGCATGATTGTTTTATAAACTTACAACTCCTCTCGTAAAAAATTAAATTAAATTTTAAAACTCACATAAAAATAATAAAACAAAATAAAATATCCACTGTGTTAAGTAGTGCATTGGTCCCGAGGGTTAACCTCTCCCCCAAAGCTGGCCTCATAGGGGTGCAATCTGGGCAGTGACACAGGGCCCAGTTCTTAGGCCCTCATGCTTGGTTTAATGTTCTGCTTTCAATGTCTTGAAATTCTTAATTTTTAAAGAAAGGGCCCTGCATGTTCATTTTGCATAGGGGGCCCTACAAATTATATAGCCAGTCCTGCTATTCCTGAGTATCTTTTCATTTGAGTTTGGCCTCTTTCTGCTCTGTCTTCTACCCTGAAGTTGTAGGTAATTAACACAGCTACATTTTCTTGGCAAGTCCTCTGCCCAAGATCTGGGTCAGGCAGTAGCTAACTGGCCTCCCCAACATGAAAGCTTGGACTGAGGCTACGAATTTAGCCAGGCAATCCTACAGGAGGAATTATTAGTTTCCCTATCCCCCCCGCCAAGGGAAAGTGCATATCATTTAGACCATATATAAAAGAAATACTCACAAAATACCATAATGAATAAAAAAGGTGCCTTTATTACACTAAAGAGAAGTCCTTACTTATTGGAGCTTCCATTGTCCAGGATGCTGATATCCAAGTGAGATCTTGTCCTCATATTCTCAGAGACTGAATTTTATTTTTACATCCATCCATATTCTCTCCCCACGTCTGCTTGGCCACGGGCTGACACGGAGGATCTTTGTTTTTGACCATCTGACAATTCTTGTTTTAACATCTAAATGTCAATGGAGTTAAGAATTCCCTTCATCTCTGGTTTTTAAGCATTCACCCCGAGTCAGTTTAAGTTCAGGCTCTGCATCAGTGGTCCTTCTTTTTTTTTTTTTCTTTTTAAAGATTTTATTTATTTATTCATTTATCCCCCCCTTGCTGTTTGTGCTCGCTGGGTCAGCTAACCACGCCGTGCGGGCGGGCTTGCCTTCACCAGGAGGCCCCGGGAACCGAACCCATGGCCTCCCATATGGTAAACGGGAGCCCCACTGATTGAGCCACAGCCGCTTCCCTCAGTGGTCCTTCTTACTTAGCTGGTGCCTTTCCATTTGGAACTGATATGGTAATGGCTTGAAGGAAATGACTCTGTGACTGTTAATATTTGCAGGATAGTGAAACGCTTGCTCTCCACCCATCTATCAATCTCTCACAGGGCTTGATCATCCATGTCAGACACGAATTAGTAGTGCATTAGGCAGGAATGTGCATTCTAAGCAACCTTATTTCCTTCCCATTCTTGTGAGGGTCTCTTTGGTTTTTAATCTTTAATAATAATATCCCTCAGTTGCTTTCATCTTTGGTCCAGAGATTATTCTTCATCTTTAATTGTTGGCCACTCTATGCTCACATTCTTTCGCCACTTGGCAATCTTTGTCAACATACCCTACAATCTAACTTCCAATCTGTAAGTCAGAGAATGATCGCAGATGCACCTTTCCCTGACTTTCAAAGTCCTGCTTCAGACTCTGCTTATCTTCTTCTTTGTTTCCTTGAGTACTTGCTTCATTACTTGTTTCTACTCCGAGAACTTTTTGTGTTATTTTTCATTTAGTTTTCCTTGCAAGTAGCTCTTAACATTTAGAGCAGCAATATCAGAGTCTTGAGGAATAGCTTTAAAAGAAACCACCTGTTTACTGGGCCCTGGTGATCATTTGTTGCACTTAATGAGTTTTTTCCTAAAATTTCAGTCTGCCGTGGAAGAATCTGTTCATCATAGCATAATTGAAAAACTTCCCTATCAATCATTCTATCACTATTTTATTTGTCAGGTACATATTATGTGCCAGACACCATCCTAAACACTTGGGATGATACATCACTGAACATAGACAAAAATCTCTGCCCTAGTAGAGTTTACATTCCAGCAGGGAATACACAATATGCAAAATAAATAACTAAATTACATAGTGTATTTAAAGGTGTTAAATGCGAGAGATAAAAATAGAGCAGGGTAAGGTAGGCATCAGTAGGGAAGATGCAGTTTTAAAAAATAGTTTTATTAGAGAAGTTATAAGTTTACAGAAAAAAATCATGCAGAAAACAGAGAGTTCCCATGTATCCCCCTCTCACACATGGTTTTCCCTATTATTAACATTTGTGTGGTATCTTTGTTACAACGGATGGAACAATATTATTATAATTATACTATAAACTATAATCTATAATTTCACATTAGAGTTCATCGTTTGTGTTGTACAGCCCTATGGTTTGTTGGTTTTTTCCATTTATTCTACTAACATACATACAACTTAACATTTCCCATTAACCACATTCAAATATATTTCAGTGGTGTTAATTACATTCAAAGGTTTGTGCTACCATCACCATCATCAAAACTTTTCCATCACATCAAATAGAAACTCTATCAATTAAGCAACAAATCTCCATTCCCTACCCCCACCCCAGCTCCTGGTAAACTATATTCTAGATTCTGACTTTATGAATTTGTTTATTCTAATTATTTCTTATCAGTGAGATCATATAATAGTTTTCCTTTTGTGTCTGGCTTATTTCACTCAAAACGATGTCTTCAAGGTTTATCCATGTTGTCACATGTATCAGAACTTCATTCCTTTCTACAGCTGAATAATATTCCATTGTATGTATTTAAGATACCTTGTTAATCCATTCATCCTTTGCTGGACACTTAGGTTGCTTCTATCTTTTGGCAATTGTGAATAATGCCACTATGAGCATCAGTGTACAAATACCCGTTTGAGTCCCTGCTCTCAATTATTTTGGAGAAAGTGGGATTGTGGGTCATATGGTAATTCTATACTTAAATTTCTAAGGAACTACCAAACTGTTTTCAATAGAGACTGCATCATTTTACATTCCCACTAACAATGAACGAATGTTTCTATTTCTCCGCATCCTCTCCAACACTTGTTGTTTTCCATTCTTTTAATAGCAGCCATTGTAGTGGTATGAAATGGTATCTTGTGGTTTTGGTTTGCATTTCCTTAATGGCTAATGATGTAGAGTATATTTTCATGTGCTTTTTGGCCATTTATATATCTTTTTTTGAGAAATGTTTACCCAATATTTTTGCCCTTTTCTTAGTTGGGTTGTTTGTCTTTTTGTTATTGAGTTGAATTTCATATATTCTGGATATAAAACTCTTACTGGATAGGGGGTTCCAAATATTTTCACCCATTCTGTAGGTTGTCTTTTTACTTTCATGAAGTCCTTTTTTCTTTTTTTATAGTCCATAGTTTACACTGAGTGTATTTTTCCATATACCACCCTATTATTAACACCTGGTATTAGTGTTGAACATTTGTTTTATTTCATGAAAGAACATTCTTATACTTGTACTATTAATCCTAGTCCATAATCCACAACAGGCTCACTGTATATACAGTCCCATGTTTTATCTTCTAATTTTAATTCTTGTAACATACATTACCCCAAAATTCCCCTTTCAACCACATTCACATACATAACTCAGCACTATTAATTACACTCACAATAATGTGCTACCATCACCACCATCCATTTCCAAACATTTACAATCAACTTAAATAGAAATACTGTACAAATTAAGCATCAGCTCCCCATTCTCTACCCCCAGTCTATCCCCTGGTAACCTATATTCTAGATTCTAACTCAATGAGCTTGCTTATTATAATTAGTGCTTATCAGCGAGATCATACAATATTTGTCCTTTTGTGTCTGGCTTATTTCACTCAACATGATGTCTTCAAGGTTCACCCATGTTGTTGCATGCCTCAGGACTTCCTTTTTACAGACAAATAAAATTCCATTGTATTTATATACCACATTTTGTTTATCCATTCAGCAGTTGATGGACTGTTGGACTGATTCCATCTTTTGGTAATTGTAAATAATGCCGCTATGAACATAGGTGTGCAAATGTCTGTTTGTGTCCCTGTTTTCAGTTTTTCCGAGTATATTCCTAGTAACAGGATTGCTGGATCATATGGCACTTCTACATTCAGCTTCTTGAGGTACTTACTGCTAAACTGTCTTCCACAGTGGCTGCACCATTTTACATTCCCACCAGCAATGAATGAGTGTTCCTATTTCTCCACATCCTCCCCAACACTTCCCATTTTCTGATTTTTAAAATAATGGCTAATATATATAAGGTGTGAAATGATACCTCATTGTGGTTTTGACTTACATTTACCTAACAGCTAATGATGTTGAGCATCTTTTCATGTGCTATTTAGCCATTTGTTATTTCCGATTTGGAGAAATGTCTACTCAAGTCTTTTGCCAATTTTTAAAAATTTTATTGAAGTTTATCATTCATACATGAACATACATAAACAATAGTGTATAGTGAAAGTTGTGAACTTACAAAACAAACATGCATAACATCATACAGGGGGAGCTGATATGGCTCAGTGGTTGAGTGCTGGCTTCCCATATACAAGGTCCCAGGTCCAATCCCCGGCACTGGTACCTCAAAAAAAAAAAAAATCATACAGGGCTCCCGTACATCACCCCACCACCAATACCTTGCATTGTTGTGAGACATTTGTTAGAAATTTTGAAACAATATCATCAAAATATTACTACAGAGACTTCCGGGAAGATGGCGGACTAGTAAGACACGGGAATCTCTTCTCCAGAAAAGTAGCTACAGGACAAGCTGAAACAGCCCCGAAAAAGATCTTCTAGGGTTTAGGACAGCAGGTGAAGGCTGCACACCACCCAGAGGAGAGAGGGACAAAAGAGAAAAATTGCGACGACAGAACCATGAGTTGGAAGTAGCAGCTTCTGCTGCTGCCGGCACCCTCCCCCACACTCTTTAGAATTCTCGGGCCTCTGGGCCTGCGACCACAGACAAAGGGGACTCCAGGGATCTACCACCCCAGGAAAGGGGAGAGAGAGGGACACAGCCTTAGGCTGACTCAGATTCTGACCTGTAAATTTGGGCTGCGGAGCCCCACGGAACCTTCCACACGGCGGTTTGCCCTGGGAGCCTAGGAAGGACTGGAGAAATCCGACCCTCGCAACCTCCCTCTCTTCTACCCTGGAATAATTGTTGAGGACTCCACAGGAGAGGGGAGAGAGAGCCTGGGGCTGACCCTGCTTTGGACTCCCAGGTTTGGTCTGCCCTGTCCCGAGAGCCCTTCCAGGCCAGGTGGGGCTGCGCCATTGTTTGCCTTGGAGCCTGCAAGGGGCTAAAGAGATACAAACCTCCCAATCTCCTCCTCTACTAACAGGGACTGATTGTTGAGGATTCAGAAGGGAGTGGAAATATTTCCCAGCTGGGAAAAGGGGGGCATTACGAGAGAAGTCTGGAGAACGGTCTCAGAAAGTTTGAATCACAGGGCTCCTAGCCCCAAGACAGGAAGCTCTATCAAATTGATCTGGTCTGTGTCACAACAAATACGCTCCGACCAGGCATTAAATTGAGAGCAGCCAACAAGCGCCATCTCCTGGCAGACCAGGGAAGTACACACAAGAAAATTAAGAAGTAAGAGAGACTTTTCCTGGCCTCTATAGCCTCCTTTCCCAAGGCCCTAGGAAACGACTCTACAACCAATTACTGGGTCCAGAGCCCAGTTTTGAGGAACCAGCAGAACAATCCTAACAATCAAGGTTGAGCCAAAAATTAAAGAGCGGTGATAACTCACAGCCGCCTGCCACTAAAACCCCATAAAAGAGAAAGAGATAGAGCATCTAAGTAAAATACAAACTAACCAGATGCCTAAGCACCAACAAAAAAATTACGAGCCATACTAAGAAAATAGAAGACATGGCCCAAGAAAAGGAATTCAGCAAAGTCCCAGAAGAGATGCAGAATTTGAGAGAACTAATCAGTGAGATGAGCACACATTTCCAAAATCAAATTAATGAGATGAAAGAAAATATAGTTAAAGAGATCAAAGACATCAAGAAGTCATTGCGCGAACGTAAAGAAGAATTTGAAATCATGAACAGAAAAGTAACGGAGTTCATGGAAATGAAAGATACAATAGGTGAAGTAAAAAATACATTTGAAGCATAGAACAGCAGACTCGAAATGATAGAAGAAAGAATAAGTGATGCTGAAGACAGAGCAGCTAAAATTGAAGAGAGAAAAGAACAGAGAGAGAAAAGAATGGAAAAAATTGAGCAGGGGCTCAGAGAGTTGAATGACAACACAAAACGCAAGAACATATGTGTCATTGGAGTTCCAGAAGGAGAAGAGAAAGGAAAAGGGGCAGAAAGAGTATTTGAGGAAATAATAGCTGAAAATTTCCCAACTCTCACGAAAGAAATGAACTTTCATGTCCAAGAAGCACACCGTACCCCAAAAAGAATAAATCCAAATAGACCTACGCCAAGACACATATTATTCAGAATGTCAAATGTAAAAGATAAAGAGAAAATGCTCAGAGCAGCAAGAGAGAAGCAAATGATCACGTACAAAGGACATCCAGTAAGATTTTATGCAGATTTCTCTTCAGAAACCATGGAGTCGAGAAGACAGTGGTATGATACAATTAGGAAACTGAAAGAGAAAAACTGCCAGCCGAGAATTCTTTACCCAGCAAAACTGTCCTGCAAATATGAAGGTGAATATAAAGTATTCACAAACAAACAGAAACTAAGAGAGTTTGCAAAAAAGAATCCACCTTTGCAGGAAAATATTAAAGGAAGCCTTAAAATCTGAAAGAAAAAGACAGGAGAGAGAGGCTTGGAGGAGAGTATAGAAGAAAGAAAAGCAGAAAGGATAACCAAAAGAATAAAAAGAGAGACAAAAATAAGATGACATATGAAAAACAAAGAATAAAATGGAGGAAATAAATAGTGCATTTTCAGTAATATCATTGAATGTGAATGGATTAAATTCCCCAATCAAAAGATACAGGCCGACAGAATGGATAAAAAAACATGAGCCATCCAAATGCTGCTTACAAGAAACTCATCTCAGACCCTAGGATACAAACCGGCTGAAAGTAAAAGGTTGGAAAAAGATACTCCACATGAATAGTAAACAGAAAAGAGCAGGGGTAGCTATGCTAATATCAGACAAAACAGACTTCAAACGCAAAAAAGTGATGAGAGATGTGGAAGGCCATTATATATTAATAAAAGGGACGATCCTCCAGGAAGATATAACAGTCATAAATATCTACGCACCTAACCAGGGTGCCCCAAAATATATGAGCCAAACTCTGGCAAAACTGAAGAGAGAAATAGACATTTCTACAATAATCGTTGGAGACTTCTCATATCATTAGATAGAACAACTAGACAGAAGATCAACAAGGAAACAGAGAACTTGAACAATATGATAAACAAGTTAGACCTAACAGACATATACAGAACACTGCATCCAAACTCAGCGGATTATACATTCTTCTCAAGTGCCCATGGATCTTTCTCCAGGATAGACCACATGTTAGGTCACAATACAGCTCTCAATAAATATAAAAAGACTGAAATTATACAAAGCACCTTCTCAGATCATAATGGAATGAAACTAGAAATCAGTAACAGACAGGAAAAAAGGAAATTTGCAAATGTGTGGAGACTGAACAACACACTCCTAAATATTCAGTGGGTCAAAGAAGAAATTGCAAGTGAAATCAGTAAATATATTGAGACAAATGAAAATGAGAACACAACATATCAAAACTCATGGGATACAGCAAAGGCAGTCTTGAGAGGGAAATTTATAGCCCTAAATGCCTATATTAAGAAACAAGAAAGAGCTAAACTCAAAGATTTAACTGAACAACTAGAGAAACTAGAGAAAGAACAGCAACCAATCCCAAAGCAAAAAGAAGGAAAGAAATAATAAAGATTAGAGCGGAAATAAATGAAAATGAGAACAAAAAAGCAATAGAGAAAATCAACAAAACTAAAAGCTGGTTCTTTGAGAAGATCAATAAAATTGATAAACCCCTCGCTAGACTAACAAAGAAAAAAAGAGAGAAGATGCAAATAAATACAATCAGAAATGAAAGGGGGGAAATTACAAATGACCTCACAGAAATAAAAAGAATCATAAGAGGATATTATGAGAAACTATATGCCAACAAACTAAACAACCTGGATGAAATGGACAAATTTCTAGAAACTCATAACCAACCTACACTGACACAACAAGAAATACAAGAACTTAACAAACCAATCACAATTAAGGAGATTGAATCCCTCATCAAAAATCTCCCAGCAAAGAAAAGTCCAGGACCAGATGGCTTCACAGGTGAGTTCTACCAAGCATTTCTAAAAGAATTAACACCAATCCTGTTTAAACTCTTCCAAAAAATTGAAGAGGAGGGAAAATTACCCAACACATTTTATGAAGCCAACATCACCCTAATACCAAAGCCAGATAAAGATTCCACAAGAGGGAAGCGGCTGTGGCTCAATCAGTGGGGCTCCCGTTTACCATGTGGGAGGCCCCGGGTTCGGTTCCCGGGGCCTCCTGGTGAAGGCAAAAGCCCGCCCGCACGGCGTGGTTGGCTGGCCCGGCGAGCACAAGCAGCAAGGGGGGGATAAATGAATAAATAAATAAAATCTTAAAAAAAAAATTTATTAAAAAAAAAAAAAAAAAGATTCCACAAGAAAAGAAAATTACAGACCAATCTCTCTCATGAATATAGATGCAAAAATTCTCAACAAAATACTTGCAAATCGAATCCAACAGCATATCAAAAGACTTATACATCACGACCAAGTGGGATTTATTCCTGGTATGCAAGGCTGGTTCAACATAAGAAAATCATTCAATGTAATACACCACATTAACAAATTGAAGGAAAAAAATCACATGATCATCTCAATATATAGAGAAAAGGCATTCGACAAAATCCAACATCCTTTTTTGATAAAAATACTTCAAAAGATAGGAATAAAAGGAAAATTCCTCAATATGATAAAAGGCATATATGAAAAACCCACAGCCAACACCATACTCAATGGGGAAAGGTTGAAAGCTTTCCCCCTAAGATCAGGAACAAGACAAGGATGCCCACTGTCACCATTGTTATTCAACATTGTACTAGAAGTTCTAGTTAAGGCAATTAGACAAGACAAAAAAATTAAAGGCGTCCAAATAGGAAAAGAGGAAGTAAAACTCTCACTGTTTGCGGATGACATGATCCTGTATTTAGAAAATCCTGAAGTATCCACAACAAAGCTACTTGAACTAATAAATGAGTTCAGCAAAGTGGCAGGATATAAGATCAACACGCAAAAATCAGTAATGTTTTTGTACACTAGTACTGAACAATCATAGGAGGAAATCAGGAAGAAAATTCCATTTTCAATAGCAACAAAAAGACTCAAATACCTAGGAGTTAATTTAACCAAGGAAGTACAGGACCTATATGCAGAAAACTACAAAACAATGCTAAAAGAAATTTAAAAAGACCTAAACAAATGGAAAGACATTCCGTGTTCATGGATTGGAAGAATAAATATCGTGAAGATGTCAATCTTGCCCAAACTGACTTATAGATTCAATGCAATACCAATTAAAATCCCAACAGCTTACTTTACAGAATTAGAGAAGGCAATTACCAAATTCATCTGGAAGGGTAAGTGCACCCGAATAGCCAAAAGTATTCTAAAAAAGAAGAGCAATGTGGGAGGAATTTCACTGCCTGACCTTGAAACATATTACAAAGCTACAGTGGTCAAAACAGCATGGTACTGGCATAAAGATAGACATATCGATCAGTGGAATAGAATTGAGAATCCAGAAATAAACCCTCACCTATACAGTCAACTGGTTTTTGACAAACCTACCAAGCCCACGCTAATGGGAAAAAACAGTCTCTTCAACAAATGGTGTTGGGAGAACTGGATATCTATAACCAAAAGAATGAAAGAGGACCCCTATCTCACCCCTTATACAAGAATCAACTCAAAATGGATCAAAGATCTAAATATAAAAGCCAGGACCATAAAACTACTAGAAGAAAATGTAGGGAAACATCTTCAAGACCTTGTAGTAGGTGGTGGTTTCTTGGACCTCACACCCAAAGCACGTGCAACAAAAGAAAAAGTAGATAAATGGGACCTCCTCAAAATTAAACACTTTTGCACCTCACAGGACTTTGTCAGAAGGGTGAAAAGGCAGCCGACTCAATGGGAAAAAATATTTGGAAATCACATATCTGATAAGGGTTTAATATCCAGGATATATAAAGAGATGTTGCAGCTCAACAATAAAAAGACAAATGACCCAATTAAAAAATGGGCCAAAGACTTGAATAGACATTTCTCCGAAGAAGAAATACAAATGGCAAAAAAACACATGAAGAAATGCTCAACATCACTCATGATTAGGGAAATGCAAATCAAAACTACAATGAGATATCATTTCACACCTATCAGAATGGCCACTATTAAAAAGACAGAGAACTACAAGTGTTGGAGAGGATGTGGAGAGATGGGAACACTTCTTCACTGTTGGTGGGAATGCAGGATGGTACAACCACTATGGAGGACTGTTTTGCAGTTCCTAAAGAAGTTGAAAATAGACTTGCCACGTGACCCTGCAATACCACTACTGGGTATATACCCAGAAGAACTGAGAGCAGTGACACAAACAGACATCTGCACACCTATGTTCATAGCCACATTATTCATCATTGCCAAAAGTTGGAAACAACCCAGGTGTCCATCAACAGATGAATGGATAAACAAACTGTGGTCTATTCACACGATGGAATATTATGCAGCTGTAAGAAGAAATGAAGTCATAAAGCATATGGTAACATGGATGAATCTGGAGGACATTATATTGAGTGAAGCAAGCGAGACACAAAAGGACAAATACTGTATTAATGCATTACTATGAACCAAATATATTGTGTAATATATTGGTTGATTCACACACAAAAAAAACAAAAAAAAACAAACAAAAAACAAAACAACCTAAAAATTTACATGTATCCATCACATTTAATTGAGAAATGTATATATTTATTCATCTGTGTTTACTTTTTAGTTTTTTTATTGCTTATGTTTTCAGTTATTAAATGTACAAAATAAAGTTAAAAAATATATATATATATATTACTATACAGTTAAAAAAAGAATAAACCAGGACTGTCAGTCAAAAAAAAAAAAAAAAAAAAAAAAGAAGTCATTGCGCGAATGCAAAGAATTTGAAATCCTGAGCAGAAAAGTAACGGAGTTCATGGGAATGAAAGACACAATAGGTGAAGTCAAAAATACATTTGATTTAAGAAAAAATAATAATAATACATTTGAGGCATACAACAGCAGACTCGAAATGATAGAAGAAATAATAAGTGATACTGAAGACAGAGCAGCTAAAATTGAAGAAAGAAAAGAACAGAGGCACCGAGAACTGAACATAGGACCTCCCACGTGGGAGGCGAGTGTCCAACTGCCTGAGCCACATCGGCTCCCCGCTGGCTGTGTCGTCTGCTGGTTTCAGCATCTATTTGTTGCAGCACCTGCTGGTTGTGGTGTCTGCTGGTTGTGGTGTCTGCTCCTTGCAGTGGTTGCAGCATCTGCTCATTGAGGCAGTTGTGGCATCTGTTTGTTGGGGCATCTGTTCATTGCAGCATCTGCTCATTGCAGCATCTGCTTGTCTTCTTTAGGAGGCACTGGGAACCGAACCCAGGACCTCCCATGTGGGAAGCAAGTGCCCAATTGCTTGAGCCACATCCGCTCCCCACCATGCTGTTTTTATCACTGCAGCTTTGTAATATGCTTTAAAGTCAGGAAGGGTGAGTCTGTCAACTTCTTGCTTCTTTTATAAGATGTTTTTGGCTATTTAGGGCCCCTTACACTTCCATATAAATTTGATAATTGGCTTTTCCATTTATGCAAAGTTGGCTGTTGGAATTTTGATTGGGATTGCATTGAATCTGTAAATCATTTGGGTAGAATTGACATCTTAATGATATTTAGTCTTCCAATCCATGAACATAGAATGTTCTTCCATTTATTTAGGTCTTCTTTGATTTCTTTTAGCAATGTTTTGTAGTTTTCTGTGCACAAGTCCTTTAATCCTTGGTTAATTTATTCCTAAATATTAGATTTTTTTAGTTCTATTTTAAATGGAATTTTTTCCTGATTTCCTCTTCAGCTTGCTCATTACTAGTGTATAAAAACACTACTGATTTTTGTGTGCTGATCATGTAAACTACCAGTTTGCTGAATTCATTTATTTGCTCTAGTAGTTTTGTTGTTGTTTTTCTGGACTTTCTATGTATAGGATCATGTTATCTGCAAATAGTGAAAGTTTATCCTTCTTCCTTTGGATGCCTTTACTTCTTTTTCTTGCCTAAATGCTCTGTCAAGAACTTCCAGCACAATGTTCAATAGCAATGGTGACAATAGGCATCCTTGTCTTGTTCTAGATCTTAGAAGGAAAGCTTTCAGTCTTTCCCCATTGAGTATGATGTTAGCTGTGGATTTTTCATATATGCCTTTTATCATGCTGAGGAAGTTTCCTTCTATTCCTATTTTTCTAATTGTTTTCATAAGGAAAGAATCCTGAATTTTGTCAAATGCCTTTTCTGCGTCAATGGAGATGATCATGTGGCTTTTTTTCCCTTCGTTTGTTGATGTGGTGTGTAATATTAATTTTCCTATGTTGAAGCACCCTTGCATACTTGGGATAAAACCCACTTGATCATGCTGTATAATTCTCTTGTGTGCTTTTGGATTTGATTCGTAAAAATTTTGTTGAGGGTTTTCGCATCTATATTTATAAGAGAAATTGGTCTGTAATTTTCTTTTCTTATAGCATATTTATCTGGCTTTAGTATTAGAGTGATGTCGGCCTCATAGAATGAGTTGACAGTGTTCCCTCCTCTTCGAATTTAGAAATAGTTTAAGCAAGTTTTGTATTCATTCTTCTTGGGATGATTGGTAGAATTCACCTGAGAAGCCATCTGGTCCTGGGCTTTTCTTTGCCAGAGGTTTTTTATGACTGTTTCAATCTCCTTACTTGTGATTGGTTTGTTGAGGTCTTCTATTTCTTCTAGGGTCAGTGTAGGTTGCTCGTGGGTTTCTAGGATTTTATTTGTTTCATCTAGGTTGTCTAATTTGCTGTCATACAGCTGTCCATAGTACCCTCTTATATTCCTTTTTAATTCTCTAGAGTCAATAGTAATGCCCCTTCTCATTTCTGACCTTATTTATTTGCATCTTCTCTCTTTTTGTCAATTTATCTAAAAGTTTGTCAATTTTATTGATCTTTTCAAAGAACCACCTTTTGGATTTGTTAATTCTCTCTATTTTTTTTTATTCTCAATTCCATTTACTTCCACTCTGATATTTGTTATTTCTTTCCTTCTGCTTGCTTTGGGGTTAGTTTGCTGTTCTTTTTCTAGTGTGTGCAGTTAGTTCTTTGATTTTAGCTCTTTCCTATTTTTTAATGTAAGCATTTAGGGCTATAAATTTCCCTCTCAGCACTGCCTTCACTGCATCCCATAAGCTTTGATGTGTTGTGTTCTTGTTTTTATTTGTCTCAAGGAATTTGCTGATCTCCCTTTCAATATCTTCTTTCACCCATTTGTTTAAGAGAGTGTTATTTAATTTCCATATATTTGTGGATTTTCCATTTTTCCATTTGTTATTGATTTCCAGCTTCATTCCATTATGATCAGAGAAGATATTTTGTATGATTTCAATCTTTCTAAATGTGATGGTTAGGCTAATGTGTCAACTCGGCCAGGTAATTGTGTCCAGGTGTTTGTTCCAGCAAGCACTGGGCTAATTGTAATACAAGAGCATTTATGGACTTCAGTGAGTTTACTGCGTGGATGGCTGATTACATCTGCATCAATCAGGGAGATTATATCATCAATGGGTGGCGCTTTTATCCAATCAGTTGAATGACTTAAAAGCGGAAGTGATTTCAACATTCAGAGAGAATTTCCCAGCTCATCATTGGACAGGCAACTTCTCCCAGAAACTCATCAACGACCTTTCATCAGAGCCACTGGTTTGCAGCCTGCCTGCAGAACCTGGACTTGTGCATCCGCACGGTCGCGTGAGAGACTCTTTTAAAATTTCATATTATTGACAGATATCTCCTGTTGATTCTGTTTCCGAGAGAACCCTAATACACTAAATTTATTGAGACTTGTTTTGTGACTCAACATGTGGTCTATCCTAGAGAATGATCCATGTGCACTTGAGAAGAATGTATATCCTGCTGTTTTGGGGTTCAATGTCTGTTAGGTCTAGTTCATTTATCATATTATTCAAATTCTCTGTTTCCTTATTGATCTTCCATCTAGATGTTCTACATAATGATGAGAGTGGTGTATTGAAGTCTCCAACTATTATTGTAGAGACATGTATTCCTTCCTTCAGTTTTGCCAGTATTTGCCTCATGTATTTCAGGGCACCATGGTTAGGTGCATAAATGTTTATGATTGTTATTTCTTCTTGGTTGATTGCCCCTTTTATTAATATATAGTGTCCTTCTTTGTCTCATAACAGCTTTTGACTTAAAGTCTATTTTGTCCAATATTTGTATAGCTACCCCAGCTCAGTTTTGGGTACTCTTTGCATGAAATATATTTTTCTATCTTTTCACTTTCAACTTATTTGTGTCTTTGGTTCTAAGCTGAGTCTCTTGATAACAAAAAAACAAGATCATGCTTTTTTATCCATTCTGCCAATTTGTGTATTTAGATTGGGGAGTTTAATCCATTAACATTTAGTGTTATTACTGTAAAGGCAGTAGTTACTTCAGCCATTTTGTCCTTTAGCTGCCCATTTTTTAATTGAGTTGTTTGTTTTTTTTATTGAGTTGTAGCATTTCTTTTTTATATTTTGCATATTAAACTTTTATTGGATATGTGGTTTCCAAATATTTTCTCCTGTTGAGTAGATTGTCTTTTCATTTTGTGTCAACGCCCTTTGATGCACAAATTTTTTTAATTTTGAGGAGGTCCTATTTATATATTTTTCTTCCATTGCTAGTGTTTTGATTGTAAAGTCTAAGAAATCATTGCCTAATACATGGTCCTGAAGATGCTTCCCTACATTTTCTTGTAAGAGTTTTATACTTTTGGTTCTTATGTTTAGGTTCTTAATCCACTTTCAGTTAATTTTTGTATGTGGTGTAAGTTAGGGATCCACCTTTCTTCTCTTGCATATGGATATCCAGTTTTCTCAGCCACATTTGTTGAAGAGACTACTCTTTCCCAATTGAGTGGAATTGGCAACTTTGTCAAAAAATGATTGGCCATAGTTGTGTCAGTTTATTTCCGAAGTTTCAATTCAATTCCATTTGTCTATATGTCTGTCCTCATGCCAGTACCATGCTGTACTGATTACTGTAGTTTTGTAATATGTTTAAAAACCAGTAAGTGTGAGCCCTCCAACTCTGTTCTCTTTTAAGATGGTTTTGGCTATTAGGGGGCCCCTTACATGTCCATATGATTTTGATGATTGGCATATCTTCAAAGAAGGCTGTTGGAATTTTTATTTGGATTGCAGTGAATTTTTTTTAAAAATTAGTCTTCCAATCCATGAACATGGAATGTCTTTCCAATTACTTAGCTATTCTATGGTTTCTTTTAACCAATGATTTGACGATTTGAATGTACAAGTCCTTTACATTCTTGGTTAAAAGATATTTGATATTTTAGTTCCTATTATAAGTGGAATTCTTATTTCCTCTTCAGATTGTTCTTTTCTAGTGTATAGAAACACTATTGATTTTTGCAACACTGACACCCCACATCACTGATCCTCCCCTGCCACAGTTGCAACACTTCTGCAATCCAAAACCTCCCCTGAAACAAAGCCAAATAATAATGAAATAACTTTTTTGCATTGTGCCTTTCATCACTGTAAGATCTGTTATCTTTTATGTATATTGACAATTTCTTCTGTCTGTTCCCCCAGCATCTTATTTTTTTTTTTTTTTTTTCATTTTATTCTCCAAGTAGCTTTAGGTTGCAGAAAGGTCACATAGATAATATAGGGGACTCCTTCCCCCCCCACTGCCCCACAGCCTCCCCTACCAATAACATCCTACATGAGTATGGTACATTTGTTACAGTTGAACAAATGTTGAATCATTTCTACTAATCATGGCCAATGGTTTACATTATGGTTTACATTTTGCACTGTACACTTTAATGGGTTTTGACAAAACGTATAATGGCCTGTAACTGTCATTGTAAGATCATGCATAACAATTCCAATGCCCCCAAAATGTCCTATGTTCCAATTCTTCCCTCCCCCTTCCCTCGAAACCTATGGCCACCACTAAGTTTCAATTTTTTAAGAATTAAGTTCATAGTTATATGCATTAATATTGAGGGTTTGACATACTGATCTGTTTTCTTTTGTTAGGCACTGCATATGTACTCAAGAGATTCTTGCCCCTCTATTTGAGAATGTAGCAGGACTCCTCCAGATGGGAGTTTAATATTTTCTTTTTTATTGTGTGGGTCTCCACCTAGGGAGATAACACCCTATGACAAGATAAACACATTCATATTCCATAGAAGCATGCCCCAGGTGCACCTTTTCTCACATATCTCCCCACCACCGACACCCTGCACCAGTGACCCTCCCCTGCCATATCTGCCAAAAGAACATTCCCACCATTGTAGTTTCGACCACAGACCTACAAATCCTGAGTTCACCTATTCCTTCCTCCAGCCCTCCCCCCCAGTTCCATGGTTAGTCCAACCCAAACTCCCCATCCTGCTCACCCTCACATTCTAGCACCACTGACCCCACTGACATCCCTGCACCATGATCACCCCCATCCACTGCCAAACCACCCTGAGTCGTTTTTTTTTTTTTATCCATTCTGCCAATCTTTGCCTTTTGACTATAGAGTTTAATCCATTTATATTTAAAGTAACTACTGATAATGCAGGGTTTTTATTTGCCCTTTTACTATTTGTTCTTTGTAAGCCTTACGCCTCTTTTGTCCTTCAATTCTTCTATTAATGCCTATGTCATATTTATTTGACTTTTTGTATTGTATTATTTTGAATCTCTTCTCATTTCCTTTCATATAGATTTTTCAGATATTTTCTTTATGGTTACCATGGGGTAAAAATTTAACATCCTAAATATATAACGATGACATTAGATTTGATTCCAACTTAATTTCAATAGCATTCACACTCTTCCTATACCCTTCCATTGCCCCACCTTTTTGTTGTACTTGTTACAAATTATATCTTTTTTTTATTTTTTTTTATTTTTATTGTGGGTAAAAATCAAAATTCTCACAATACATACAAACATTTGCAAAATGATATATAAATATATATACTTATATGTGTATTTGCTTACAAAAATGTTATTTATATATATATATATACATGTATTTTAAGAGGTGCTTAGATTACCCAAAATATTACACGGAACCCACTGGGATTCCCATGTTGCCCACCTCCCACACCTCCCACCACATCCCACACAAATTATATCTTTATACATTGTATGTCCAAAACCAAGATACCAAGATTTATCATTTTACATATATATATACACACACACACACACACGAACCTGTAAGAAATATAAGGTGGAGTTGTATAACAAAAATACAATAATACTGTATTTTGTAATTGCCCATATGATTACCTTTACCAGATATCTTTATTTCTTTATGCTGCTTAGATCCACTGTCTAGTGTCCTTTCCTTTCATTCTGAAGAACTCCCTATAGCATTGCTTGTAGGGCAGTTCTAGTGGTGATGAACTTCCTCATTTTTTGTTTATCTAATAATTTCTTAATTTCTCCCTCATTTTTGAAGGACAGTCTTGCCAGATGTAAAATTCTTGGTTGGTAATTGTTTTCTATCAGCACTTCAAATAGTTTGTCCCACTGCCTTCTTGCCTCCATGGCTTCTGATAAGAAATCAGCATATAATATTATTGGGACTCCTTTATACATAACACATTGCTTTTCTCTTAGTTTTCAGAACTCTCTCCTTGTCTTTGGCTTTCAACAGTTTACCTACTATGTGTCTGGGCATGGTTCTCTTTGAATTTATCCTGTTTGGGGTTCACTGGGCTTCTGGAATATAAATGTTCATGTGTTTTGTTATATTTGGGAAGCTTTCTGCCATTATTTCTTTTAATATTCTTTCTGCCCCTTTCTTTCCTTCTTCTTCTGGGACTCCCACAATGCTTATATTGGCATTCTTGATGGTGTCCCACAGATCTCTTAGATTCTGTTCACTTTTCTTCATTTTTTTTTCTTTTCCTCGTGTGTAATCATTTCAATTGACTTGTCTTCAAGTTTAATTTTTCTTCTGCCAGCTTCAATCTGCTGTTGAAACACCCTAGGAAATTTTTTTCATTTCAGTTACTGTGGTCTTCAAATCCAGTATTGTTTGGTTTCTTTTTTTAAAATTTCTCTCTTTGATGAGATTCTCACATTGTTCAAATTTTCCTGATATCCTTTACTTCTTTCTTCATGTTTTCCTTTACCTCCTTGAAGATCATTAAAAAATTTTTTTTAATTTTTTATTTGTTAAAGATACTTAGATTATATAAATGATACATAAAAAATGTAGGGGATTCCCATATGCCCCACTCCTTATCCCTCCCACACTTTCCCACATTAACAACATCCTTCATTAATGTGGTACATTTGTTAAAATTGATGAACATGTATTGGAGCATTGTCACTAAGTGTGGATTAGAGTTTACATTATAAACTCTCTTTCGCAGTTTTGTAAGTAATGACAAGATATATCCTGAACTCTGGGGATTTGTGGGTATGTGGTTTGAACTACAATGTTGGGAATGGTTATTTTTGCAAATACGACTGGGGAGGGTTACTGGTTTAGGGTGAAGATCATATTTTAAAAGTTTTTGTCTGAGATATCCAAAGTCTGGTTTTCTTCGTTGATTATTTTTGAAATTTTATCTTTTTCCTTTGGTTAGTCCAAACTTTCCTGCTTCTTTGTATTATAATCTTTTGTTGCACACTGTACATTTTAGTATTTTAATGTGTTAACTCTGATATTTAGTCCCTGAGATATGTTTCTTACGTTTGTATATAGCTAGTGATATGACAGAGATTTGCTTGAGTGCCAGGAGCTAACAAAAACAAGCAAATGACAAAAAACCACCTTTCACAGTCTTTGTAAATTGGTTCTGTATTGGCTGGTGCTCTCCTTCAGTTATCCCTCTTATCAGAAAAATTAGCTTGAGATGAAAATGAAGTGCAGGGTCTTCTCCAGTTTTTCTACACCTGTGCACTTGCTCATGACCTTATGAATTCCCCTATTTACAGGAATATGAACATTTCCTCTATTCCCTATGAAATAGACTCCCTCCTCCCCACCCTGGTACTCTATTGTATGACTTAAAGCTAGTTATCCTTTGCCCTATCCTTTGACTTGTTTCTTTTACTGCTTTAGTTGTCTGCAAGCTGCTTCTTTCTGCAGGGCAATTTCTAGGTCAAGCTAGAGATGATTGTCCTGGTTTAGTCTTTCAGGCTGCCTCCTGATAGATTGGCACTGACATAAAGGCACCCAAATATGCACATAGGTATTACTCAGCTCCCCTCAGAACAGGGCCAGGGACCCAGAATGGGAGTTGTAGACCTACTCCACACCATACTGCAATGGGGGCTGGTGAAGAGACCAGCAAGGACACTACGAGCTTCTCCTACCATTTTAAAAGCTGTTTTTTTCTTGATTCTGCACTTGCCCAGTTACTGCAACCCTTTATCTGTTTTCCAGAATTTTGAGGAAGATGGCTCTGCAAGATTTTGCTAGTTGTTCAAATATTCTGTGGGGGTACAGTACCCTGGAGCATCCTATGCCACCATTTTGGTTGCCTGGCTCTGCAGGTGCAGCTTTAAATAGGGACTTCACCAACAGGACTTCCCTGAAGATCAGCTCTTTGAGAAATTCTTCCCTAAACAATTGATTTCTGATTCCTTTTCCCTAAACAATTGAACTCTGATTCTTCTTTTACTTTTTAGCCATTTAGGTGGTTTCCATTAATTTCAAACTTTGCTTATTACTTTTACCCTATGGATCCACATATACACCATCACAGAAACTGCTTTTCCTAGCAACAGTTCTTGAAAAGAAAGGTTTACTTTAAAGCAAGATATGGACCCATTTTGTCTGTTTCAGCCATTCAATTCTCCCATAGGACTTCCATTTTTCTTGGAGGTATCCATGACTGACTAATAATATTGGTTTCATGTTGTCTATTCCTTTCTGGGTTTGTCCTGTTCTTTTGATTACAACAAATTCCTCATGTCAAATCCTTGGTTCCCTTATTTCTCATGCTCCATAAACTACACTTCAGCAAATCCTGTATGGTTTTCCTTCAAGATATACTAAGAATCAGACTGCTTCACCATCTATGTCACTACCACCCTGACCTCAGCCACCATCAACTTCCCCAGCTAGTCTCCCTGCGTCTGCACTTGCCACCTAAAGGCTCTTCTCCATACAACAGACCTAGTTATCATGTTAAAATAAAAGCCAGATCACATCACTCTTCTTCTTAAATCCCTCTTCAGTGGCTTCCCAAATCACTCAGTGACCTGCCTTCCTCCCATCCACCATTACCCCTCTGACCTTAACTTCCACTTGTATCCCCCTTGCTCACTGTTTCAGTAACACTGGCCTCCTTGATATTCCTCCTCAAAGTTCCTCCTTGAACATGCCAGGCAGTCTCTGCCTCAGGGCTTTTGCACTTGCTCCTTTGACCTGGAATGCTTTTCCACCAGATATCTGCATGGCCTTGCGTCCTCACTTTCTGAGGTCTTTGCTAAAAACATCGTGTTCTCAGTGAGGTCTTCTCTAGTCACTTTATCTAAAATTACAGCCCTCCCTCACACCCCCTAGTCCTTGCCCCTGCTTTATTTTTTCACCTTAGCACAATTCATTATCTAGCATACCATACATTTTACTGATTTATCTTATTTTTTGACTCCCTCCCTAGAATGCTGATTCTATAAGGGTACAGAATTTTGTGTTTTGTTCAATTCTGTCTCCTCAAGTGTTAGAGTACCTAGTATGTATTGCTGAATGAATAAATGAACAATATTTCCATTTGTATCTGTGGGAGCCATGAGAAAATCTGGACTCCTGAATCAAAAGGGTATTAGCAACAGGTCTCTTTTTGTCTGGTGACTGCCAAACACCTAAGCAGCTTCTTGAGATAGCGCTGCTGGCCTGGTAAATCTTGCAGTGTACATACTGTGGATCTTACCTTCACCAAACATTGCAACTGAGGGCTTAGGGCTTCAGTGGATCAAATGTCACTTCCTCCAACAGAATACATATACACAGTAAGTGCACATTTCCCATCCACACTGTCATGAACTTTGTTTTACAAGAACTCTTTTTAAATTCATTGTATCTGCAAGCTCTGGATCTACCTGTATATATCTGAAGTTTTGGGAAAAACAAGAGCTCTTTCTTTTCTGGTCACTAAAGACCAAGACCTTTTTCCTCAGAAATGCAATTTATTCAGTTCCTAACTCGACTCCTGGGTACCTTGAGGGTCCTCCCTTCAATCCTTCTCATTCTCCAAACAACTATTTGGACTCATTTTCTAGGCAGCCTAGCTGTCCATTAAACACATTCTGCCTACATCCCTGTATCAGTGCCCAAGATGTATCCTTCAAACAGGATAAAACCTGACCACTTAATATGGATTATAAAGTTGTTCTGATCTGCCCTCTAAATATAAGTTGCTACCATCCCAAACTACTTTCAGTGCTTCAAATACACCATGCACTTGGGCCTTTGTACCTCAAACACCGTCCCCGCCACACAGTGATTGCATGGCAAATACTTGTTGATCTTTCATATCTTACATTATATGTCACTTCCTCAAGTCTGGGCTAGGAGCCCCTGCTATGTGGTCCCATAGAACTTCTTTAACTGTCTGTCTCCCCTGCTAGACTGTGAGTTCCATGAAAGCAGGGCCAAGTCTGTCTTGCTCATGACTATATCCCCAACACATAAAAAGTACATGGCACATAACAGGCTCAATAAATGTTCACTGAATGAAATGAGTAACTAGCCCAAGTAAACTTGAGCCCCACACATTTGAAAAGAGTAAATAACTCCAACAATGTGAATGTCACTCACAGGTGATTTTCATACTCATAAAAATAAATATCTTTTTTTTTTAAAAAAAATCAGCATTATCAATTTATATATGCCATAGAACACAATTGCTTTCTTTTAAAGTAAAGGAAATGCAACAAGATAACAGTGTTTAGCTCTGGATAGTGAGATTATGATAGCTTTTTTCCCTTTCTTCCACATAACCTTATTTGCTAAATTTTCTATAATGAATACTTTTATGGTGTGAAAAAATAACATTATAAATGATAAAATAAAAAGAACAAAACACTACTACAAAATATTTTCACCTCTTCTCATCAAAACAGCAGTGTGTCATATACAGTGAAATATGATCACTGATCACTGGGTTGTTGCTTTTTTTCCAACTTATATTTAGAGAGCAGATCAGGAAATTTCTGCCTTATTTAGTGCCAACAGAAGTATATGTTTATAAAATAACCAAAGTTGCAAAAATCCTATCACTATCTATGACATGAAATGCCATCATTATTTCATGGGTGGTTTTTTAAATTGTCTTGAAATGATTTTTAATAATAAGAATTTCGATTCTGGTTTGATGCACAAAAACAGAACTATCAATTTTATTTCATATTTACAAATAAACATGACAAAAGAAAGAAACAAATTTTGTTTTTCCAAAACGCTCCATCAGGTTTAGATCTCTGGGACAGTCTCCTCTTCTCTGGATGGTTCACGTTCATTTCAATGGGAAAATAAGGCTGGGGGAGAAAAGTAGAGTAAGGCTAAACAACTTTAAAGGACTACTATATATACATAACACTTTACTATAAAAAGAAATGAGTGCAACAAAGTTCTCAAACTCTATATATGAAATGGGATTAATTTATGTACTTTTAGTTTGCCAAAGTATATCTTATTTTAATGTGAAGCACACAAACAAAATATATTATAGCAAATACTATTGTTACAAAGGTTAATATCTGGATAACAAAGTTAACTTCCACACTCCAGTGAATGGTCCACAGAAATCAAGTTTTGTTAGTCTAGTTACAATGTCATATATGTGAGTGTGTGCATATACATGTGTTAATTACATTAAACTTATATAAGGTACTATATAAGTTTGTATAATAATCTATATATATTTACATGCTTATATAATACCTTATATAAATAACATATGCATACACATATACATATATAATACCTTGTACAAGTATTTTCTTTGTTTTGCCAGATAAGTCACTTCTCCTATTCATCTAGTCCACACTTCTCATTTTGCAGATTGGTAAACTGAGGCTTAGGAAAGTTAATGGTCTTGCCCAAGCTCATGCTGTCAATAATAGCAGAACTGAAACTAAAGCCAGAGTCTCCAACACTAAGTTCAATGATCTGCTTATTCCATTCCTCTGCTTCTCTGTAACTGAGGCTAGAAATCAACACCTTAAATGTGAGTAGCACATTGCAATTTCAAAGCATTATTCACATACAAAACAATCTCATAAGATGGTATTAAGGAGCTGAAAGGATAAGTTACTTGCCCATGTAAACATGACTAGTTAGTGGCCTGCGTCTCCTGATTCCTGATCTAGTGCTCTATTTGCTGAAGTATACCCCTTTTCTTATCACAAATTTTATTCTTACTTGGCCCTTCGGAGAGAGGAAGAGACTCAGGCCAAAGTTAGGGGATCTGCAAGCCTGTGTAAATAAGGCCCAGGCAGTCCCTGGTGTATGATTTTTGGGATCTCCTCTCAACCTCATCTATCACTACACTGTGTGCCTGTGGGTTGGGTGATGGGTAGCTGAGACTAGCAGCTAGGAACCAGGATTTGATCGCAGCTCTGTCAGACTCCTAAGGCCATGCTCCTTCCCCTGGAAATGTGGTGTGGTCAACACATATGGGGGACTTGGGCCATTGTTATTTAACAAGAGTGTCTGTCTTGGAGCCTCAGAGTCAGAGCAGACAGATGCCATTTCTTTGCTGCCCTTGAAGAGCTAAACTATGCGTACCAAATAATGCAGCACCCAAACAGCTCTTGTGCTCTCTACCATTCAAAAATCTCTGGTGAAAATATAACTTCAAAAGCTGATACTCCTGAAGTCCAAGCATTTGTGGGGTAAAAAAATAAGCATCAGTCAAACCAAGATGATGGTAGAAATGTAAAGGTAACAAGAATCAGACATTGATCACTTTGATTTTATATCCTATTGTCAATTACCTTTGGTCTCCTGCTCCTTTTCTTCACCTTCTAAAGCTTCCTCATCTTCCATTACTGGCTCTAACATTTCAGTATTCCTCTTTTGTTTGTTTCTTTGCTTCTTGAAACCCTTTAAAATTCTGTTGACTTTCCTTCGTAAAGGATTGGCCCATTTGCTGTAACATTAAAAGTTTAAATGAAACCTTATTTCTCAACTGTGATAGTACAGTAACAATGGGGGTTATAATGAAAAGGATATTTTATCATATAACTCTTTATACTTTATCTGATTTTTAATAACTCACCAGATTTCATAGATCTGATAGAAAGTATTACACTTGGCTCACTCATATTTATCATTGTAACCATCATTGTTACTCTATATAAAGTCATTTGGAGCATTTGATCCCCCACTCAGGAATGCTGCCCTACACCCTCTGCTGACATCAATCCTATCCATCCTTCAAGACCCATCTTAGATATTACCTTCTTTAGAAGCCTTCCCTTTCACTCCTAGCCTACCGGGACTGCACCCTCCTAGGAACTTCACAACTAAATAGCAATAGTTCACATTTTATTGGCATTTACAATTTTTGAAGCACTTTCGCTTCCTATCACTATCATCTGGTATTTAATCCTGTGCTTCCATGTGTTTGTGTAAACAGTCTGGGGGGTGTAGGTGAGAGGTTATTCTATGTCAAGAACTTGGCTCAGTGTTTTCCATACTTTATCTTATTTAATCCTAACAACAGCCCTGTAAGGTGGATAGTGTATTTCCTATTTTGCAAATAATTAAACTGAAGTCTAGAGAGGTAAGATAACAAGGTCACACACAGCTAGTAAATGGAGATGCTAGGATTTGAATGCAGGTGTGCCCAACTCTAAAGTATAGGCTCGTTCCATGAGAGCCCACTAATACAGTGTGTTAATATCAATATTAATATAAAACTAATAATGGCTAGCGGCAGCAGATATGATAGACTCCCTATATGACAAAGCACTTCACGTGGATGATCTTATTTCATCTTCATGATGATCTGATGGGGCAGAAACTATTTCTATCATTCCCATTTTTCAGACAAGGAAACTAAGGCATTGAGAAGGAAAGTAACTTGCCCAAGGTCACCAAACTACTCAGTAGTGGAGCCAGGATTTAAACTCAGACCTGATTAAATCTGAAGCACAATCTCTCACCCACTATGCCTCCCTGACTCTTTTTTCCCCTTCAAGCTTGTAAATCCTTTTAAGCTGGAACCTTATAACTTTGGATATCCAGAGAGACTGGCACACAATGGGGGCTCGGAAAATGTTAGTTGGTTTTTTTTATGTGTATAGAGCTTTCACTTTCCAAGGAACTAAATACAAACCAAGGAGAAAAAAAAGAAATGTTGATGGCAGAGGTAAGGAGGGAAACCCTCCCCCCCCTAAAAAAAAGGAGAGAGAGAAAGATTTGCGTACCATATTATGAAGAGGTAATGACAGATAAATAAACCTATGCTCAGTCAATGCTACAAAAATCACAGAAAAGGACAATCAGGCCCCTGAGAGTGCTACTTAGTTATACAGAGCAGGCTAGGTTCAGAGCAGGTGGGGCCTGGAGATGGATAAGCCTGCCTTTGAAATGATGACTTTGAAGGCAATGCTCACTTTTCTCCCTGAAAACTGCATTACTGGGATGTCACTGAGCTGTACTAGGTAAGACAGATATGGAACAAAGAAACACTTTCTTCTCAATTAATCATAAAAAGTCTCCAGGCATACATGAAATAGTGAGTGAAGGCCAAAAATATATTTATATGATTTACCTCTGGCCTCTTTATATTGCAGTGTTGTTAACTGCAGTCTCAAAAAATTATAACTGAAATAACTATGCAGTTCCCAGTCCCTTATCTGAAACCCTTGGGGCCAGATGTGTTTCAGAATACAGAAGTTTTTAGATTTTAGAAAGGTAATATGACATAATATGCTAGGTATTATATAACACCCCCACAGGGTCTGGGGCAGTATCTCATAACCAAACACAGTAATATTTCTGCCAACAAAATATATGAATATTCAATCTAAGTGTGAAATAATAACCATAAAGAGTCTCAGGTCAGGTCAGATCAGGCTTTGCTGCCAAAGTGAGTTAGGAAAAATACCTAAGCTTTGTAGAATGTCTTGAATTTCAGAATTTTTTTATACATTGATTTATATGTACATTTTATATAAATGGAATCATACAATATGTTACACAATATATTTAGTTCAATTTCAGAATTTTTTAAATTTTTAAAAATATTTTTAAAAGATTTATTTATTTCTCCACCCGCTCCCTGTTGTTTATACTCGCTGTATGCTCTGTGTCTGTTCGTTGTGTGCTCTCTGTGTCTACTCCTCTTCTTTTTAGGAGGCACTGGGAACTGAACCCAGGATCTCCCATGTGGGAGGGAGGCACCCAATTGCCTGAGCCACCTCCGTTCCCTGCTTGTTGTGTCTCTCATTGTGTTTCCTCGTGTATCCTCATGTGTCATCTTGTTGCATCAGCTTGCTGCATCAGCTCACGGTCTTGCTCGTCTTCTTTAGGAGATACTGGGAACCGAACCCAGTACCTCCCATGTGGTAGGTGGGCGCCCAACTGCTTGCGCCACATCCGCTTCCCTGAATTTCAGAATTTTTGATGAGAGATTGGCTACCTTTACTTTCTTTTCTAATGTGCTGAATGTTCTTTTCTAATGTTCTAAAGTATATTATGGGGAAGCGGCTGTGGCTCAATCAGTAGGGCTCCCGTTTACCATATGGGAGGCCCCGGGTTCGGTTCCCGGGGCCTCCTGGTGAAGGCAAGCCTGCCGGCACGGCATGGTTAACTGACCCAGCGAGCATGAGCAGCAAGGGGGGGGATAAATGAATAAATAAATAAAATCTTTAAAAAAAAAAATAAAGTATATTATGTAATATACTTTACATAATTAAAATCACTATGCTTCCTTTATGCATAGATTTTATTTTAAATTAGGTGGTTTACAATATGGCCTCATTACTTCAAAATCCACTGCACTAGTCTGGGTTTCAGAGGACTCCCATTTAGGCTCAGCCTAATCACTAACTGGCTAGATGACTAACATTCATACCGAGATCCAAAGTTAGACATTCTATCCAACATCTAATGAAAATGCCCGAGGGGACGGGTAGGGGAGTGAAATGATTTGTCTAGTGTCCTAGAGATGATTTTCTCCTTTTTCATATAAAATGCACTTGTCATATATCATGGTCAGCATATTCACACTTGAGAAGTACAAGTCAACTTATCACACATTCATTCACTCACTAACACATTCATTCATTTATAAAATAAACACTATTCTAAATACTAGAGACATAAAGATGAATAAGATATAAGACCTACCCTCAAGGAACTTGAAATTTAGAAAGAAAGACAGTTACACAGGCTGATAATTGTGTAACATTGAAATAAGTCCCAACAGAGGAATGCAGAGATTGCTAGGGGACAAACAGGAAGAAGCCTGACCCCTTCATGGTAGCAGTTTGGGGCAGGCTTCCTGGAGGAGGTAACATCTAAGCTGAGGCTTGGGGGATGAGCCAGATAAAGAAGAGTGGCTTGGAGAGATGTGTAAGCGCTTCTCAATCAGCAGGCACATTGTGTGAAAGGCTCAGAGAAGCAAGACAGCATGTTGTTTGTAAACACCAAGCAGAGTGGTGTGGCTGGAAACACTAAGTTGGTCCACTAGCGCTCCAAATCCACACAGTGGGAGACTTTTATTTTCTCCAGAAATTCCTAAGAGCAGAGAAATGGTATGGATTTAGCCAGGTTGGGGGTTTGCAGGGCAGATGTAGAAGCAGGACAATGAAACAAGGCGGCTGAGGTGGCTAGAAAGAATAGCTCAAAGTACCAGGCAACAGGATCCAGGCTGGATAAAGAAAGCAGATGATATTTAGAGGATGGTAGAGCAAAGTTTTACATAAAGTACCCAGAGGCCTCAATGAGATTAGGTATAGCAAGAGTAAAGGAAGGAAAAGGCTAGAAGACAAGGCACCCACGGTCAAAGAGCAGGATTTTGAAGTTTAAAATTTCAGAGATGGTTCAATTTTGGGTGAATGGCAAGTTTCAGGATGCCAGCATCAAAGTGAGTGGCCTTAAGCAGACTGCAGGAAAGATTCATCAGGATTGAGTGCACCAGCAAACTCTGAGGCTAGGGGCCTTAGAGGGCTTATAACATGGACAGTGAGGTTACCCCTGAAGATGATAAGATGGAGAACAACAGCACCTAGCAAGTGCCAGAAACAAACTAGCTCAAATAATTATATGCAGAATGAATGAATAAAAAAAGGCTGAACTGGAGAGAGCCTAGTGTAGCTCCAAATGGGCTGCACACTAAAAATCATCTGGGGTCCTTTAACAAAATACAAATTTCAGAGCCAAACACCAGACTTTCTAAATCATTATCTCTAGGGTGCAGCCTGGGAATCTGTATTATTAAATAGTCCCTAGGTTACTGCCATACAAGCCATCAACAGACCAGAGTTTGAGAAAGATTGGTCTAGTGGACTGATTTTCCCATGTACCTTAACAAACTATAATTTATTAATATAAATATCAATCTTTTAAGATAAAGAACATAGTATCAATTTAATAGATAGGAAACTTTATAAGTTTAAATTACCATTTGCAAAGCCATAAGAATAGCCAGGAAATATGCAAAAATGACTAACTAGATTATTCCAATCAATATTTACTGAGATGCCACTATATTAGAGCCCAATGGTTCTCAAACTTCAGTGTGCATCAGAATCACTTGTAAAGCTTGGTGAAATACAAATTTCTGGGCTCCAACTCCAGAGTTTCTGATTCAGTAAGTCTCAGGAGGTAGCTGAGAAAATGTATTTTGATGTTGCTGGTGAGGGTCCCCACTTTGAGAACTGCAGCTCAAAGAAGTATGAGACTTGATCCCTGTCCTCCAGGAAGTTATAATTTAGCCAGGAAACAAAGGAAGATTATGTGTTAACTTATGTGGATCAGAATACAAGTGCAGAAATAGGTTCAGAGCAGAGACCTGGAGCAGTGGAAGAACGCTTCATGGAAGAATTGGGGGCAGTTGCAATTTGAAGGACAGAAAATTTTCAAATAAGTGAAGAGGGTAAAGAACAATCTCAAGATCTGGTGGGAACATGGGCAAAAGAACAGAGGCAAGAATAAAGCATGGGGTATGCCAAAGAGGTAAAGTTACCTCCCTGGCTGGAGCAAAAGATACATGGAGTTTTAGAAGAAATATTGCTGGATTTATAGAATGAGTCCAATACAGATGGCTTTGAAAGCCACAGCTCTTTGAGTGAACTTGAAGCAACAGGATGCCATTGTGTCCTTTTTTTTAATATATATTTTTAAAGACACTTAGATTACATAAATGTTACATTAAAAAATACAGGGGATTCCCATATGCCACACTACTTACCCCTCCCACATTTCCCCACATTAACAACATCTTTCATTAGTGTGGTACATTTGTTACAATTGATGAACACATTTTGAAGCATTGCCACTAAGCATGGATTATAGTTTATATTATAGTTTACACTCTCTCCCGCCCAATTCTGTAGGTTATGACAAGATATATAACGGCCTGTATCTGTCATTGCAATGTCATTCACGACAATTCCCAAGTTCTGAAAATGCCGCCATATAACACCTGTTTTCCCTCTCCCTCCCCTCAGAACCTCCAGTGGCCACTGCCTCCACATCAATGATAAAAATTCTTCCATTGCTAGAATCACAATAAGTCTATAGTAGAATAACAGTAAGTCTTCTCTAGTCCATCGTTCATTCCCCAATCCTGAGGATTCTGGGATGGTGATGACCACTCCACCTCTAGTTGGGAGGGGGCTTCGATCCCATGGGGCAGATGGATGGAACTATCTTGCTTGCCGTTGCAGACTCTCTCTGTTCCCTGGGATGGGCGTTGTCCATCATCATCTCCTTTTTAGTTGTCCTGGGTGAGTCCAATGAACTGGAGAGTAGGTGTTGCCATTCTGTTGAGATTCAGGACCCAGCTGGCACATAGACAGCCCAAAGATTTAAGTCTCTTGGACATACACCTATCAACTCAAGTACTAACTATAGGTTCAAATAGAAGGGGCAGAAGAGCCATGTTTAGGGAAACCACAACTGAATCCAACTCCGTAACACTGGGGAGTATGAATTCCAAAATAGGGCCACTGGCAAGGCGCCAAACACCTGAGTTATCTGCCCTGCCTATAGTGTCTAGATGTCTCCAGAGCCCTCAGGAGCCCCGCTATTTGAGCCAATATTTACTTTGGCAGTCAATGAGATCCTGGTGAGACGTGCATAAGTGTAACCTCTGGAATGACCTCCCAACTCACTTTGAAGTCTCTTAGCCATATAAACTCATTTGTCTTTACCCTTTCCCCCTTTTGGTCAAGGTCTTTTACCACGAGTTGCATTGCTAATTGGTGCTTGGTAGTAATCCCTCGGTGCCAGGGAAGCTCATCCCTAGGAGTCATGTCCCACATTGGGGGGAAGGTAATACATTTATATGCTGAGTTTGTCTTAGAGAGAGGCCACATTTGCGCAAAGGAGGCTCGCAGGAGGCAACTTTTAGGCACCCTATAATACTAGGTTAAGTTTCAATTTCAAAAGAAAAGGCTCATTAGTATAGTCATCCATATCAAGGGCCCAGCAATGGTCCATCCTCCTTCACTAGGCACTGCCCCTATACTGAGGGGATTCTTGTTGTCCCATTAGAAAACGTGGCAGAGCTCCCCAGGATGGGAATTTGATATTCTTTCAGTTATTGTGTGAATCTCCACCCACTGTGACATGCCCCATGAACACCTGAACACATTTACATGCCTTATAGGTATGCCCCAGGTGAACTTCCTCCCATGCTTCCCCCATCACTGACACCCTTCACCAATGATCCTTCCCTGCCACAGTTGTAACCATTCTGTGATCTAAAACTTCAACAATGAAGCCAACAAAATAACCAAATACAATTAATAAGAAAATGAAATAATAATGATAATTTTTTAAATAACAAATAAAACAAAAAAAATAAAAATTTGGAATAAAAAAATATAAAATTAAAAAATTTTTTTTTTGAAATTATGTCTTTCATCACTGTAAGATCTGTTGTCTTGTATGTACAGTGATATTTTCTTCCATTTATTCCCCCAATGTCTTATTTTTTTCATTTTGTCTTCAAAGAAGCTTTAGGTTACAGAAAAGTGACATACAGAATATAGGGGATCCCATATACCCAACATCCTCTCCCTTTTTCTCTTTCCCCTATTAATAACATTTTACATGTGGATGATACATTTGTTACAATGGGTATACAAATATTGAAACATTGCTACTAACCATGGTCAATGATTTACATTATGGTTTACATTTTGTACCATACACTTTCATAAATTTTGACGAAATTTAACATGGCCTGTATCTATCACTGCAAGATCATGTAGAGCACTTCCATTACCCCCAAGATGCCTCATGTTCCATCTATTCCATTCATCCCTCCCCCTACCCTCGGAACCCACGGCAACCACCAAGCTTCACTCCTTGAAGAACAAGATTCATAGTTACTTGCAACAACATTAAGAGTTTGACATACTGGCTTGTCCTCCCCTATTAAGCACTGCCTATGCTCTCGAGAGACTCCCGCCCCTACTTCCTAGAGTACAAAAGCAAGAAACTCAGAAGACCAAGGTTGGAATCCTAGCTATACCACTATATCTTGAGCAAGAGGCAAACCTATCTGTGCCTCTTTCTTTTGAAAGTCAAATGAAACAAGTTATGTGAAAACTCTGTAGAAACTGGAAAAGGCCAAATACTAATGACTTTTCTCTCTACCTCTTTTATAGAGTGTTACTTTCTTCCTTGGACACTTATATTTATGCCTTATTAAATTGTGTTCCTTGAGAGCACAAAGCACCATCTGATTCACTGCTATCTTTCAAAGCAACCAACACAAGTCCTGACACCCAGATATTCTTGAAGCATTAGAAGTCCTTGAATGATATAATTAAAGAGTACTATTTCAGGAATGTGAGTTTGACAGGACATTGCAGGATGAATTAGTGGAAGGGTAGATTAGGAGTCAACTGCAGAATCCAGGTATATGTCCAAACTGGTTTGGGAGGCCTAAAGGCAAAGCCACATATTATCTACTGAAGAAAACTTCTCCAGGACCATCTCCTTGCCATCTTCCAAACCTCACTTGCAGCCCCATCCCAGTTACTGCCTCTCTTGTAGGAACACTTTGGATGGGACATTCCATTACAATGGCCTCCTGAGTTCCCAACTCTGCCTTTGCTCTTGGAAGCTAGCCTTGGTTCCCCTTTGCTCCTCTCCTGCAACCACTTGCCCAGAATGAGAGTTGAGAGCATACAAGGCCTAGATTAAGTTGTGACAGTAAAATGGGAGCAGGGGAAGATCCCAGACTCATTCCAAAGGGAAAAGAAATAACAGAGAAACTAAGCAAACAGATTACCTATTGAGGAAAAAGGAAAGAACAGATAAGGTTTCTAGCCTGGGAGACTTAAATCACCGACAGAAATAGAGAGGTGGTAAGGGGAGATGATTTGGAAGAAAAAGAAGATAATTTCAGTTTTCTACATTTTGCATTTAAGGTGCAAGAGAGCATCTCATTCACGAGGGCAGGTGGAAACATGGAACACGTGTAGGTGAGGATTCAGATTTAAGTCATTTACCCAGAGAGCCTCAGAATGCTATGGTCAGAAAGGACTTTAGAGAGTAACCCAATTCTCTACTCTAATTTTATAAGAAAACCAAGACCTAAAGAAGTTAAGTTCACCCATAAAATTAATGGTAAAGGCAGAACTAGAACCCAGATCTTCTTAAAAGTTTTTTTTCCTACTAAAAACCTCTATCATTCTCTGATAGATGAAAGTAAGGCTTTGGGAAACAAATGCAGTTGAGACTGCACACACACACATGCGCGCACACAAAAAACAGACTGAGATGGATCAGAAAGGTTAAGGGGAACAATGAAATCCAAGGGAGAAAAGTTTCAAGAAGGGGACCATCGACAGGGTACTATACAACAAAAAGGTCAAGTTGGATGGGAATTAAGTAAAGGCCACTGCATTTTGCATAAGATTATTTGTTACTGGGCAATGGATTGTTGCCTTTAATAGTGCCTACTATTCCAGAATTCTCTAAAATGCTACCCTTGGAGTCCTTGCTATGGGAACACCTCAGACATATAATCCACATGTAATAAGGTTCTCTTGTTATTTCAGTAACTAAATTACCTTGAACAGAATCCAAGAAGAACTGGCTTTATATGAATATTAAATCTATAGTGACTCATGTTAGAGCAAGGTTGCAGTTTGCTCACATTCTGATCTGATCATATTTTATAAAAGTTCTTAGAACCCAACCGTACTTTAAAAATTTATAGATTTTATTTCCTTTCCCTGAATCCATATGTATATAATCCTAGGAACTTCAAACCTTTCAGCAGTTGGCTAATTACTGCTTAAAGCTTTTCAAAATAACATTACTAATTATATTGTACAGTGTAATCAAACACACTAACATGGGGATTTGAAAATGTAAATGCCCATTTTTTAAATTTAAAGGGTGATGATTTTTAGGCAATTTTTGACACATTTATTCCTAATTCTTTACCTCCCATTCTAAGAAAATAAGTGGCATTAAGAGTTTCTGAATACTGAAAACTGTATTACAATACAGAGAATCAAGCAGCAGGATTTGTCTAAATGGAGAAATTTTCAGTAACAGCCATCTGGCAAGTAGCAACATTTAAAGTGTATGGGGGATGTGCTTTTTCCATCATCTGTGAATCAGATCCGCTATAATCTTAAAAAAAAAAAAAAAAAACCAAAGCTTTTTTATTAGTGGAAGGAAAACTGATAGCTTTGTCATTTTCAGACTGTTTTCTGAATTTTTTTAATTCAAAGGTAAAAATACAATCTGAGAGGAGAAAACAGAACATGAAAATGTACTTCATCTGAGTTTAATAGGCATGGTATTATATTATTTGAGTTCTCCACCTTACATGTTCAAGTATCATATCACTATATAATATGCAGATGTCTAACTGGCATATGCATACAGACTTAAACTTTTATCTAAAAACAGATAAAAATTAGAAACTGAACTTGGCCCTTGAGACCTACTGTTGTTAGTAACTGAAACAATTTACCCACCCCCCTCTGTACTCTCTCCCTAGAATTCCTCTCCCCTGCTTCCTTTTGTCCCCATCCACCTCATCTTTCCCTTCCTTCTTCTCTACAGAACTCTTAAGCCTACTAGTGACACTTAAACCTAATGAGGCTTCTTAGCCCTATTAATGAGGATAAAAATAGACCTTACATAACCTTGAGGATGCAATAAATTTCAAAACACAGCTTATATGCTAGCTTAATAAGGCTATTAGTAGCAAATTCTTAGAAAGCTTTTCACTAAGGCTCTCTGCTCCCTTTTGTATATGGACAACCAGTTCCAGACGGCTTGAATTCTTTGTGTACCTACTTCATATCATTTCTGAACTCAAATCAAGTAGAAGTAAACTAGAAATTCAATTATAGATTATTACAGGGACAAAGTTCAACCACCTGTGCTTAGAAATGACAAGCAGTTAGAGAGTCTACAGTGAGGAGACCCCATCTAGATTTAATGAATTGTGTGGGAAGGCCCCCTCCCTCTCTTATCCAAATCTTGCTCTCTCTTCAAATCCCAGCTCAAATGCCACCTCCAATGTGGAGCCGCCCTGTCCTCTCCCACTTATTCCGATCTCCATTGCCTCAGAACTTTTACAAGTTATCACCACCACTCACTTTAGTCCTTAATTATATTCTCTTATGTTTTCATTCAAGTGTGTCCTGCTTAAGATGTGTTTTAAGGTAGAGAAAGCTTCTTAAGAGTAGGGTCTATGTGTTACACTTTTCTGTATCCTTCACAATACCTAGCACGAGCAGACACTGAATATATATGGTCAATTGTGGATTGCAAGAATTAGGCACCAAAAGAATGAAGTACATTTGGCTCGGGAGAGTTGTTATCCTCTTCACCTAAACGGCTGTCACTTCTCCCACCTGCTTAGATTACTTCTCAGATTTCATTCCTCTATCTCTTGCCAGTTGCTAGTTCCTTACATGATCTGTAAATAAAAGGCACTGTCCAAATGGCAGGAGTGGGCAATGTTGCAACATCGTTTGTTTTGGCTTGCAACTGAAAGCCGCAGGAGGAGAACTACAGCAGCTTTTTCCTGAGGGAACCTCAAGTATTTAATGTATTTGGACAGGACACAGCAGGAGGAGGAACTTATTGGTTTCCTCCAATCGCTCAAGAGTCCTTCCAACAAAGAGCCCAGGGTCTTATGACTGCAGATCTGCATTTGGCTTTTAGTCCCTAGGATCTAGACAAACTGTGCTTGGCTTTTTCTCCCCCTTTTTAAACCACTACATATTGAATTTACTGCTGCAGCTATTTCTCTGTTATGGGGTTATTTTACCTATTCTAATATTTTATCTATCTCTTTATCCTTTGTAATAGAGAACAGGGCATGTGTTAAGGGGGATATTTCTAAGGCATTATCTTGCCCCCAGAAAGGGAGTTAGCAATCTTTAGCCTCCACTGGGCTCCTTATTTGGTGTCAAGGATGGGGATTCTCCATTCTAACACAATTACTCCTCTGACTTCTAAAATCAGCTAAACAGGAAAAGCAGATAGTACCCCATTTACCCTCAACCATAGTTCCTGGAAACTGAGCGAAGCAGCAGGCTGAAACTGCCACCTGCTCCAGTGTCACAACAGGCAGCTCAGGATGACTGAAGGAACACTGCTCATACACGAAAATGGTACAAATAAATAAATAACAGCGAACCAAAATTTATAGTTTTCAATATATACGCTTGTTCACATTGTTCGAGTCTCTCAAGCAGTTTGTATTGTGTAGAAAGAAGAAAATATAGAACTTATCAGGGGATAATCCTTTGGAATTCATTTTAGAGAAAAATCCAGTAGAACCGAACATCCCCTTAAAACTCCTTGGCAAAAGTACAACAGAGGGGCCAAAATGAAATTATTATACCAGACTCCCTCTAAACTGCATGGCATAATCCTAGATACCAGTTTCTAGCAAACATTATCTCACTTTTATTCATGAGTAATCTTTCATATGAAACAAAGTTTTGGAGGGAAGGAGGAAGGGTCAAACATTACCCACTCAGAATAGAAAACTAGGTGAAAACTGAGAAAAGAATTAACTGCCATATGCAAGCTATAATAGTTGAAATGCTGTGATCGAACAGTAGCCTATAAATGGTCTGTTAAAGCAAAATAAGCAATGAGAAAATGGGCTTCATGATCAGGATTAAATGCCCTTCATAAAACAGCCACCATGCAAACTGCCAAGTTACCAAGTCACATGATAATTTCCAGAAGCTCCAGGCCTCTGATAATCTAATCCTTACCACTCAAAGTATAAAATACTATAGGAATGTTTTCCATACCAGTCCAATTCGATCCACTGTATTTTTTCATTCATTCATTCAGTCATTCATTCAACAAAAATGTATGAAACATTCACTTTATATGAGGCATCTTGCTATGAACTGAGAATACAGTGATGAATATGACACATTCCTCAGACTCAAGCAAAAGCTAGAGGAGAGTGAAAAAAAAAAAAAGACTTAATAACCCTAATGGAAATTAAGATACATGCATGGGGGCGGATGTGGCTTAAGTGGTTGGGCGTCCGTCTGCCATGTGGAGGGACCTGGGTTCGATCCCCGGGACCTCCCGGTAAAATAAAAAATATATAGAGAGAAGGCGCATGGGCTGCCGGGCTTTGTGTGCTGGGGAGCTGCCAGGCCCCGGGAGCCATGCAGCAGGATGATGACGCGGCGGGAGGGAGACGCAGGGGAGAGACAAGTGAGATGCTCCCAAAGCTCCAGAAGCCAGGAGCCGAGGTGGCGCGGGCAGCAGAATACCTGTCTCCTACATCGGAGGTCTCCAGGATCGAATCCTGGTGAGGACTTGGAGGAGGAGGATGGGAAGAGATGGCAGGAGACAGACACAGAGAGTTGCCCAGCGGGTGGACACAGGGCAGCGAATGGGGAAGAGGGGTTTGAAATGGATAAAGTAAATGAATAAATCTTAAAAAAAAAAAAAAAAAAAAAAGATACATGCATATAATCTAAACCTTTCTGTGAAAGAGAAATCTTTTGTTGGTAACTCAAATACTACCTTCCCGTAATTTCAAGGTGCTTAATCTTCAATAGGCGACTTCTCATTACCAGAGGATTTAAGGAGGTTCTTACTCTCAGGGTTGAGCATGTACTGATTCTGCACTTGCATAAACCTGAGAGTGAGTGCTTCCTTAAGTTTTGTGCCCAGACGCTTCACCTGCCTCACTGTAGTCTTGGCCTTGCTCTGTGCCTTCATATGCACTTGGTCCCTGAAAGGGGGGAATAACTATAAAAAAGTCACTTAGAAGCATCATGCTAGTAGTCCACTGAGATTTTACACAAGATGCTAAAAAGGAACCTGGTACAAATTGGCTTGAAGACTGACAAAGGCATTAAGAACCAATGGTAGATGAGCAGCTACTGGATGGAGAGTAATACTTCAGGGAATCCTTCTGATTGGCAGTTAATAACCCCACCCCCACACGCCCACTCTACACACCCCCAGGCGACTGATTCATTTTTTCTTCTAATTGGGGTTTTGTTTCATGAGGGAATGTATAGTCTATGCAAAAGGCCGGCTTGAGTTTATGGGGGAAAAAAAAACATGAATTAAAAAAAAAAATAGTATTGTAAGTCTATTTTTAGTTGTTTTCTAAGCTACCTTCTTTTAAACAAAAGGGACCCAACCATAATACCAGTGTTTTTGGAGCATATGAATAAATGTGTCTATGCAGAAATATCCAAGTATACTTAGCAATCAGCAAATAAAAGTTTACATTTGCCTACCTCCTCCGGCAAAGAGCGCAGCAATAAATGGGCAGACATCCCAGGATGATCATGCTGATCATACCGAGCCCAAACATCCGGAACATCTGTGTAGGCTCTGTTGGTTTAATTACATCCTGTTACTTTTATGACTTAAGCAAGAGAAGCTAATCTGAGTTCTTTCATAAAGTCTTTATAGAAAACTATCACTTAATAAAATAAAATGAGGAGCCATTCTTATATGACAGGTAAATATTCTTGCTACTCTATAAGTAGCAGGAGTTTATGAAATATTCTTGAAATATGACTAAAGGCTACACTTCAAATATGTGCTTCCCCCATGGAAGCCTTAAAAAATGATCCTACTGCTTTTGTTAACAGATTATTATGATGCATAGTATATATTTCTTCCCATGGCCATAAGTGTGCTGTTTTCTTGGCCATATGTTATATATCCTAGAGCACTCAACAAGTGAATTAATTTATGAACAGTTACCTTGGTTAAGAAGGGGCTTTTAAAATGTTTACTTCTAAATTTTAAAACATTAAATGAAGTAAGGAATCAAGAATTTGCAGGTAAAGAAGCATATTTTGTTTGTATGTTCATTTTGAAATACATTCTAATGTGACTGGGGAATTTTAAGTCACGGTTCAATTTTTTTCTCTGCAAGAACCAAATGTCTCTGAACATAATATAAAGACCAAACTGATGAATGAATTATAAACACTATGTGACAGTGTTAAAATTGTAATACTATATTCATGATCTGGTTTCAGTTTCCATTATTAATACTAGATGTCTAACAAAGAACAGTAAATTGAACAGGGACTATATTAACCTAAGTCGGTGTTTTGCATGCATCCTTTTTGTAATATTTGCTAGTATTTTATCATATAAACGTGATTTTATATGGACATATAAAAATCTTCATCATGGGACCAACTGGTACTATGCCCCAGCTATTCAAATAAAGGTAGAAAAAACAGATTACCTAACTCTCAAAACTTTGTAAAGAAAAAAAAGAGAACCTAATTCAAAGACAATAGAAAAACTAATAAGCAAACCTTAACAAGAAACATTCAGGTCTACTGTTATATACTGAGGGATATGGGAGAATTCTACCTGGGAAGAGAAGCTAGGAAGAGAAAAGTAAGCTGAGGCATGCCTAATTGGTATCTTCTCCCAGGTACTGAGGGTTCCATCTCAGAGAGCCTGGAAGTTTTGGGACAAAGGGCAGAGAGCAGCTAAAGCGAAAGAAAAGGTGAGGCTAATTTTGAGCCACCAGAGGCACAATCTAAAGGCCAAACAGAAACGGTCCCTAAAGAGAGTCTTGACCACTTGAGGACTTTAAAAGGACAGTGTCAATCTAGGCTTACGAGCCCCCTTTTAGTGTCAAACTGGGAGATCCAAATTTAAACCTATGCCATTGTGACCTGTTTACTCCAATTTTAAAGATAGAAATATAATAAATGTAAGAGGATGAACTTACTATCTATTAATGGGACAAAACATTCCAAGTTACTGGTTCCAGATTGTGAGTAACAGCATCTGTACCTCAAACATTCACTCATGTTCAGATCTTGCAGCACATTACACGCCTTTACCACCTGATTCTCCTTTATAATGCATGCTTTTAGAGACAAGAATCCAAGAAAGAGAATTCAACATGGTTAGTATGTGTTTTCCCTAATTAAATAATGACTGCAAGGAAAAAAAGGAAAAAAAAACAACAGTTAAGCTGGTACATTTAAAGAAAAGACCGAAGGATACATACATGTAGGGATGAATGCTGAAAAAATAAGAGTTAAACTAAAAATTACTACAAAGTTATTTAACATCACAGTTTCAATTCTAGATGAACTGTAGGAAATAAATAGAAATTATTAACAAATCATGGTAAGACAGTTTTAAAAGGACTATAAAATGAGCTGAGAGGTGGTGATTCAAATATAACACAGAAGGAACTAAGTAACAAAAACAGGCCAAACTCTCTTACAACTAGCATCCAGTTAAGATGATACCATGGATATCATCTCACTTAAATTTACTACGCTAGAGAAACTCATTGAATGCATCAATGAGAATGAATGTGGTAAAATTCACACAATTTACTGCGAGAGAGTAAGGTAAGTGATACTCTTGGTATTGATCTACTTTCTGTGAACACTTATCATTTTGGCACTACAATAAATGTTTTAAGGTTCTTCCTTTTGGCCTTAAGTTATGACTACAATTTTGAAGAAGCAATAATTTATGGCATGGACACCAAGACTTTATTGCAACTGCAATAAATTTGCAAATGTCTGAATCTAAAAGGCTTGTAAATCGCTTCTCAGCCTTTTGGCTAAGATTAAGTGTAAAAGGCTTGCAAGCTTGAATAGCTGATTTAAAAAAAAAAACAAAAACCTGCTTTATAAGAGAAACAAATGGCAACTAAAAAGGCTAAGGTCAGATTTTATTCAAAAAGAAAAACCTCTATAGTATGTCTTAAGGCCTGTATAGAATTAGTTCAATCTCCTGTGTTGTTAGCAGCTACAGACCAGGAAGAGCAATAACTGATGCTTTAAGATCGCTCTAAAGAGCATCAACATCAACAAAGAACAATATAATTGTTTTAAGCATACTTTTACCTCTCAGTGTATTTTATTATATTCCTCTTCTTTAAGGATTGGCAGTTCCTGAAGCTAAGCTAAAGATAGTAAGGGCTCTCATTCATTAAGCACCTATTTGGACCATGCATCTCATTTTACACATATAGTAACAACAGTCAGGGCCTGCTCAGAGATGGGATGACTTCCTGTGTGCTGGGTTTCTCAACACTGGCATTGCTCAAATACCACTTTCCAGAATGCTAAAGAGAGGATTTAAAATCACAGAAGAGGGAAGTGGCTGTGGCTCAATCAGTAGGGCTCCCGTTTACCATATGGGAGGCCCTGGGTTCGGTTCCCGGGGCCTCCTGGTGAAGGCAAGCCCGCCCGCAGGGCGTGGTTAGCTGACCCAGCGAGCACAAGCAGCAAGGGGGGGATAAATGAATAAATAAAAAAATAAAATCTTTAAAAATAAATAAATAAATAAATAATAAAATAAAATAAAATCACAGAAGACACTGGACTAGGTGTTCTTTAAAGTCCTTTCTCATGCTGAGCTTCTGTCATTTTATACTTAAATGGCATCTGATGGACTTGAGACTAGATATTTAAATTAACTTTAAGATTCAAAGCACTGAGAGACACTAGTGATTGTGAAGAAAAAAAAAAAGAGTAGGACAATTTTTATCAGATTTAAGTATATAATTCAGGAAGAAGAGATCAAGTGATCTCTCAAGCTTCCTTGCCAGTCTGTCCAAGGTTATCACTTTAATCTGCAAGGGATGATTCTTTTACAAACAACAGCCAACTGATGAAACAACATACTTTTATTTTAATGTTTGAGTGGGAAGAGTGCTCATTTTCAGTTATACAGGGCAGGAAATACACTGATTAAAACTATTTCATATTTTATGAGCCTGTAATGATTCTTTTCAAAGATGACAGTTTTGTACATTTTATAAATATTTAATCATTTTCAAAATTTGAATCAAACTAGGTCAGATGATTCTTTTAAAATGGAATAGTTTGGTTTTGGTGGACAAAAACATTATTTCCTACAATTGATTTTGACTCACCCTACACCTCCACATTGGAGGCATATTTTGAAAATGCAGCTATTTTATTTAGACTATTTTTAAAGGTGGCTTCAGTGTTTGCACAAAGAAGTTTTTATAGGTAACTATTGGTCAGTTTATGTCTGCTACTTTCATAAGTTCTAAAGCTTAAATCAACATTCGTGATTGTTTATGACCATTTCTAGCATTCACTAACCACTGTGTGAGCCTACACAACATAACCACCCTCTCGCATTTCTTTTTTCCACTCAATTTGACCATGGCAGAATTTTGAATTTATTTAAAGAGCTCATTCATTATGCTCTTCCCATTGGTAGTAGATATTATAATATCCATTTTGTATTTGAAGAAATCAGTACAAGGAAACATGAAAAGATTATGCCAGGTCACAGAATAATTCAGTGATAGAATCTGGAATAGAAATTAAACAATAGATATAAATGGGTGCTTATATACATATACCTAATTTTGTTAGAATACATCCTGCATGATATTTAATGGAAGTTTTATCTTTATAATTCACATAAGTCAACTTATGTAAAGCTTCTTTTTGAAAGGGCACCACATGCAGTGCAAAATGAAACATGTTTATTTGTAGTTAATAATTCTCAGAGTGATCATATGCCTGATAAACACATTTTATATAGGACCAAAAAAAGACTGTGACTTGAAACCTGAACTTTTTATCATTCAAACAGATGGGAAAACATCTGGTATGTTCTGTAGCATCAGAGTCACACTGTACCCTACTTAATGCCATAGAAGACATCTATTTCACAATACTGGGTCAGTGACTAAATTCCAGGCAATGGTACTATGGTAAATTGTGGAATGTTCAGATACTTGTGAAGGAAAGGTATTTTATAAAGAGGAACAAGCATTTAATGGCATTTAATGATTGTCTTACAAATATTGTCTCAGTTCATCTTCACAATTCTTTGTGGTAAATATCTTTGTTTTAAAGAAGAGGACACTGAGGTTCACAGAGATTACCATGCCTAAAGCAAAAGGCAGAGCCAGAATTCAAACTCAGGCCTTTCAGACTCCAATACCACTACACCACACTGCTTCCTTAAATTAAATTGTTTAATTTAACTACTGGTTTCAAAATGAGGACAACGGGGGTGGGGGTTATCAAGGGGTGTCAAACAAGAACTTACTTGTTGGCGAGAAAAAAGTTGAAAGAGCTCCAAATATAGTTACTTTTTCCGGAAATTGTCCATTAGCACGTTCACTGCTCCACTCAACGTAGTCATTTGGAAACAAAGAATCTGAGAATCCTTAAGAAGAAGTAAAATTATCAGTCCTAACACATAAAGCATTTATCACTTCCTATGACCCTTTAGTAGTAATTACCTTTAATTAGAAAGGATTTAAAATAATTATGGAAAGTCTAATAGCTAACAGATATTGTACTTCTAACATAACAATTTAGATTATTAATCAGTATGTAATTCTGCTGTGAAACTGAAAAACTCAGTGTGAAGTTTACAAGTACTTACGCTATAGGCCAATACTCCCCATTGTTACCCTAGATACTGATTTACAACAGTGAACTTGCCTCTGACAAACAGCATTGACATTTAGAGGCCTAATCAACTAAAAACCAGGAAATAGTAGGCATTCCAACTAAATCAGATATTACCATAATCCCATCACAGAAACTCTTGGCAAACAGAGCTTCCTTATTTACTGATAAAAATCAAGGCCTTAGGGAGTGGATGTAGTTCAAGTGGTTGAACACCTACTTCCCATGTACAAGGTCCATGGTTCAATCCTCAGTACCTCCTAAAAACAAACAAAAAGCCCAACTCTCACTGGGGAATGGATGTAGCTCAGTAGTTGAGCATGTTTAATCTGCCCCCAGCCACTAGGGTATTTTATACCTTGAAAGGAAATCATGTAAAATTAACTTGAGCAGGGGTTATGTTATAAACATGGTGACCTAAAATCCCCTGTACAATTCTCCCCTCAGGATCAACTAATAAAAGGACAAATACCACTTGCTTGGATCTCTGGAGAAGGACTCCACAAATACTGAATCAAAGAAAAATACCAAAATCAGGTAGGAGATTTGTGTACCAGACCCACCAATCCAGACCCCTCCCACTTACTTGGTCCCACGCAGCTTGGGAGACGCATAGAGATAGCACAGCCCAGGTCCCTCCTCCAGAGGATGCAGACTATAGAGCCACTCACAGCAGCGAGTTAGAACCCCATGCATATCCCAGCACAAGGACCCAAATCCACAGAGACCCAGGGTGGAACACAAGCAACTGAGGAATATCACAAAAGTGCCCCAGGGAAAAGAGAGACCACAGCAGAACTGTTGGCAAGAGACGCACACAATCAATGCAGTCTGTTTCTGGATCGTCTAAATATAAAATATACTTTTCTGGATTGATCCCATCTGGCTCTCTGGGGTGGGATACCCTAACAGGAAAGAAACCAGAGGCAGAAAATTCTCACAGAAAAAAAAGGGTGGGGGTGGAGAGTGAACTGCTGTCAGACAGGATGGTTCCCAGAACTGAAAAGTGTAATGAAAAGGGGACATTGAGTGACGAATATAATTTAAACAAATCATAGGAGCTGGGGAGAAAATTCTATACAAAAACTAATAGAACAGATCAAGATTCCAGGAGAAGGAACAGATGAAAAGAAGCTTTCTCTTGAAGGTAAAACAATAGCACACAAAAAGGGCAATCTTAAAAATTGTACACTGCAGTTTAAAATGGATTAAAAAAAAAAAAGTAAGTAAATAAATAAAACTTAAAAAAAAAAAAAATTGTACTGCATATCCAGAGCAAGAATCAGGTGCAGAAGACCTGAGAAAATCCGAACAGTTAAACACAGGCTACTCCAAAGGTCCAGAATAAGTTGGACCAAACATCAAAGGATCAAAGGAGAGCCTTAACACATAGCCAATCAACAATAAAACCCTAGGCAAGAGGGAGAAACTGATCTTCAGAGTAAACTATTCAAAATAATCAGATTCCCAACCATCAGCAAAAAATTACACACCATACTAAGAACAAATTAAAAATTCAGAATTTGGAGCAACTAATCAAAGAAGTTCAAACAAATCTCTTAAATTAACTCAAGGATATAAAGAAAATATGGATAGAAATAAAATAATGGTGGATATAGAACTAAAGGATATTAAGAAGACAATGTGTGAGCATAAAAAAAGAATTCAAAAATTTAAAAATAAATATAACAGAAATTATGGGAATGAATGGGAAAATAATGGAGACTGAAAATACAATAGAGGCATACAACAGCAGATTTGAATAGGAGAAGAAAGAATCAGTAAACTAGAAGGCAAGGCAATCAAAATCATAAAGTCAGAAGAACAGATAGAGAAAAGAATAGAAATAAATTGAGCAGTGTCTCAGGGACTTGAATGACAGCATGAAGCAAACAAACATATTCATTATGGGTGTCCCAGAAGGAGAAGGGAAGGGAAAAGGCGCAGATAGAATATTTGAGAAAATAACAGTCAAAATTTTCCCAACTTTTATGAAAGATATAAGTATGCATGTTGAAGAAGTACAACATACTCCAAACAGAATAAACCCTAACAGATCTACTCTGAGACACACACTAATTAAAATGTCAAAACGCAAAGATAAAGAAAGAATTCTGAAAGCAGCAAGAGAAAAATAATTCATTACAGACAAATGATCCTCAATAAGACTAAGTACCAATTTCTCATCAGAAACCATGAAGGCGAGAAGGCAGTGGTACGATATATTTAAAGTACTGAAAGAGAAAAACTGCCAGCCCCCAATTTTTATTTGGCAAAACTGTTATCCAAAAATAAGGGGAAGTTTCAAATATCCACAGATAAACAGAACCAAGAGAGTTCATCAACAAAAGACCTGCATTACAGGAATTACTGAAGGGAGTTCAAGTTGAAAGGAAAAGACAGAAGATAGTAGCTTAGAATAGTGTGAAGAAATGAAGATCTTCAGTCTTAAAGGTAACTAAAAGGGTAAATATAAAACCCAATAGGGGAAATGGATGTGGCTTAAGCAACTGGACTCCCGTCTACCATATAGGAGGTCCAGGGTTCGATTCCGGGGGCCTCCTGGTGAAAGGCAAGCTGGCCTGTGCGGTGAGTTGGCCTGACCGGAGAGTTGGCCCCTGCAGAGTGCTGGCCCGCCCTGTGTGCTGGCCCATGCAGGAGTGCTAGCCCACATGGAGTGCTGGCCCCCGCAGAGAGCTGGCGCAACAAAATGATGCAACAAAAAGAGACACACAGGAGAGACAATAAGACACAGCAGACCAGGGAGCTGAGGTGGTGCAAGAGATCGAGCGCCTCTCTCCCACTCCAGAAGGTCCCAGGATCAGTTCCTGGTGCCACCTAAAGAGAAAAGAAGCAAGCATAGAAAATCAGACAGCGAGTGCAAAACAACGAAGGGGAGGGGGGAGGGAGAAATAAATAAATAAATAAATAAATAAATCTTTAAAAAAAAAAAACCTCCCAAACAGAGCAGAAACCTCTTTTGGTACTGCTCTGCATTAATACAACTTTAGCTCAATAAACTTGCTCTACGCCCTTTAAAATAGAAAAAAAAGCTTCTGAAAAAGAAAAGCCCAGGACTTTATGGCTTCACAGGTGAATTGTATCAAATATTCCAAGAAGATTGAACACCAATCCTATTCAAACTCTTCCAAAAATTCAAGAAGTGGGAACACTACCTAACTAATTCTATGAGGTCAACATCACCCTAATACCGAAGTAAGATAAAGATACTACCAAGAAAAGAAAATTACAGACCAATTTCTCTTATGAGTACAGATGCAAAAATCCTCAACAAAATACTTGCAAATCAAAGCCAACAGCACATTAAAAGAATTATACACCATGATCAAGTGGGATTTATCCCTGTTATTCAAGGTGGTTCAACGTAAGAAAATAAATTAATATAATATACTACATTAACAAACTGAGGGGAAAAAACACATGATCATCTTAATTGACCAAAAAAGGCATTTGACAAAATCCAGCATTCTTTCTTGATTAAAAAAAAAAACAGGAAAAACAGAACAGAAGGAAACTTCCTCAACATGATAAAGGGCATATATGAAAAAAACACTGCTAATATCATATTCAATAGGGAAAGACTGCAAGTTTTCCCTCTAACACTGGGAACAAAACAAGGATGCATACTGTCACCATCATTATTTAGCATTGTACTGGAAGTTCTAACCAGAGCAATTAGGCAAGAAAACGAAATAAAGGGCATCCATATTGGAAAAGAAGAAGTAAAACTTTCACTATTTGCAGATGACATGATCCTATATAATAGAGTCCCGAAAAATCTATAACAAAGCTAATAGAGCAAATAAACAAATTCAGCAAAGTGGCAGGGTACAAGTTCAACACACAAAATTCAGCAGTGTTTCTATACATTAGTAAAGATCAATCTGAGGAGGGTATCAAGAAAAAATTCCATTTACAATAGCAACTATAAGATTAAATTACCTAGGTATAAATTTAACCAAGGATATAAAGGACTTATACATGGAAAACTACAAAACTTTGCTAAAAGAAACCAAAGAACATGTAAACAAATGGAGGGACATTCCATGCTCATGGACTGGAAGACTAAATATTTATAAAATGTCAATCCTACCCAAAATGATTTACAGATTCAATGTAATCCCAATCAAAATTCCAGCAGCCTACTCTGCAGAAATGGAAAAGCCAATTATCAAATTTATCCAGAATGGTAAGGGGCCCTGAATAGCCAGCAACATTTTGAAAAAGAACAAAGTGTGGAGGACTCACACTTCCTGACTTTAAAACTTATTACAAAGCTACAGTGGTCAAAACAGCATGGCACTAGCACAAGGATAGATATATTGACCAACGGAATCAGATTGAGAGATCAGAAATTGACTTTGGTCAACTGACTTTGACAAAGCTCCCAAGTACACTCAGTTGAAAAAGAATAGTCTCTTAAACAAATGGTCCTGGAAGAAGTGGATATCCATATGCAAAAGAATGAAAGATGACTTGTATCTTATACTATATCCAAAAATGAACTAAAAATATATCAAAGACCTAAATATAAGAACTAGAACTATAAAACTTCTAGAAGAAAATATAAGGAACCATCTTCAGGATCTTGTGTTAGTTGATGGTTTATTAAGATTTTACACCCAAAGCACAAGCAACAAAAGAAAAAAATGGTAAATGGGATCTCATCAACATAAAAAAACTTTTGTTCCTCAAAGGACTTTATCATGAAAGTCAAAAGACAACCTACTCCATTGGAGAAAATATTTAGAAGCCATATACCCTATAATGATTTAATACCCATAATATATAAATAAATCCTACAACTCAACAATAAAAAGACAAACAACCCAATTAACAAATGGGAATAAGAGATATAGACATTTCTCCAAAGAGGATATACAAATGACTAAAAAGCACATGAAAAAATGCTTAAGATCACTAGTTATTAGGGAAATGCAAATCAAAACCACGATGAGATACCATTACACTCACTAGAATGGCTACTATTGGAGAAAAAAAAAAAAAGAAAATGACAAGTGTTGGAGAGGATGTGGAGAAACAGGGACACTCATTCATTACTGGTGGCAATGGAAAATGGTGTAGCTGCTGTGGAAGACAGTTTGGCACTTCCTCAGAAAGCTAAGTATAGAATTACCATATGATCTGGTATAGCAGTTTGATATTATTCATGAATTCCAAAAAAAGATAATTGATTATGTTTGTAAACTGGTCTGTTTCTCTGGGCATGAGACTCTGATTGTATTAGATTCAGCTGAGACATCTGATTAAATTATGTTAAGATTAGGGCTTTTATTCAACCACATCATTAGAGTCCGACTCAACATTGAGTCCCTGCCCCCTTGGGCTGATAAAACAGACTCTCATACAGAAGGAGACACACATAGAAGATACACAGAGGATCCTGTGGCCCTGGCCAGGTCTATGGCTGACCTTGTAAAGAAAATAGAGCAGCTGAGCCTGGAAAGAAACAAGCCCCAGGGAGAGAGACTAGCCTTATGCCAGTCTACAGTTGATATCGGAAGAAGCTAGACCCATGGAGCTTTAAGAGGAAGAGGAAGGCTGAACCCTCATATATGTCGCCCGCCGTCTTGCTTTCACATGTGACAAATGACTTTGGGTGAGAAAGTACCTCTTATGGTACCTTGAGTTGGACTCTTTAGGGCCTTGTGACTGTAAGCTTCTACCCCAAATAAATACCCTTTATAAAAGACAACAGGTTTCTGGTACTTTGCATCAGTACCCCTTTGGCTCACTAATAAATCTGGCAATCCCACTACTAGGTATATACCGAAAAGAACCAAAATCACGGATTTGAACTGATATTTGCACACCGATATTCACAGCTCCATTATTCACAATTGCTAAAAGATGGAAGCAACCCAAGTGACCATCACATGATGAATCGATAAATAAAATGTGGTATATACATACAATGCAATATTGTTCAGCTATAAAAAGGACTGAAGTTCTGATTCATGCAACAACATGGATGAACCTTGAAGACATCTTGTTGAGAGTGAAATAAGCTGGATACAAAAGGACAAATATTGTATGATCTCACTGATATGAAATAATAAGAATAAGAAAACTCATAGAGTCAGAATCTAGAATATAGGTTACCAGGGGATGTGTTGGGAATACAGGGAGTTAAGGTACAGTTTCTATTTGGGTTGATTATAAAGTTTTGGTATTGGATGGTAGTAACAGTAGCTCAACATTGTGAATGAAATTATCAGCACTGAATTATGTATGTGAATGGGATTAGAGGAAATTTAAGGTCCTATGTATGTTACTAGTATAAAAATTAAAAGGAAAAACAGGGTTTTACCGCACAATGAACCCTATTGTAAACAATGGACTATAGTTAATAGTAGTTACAAAAATATTTTCATGAATTATAACAAATGTACCACAATAATTCAAGCTGTTAATAATAGGGTGGTATATGGGAACTGTGTATTTTATATATTTTATGAATGATTTTTTTATATATAAATCTACACTGCAAGAAATATCAAAAAAATATTTTTTTATAAAATTAACTTGAACAATATTTTCCAAAGTGTGGTGTGAGTACCAAGGGTAGTACATGAGATGAGTTTAGATGGAACACGGATGAATATTTGTGGATGTATTTAGTCCTTACTATGCATGTATTTAATGTCTAGCAGAAAAAAATATATGTCCAGCATAGCAAATCTACCATGAGACCAAACAGGGTTGACATCACTTGCCATATTACAAATCTTCATGAAATCCCCTTTAACATCTTTGTTCTTTCTTCCCTAGGAACAACTGTCCCCTCTGTGCTCTCTCCCTGTCTCCCTAACCTTCCATCAGCCAGCCCCCAAGATTCTTATCAGGTCTTCTCCTTCCAAGGAGCCTCCACCTTTTTTTCTCCTCCCCCATCTCTTTCCATATGCAAAATAATTTCTTCCATAACTGTATTAAACCACCAAAGTTTTCAAAGTAAAAAAAAAATAATAATTTCTTCCTCTCAGCCTCTAATTTGCATCCTTACACTTGGCAACCTGCTCAGCAAACAAAAGATGAGGAGCCATGCTTTTTTTTTTTTTTTTTTTTTTTTTAA
>JAKSZT010054138.1:14453475-14536926 GCA_026826555.1 Tolypeutes matacus | reverse complement strand
TTTTTTTAAGATTTTTATTTATTTATTCATTTATCCCCCCCTTGCTGCTTGTGCTCGCCGGGTCAGCCAACCACGCCGTGCGGGCGGGCCTGCCCCCACCAGGAGGCCCCGGGAACCGAACCCAGGGCCCCCCACATGGTAAACGGGAGCCCCACTGATTGAGCCACAGCCGCCTCCCGCCATGCTTTCTTAAATAGCAGTGGGAAATGGTAAAGAACCAATTGTGCTTCCCTTTCCCAAAGAAATTTTGTTTTTTAACTTCCTTGTCAGAAAAAAAAAATGAAAATCTAACTATATTCCAAAGGGGGGTAAAAAACAGACTCAGAGTCAGGTATACTCTGGGGCAGGGTGGCTTTGTGGGCTTGTGACCTGTGGAGTTTCTCATGCTTGATTTAATGCTCTGCTGTCACTGTCGTGAAATTCTTGATAAATTTTGAACATGGGGCCCTACATTTTCATTTTGAAAAAAATCTAGGCAGTCCTGCTCTGGGGTAAGATCTTTCAGATGAGAACCTGGATGAAAGGATGAGAAGAGAGAATGGAAGCTGTGGATAAAGATATCAGTATGGAAAGGGAAAGGACCAGGATTCTGCTGGGGCATAACTACCTATGCTGCAGCCTTTAGCAGCCTTGGCCTCAAACAGACCTGAATTTGCATCCTCCAAAGTCAGGGAACTTGGACAAGTCAGTAAATTTATCTGAGCCTCAGCTTACTCGTTTACAAAATGGAGATAATATTTATTTTGAAGGATTGTAAGGATTAAATGAAAAACCATATATAAAGCGCTTAGTACAACATAAAATGATTAAATAATTTGGTATATGTGTTAAGTGAGGCAGGTTACTTTAGGAAGAGGGAAAACGAGTCCCAGCTAACATCTGGCAGAAAACATGGCCGCGAGACATGTGGCCATGAAACCCCCTGGAAACCCCAAGGGAAAGACCACCGCCAAGAAGGCTGCCAAAAGGACCCCACAAGACCCTGGCCACAAGAAACCCATTAGGAACTACAGTGGGATGAGATCCCATTCAGTCAAGGGAAAGCCCCAGATACCCTCAAAAGGCCTCACCATTGGCCCCCTTAGAACTGATGGGTGGGGCAACCAAACAGAACAGAAAACAGCTGGGGCCCTTCCCCAACATTATGCAGGGGGAGGAGTAAAAGTCTTAAAAGGCCTAACCTGAGGCCCTCACATGCACATCTCACTCTGTGATGCATGCCCACAGTCCATGCATCAGACCGTGTACTTTTCTCGTTTTCTTGTTTCTTAATAAACTCTTTACTCCCGTGCCTACACTATGGCGTCTCCTCAAATTCTTTTATGTGACATAAGCCAAGAACCTAGAAGCCCAGAACCCAGAGCTTTCCACCAAGATTAAGTAAAAAAAAAATGGCTTTTTGCATTGGGCATGGTGGAGAGGGACCCTTTTCCAAAAAAAAGATTTTCCAGAAGCCAAAAACAAGTGACATGTGGGGGCTTTCTGAGAAAATGGAACAATGGAATGCACCCTACAGAAGTGTGGATTAGCAACACCTAGTGATAAACCAGTTTCCGTCCAATAAAGATAGTTTATCAGACTGGACAAGCACACCATACTAATCAATGTATATCTGCTGCGTATGTTCTAAGATCCCCTCTACGCAAAATGGAAACTTAATATCAATCAGAACATTTTCTCACTTGCTTTCATGCTTTCCCTATATCAGAGCCCCCTTTCCACCTCCTCGGTGGAGCTCCTTTCCATGTGGTTTGGATGCTGCCCAATTCATGAATCATTAATTGCTCTAACTCCCATAATTAATATTTTGTCTAATATTTTAACATGTCTTTCATTGTTTTATTGCTCTAAATTTTAATTTAGTAATATTACTTTGTTTATAGGATAGTTTTTTAAATAATTCTCAATAGCAAATTTTTAAAAAGTTTTCCATTTGTAGCCGTGTTCCAGTTTCCTTTTTAATATGTATGTATTTTTAAAGTGAGTCACTTTAAAAAAAAATATGAATCACTGTAGCACTAAGATAACCAAGAGTGATGAAGGTGTTATACAAAATACCAAGGCTAGAGAAACACTCATCTAGTTAAATCTCCTCACTGAAGCCACAAGATGTAAAGTGATTTGTCAAAGGATATACAGTGAGTCAGTGGACAAATGAAAATAACCCGGATCTGCTAATTACCAGTTCAGGGTTCCTCCAACTACACCACATGTACATGGTTAAAACAAGAGAAAGGTTGCTGCTTAACAAGGTACATGGCAAAATGTGCAATGCTTCATTCACTCCCCAAGGGTAACAGATAAATGAAGCAAGCTAATACAAATAAAAGACTAGATACTTGGTTTTGTCCATGGAGCCAAAGCTTTTTGAAAATGTTACCCCTTAGTCAATCTTTATTTTTTTTTATCTCCCCAGGAAAGAATGAAAAATAAGGACTGTTCCAATAGGTTATAGATAGTCAATGGAGGTGTTATGATCAAACACCCAATCTCTTACCTGCTTATCTCCTCATCCTTTACGCAACTAGTCTACATGCCCTCTGCATAAATATAACCTGAAAAGCAATGGGGCTCAGGAGACCAAATGGAAAGAAAAACTGGAGGTATCCCAGTGTTACATCAGGTCCCTCAACCTCAATTTCCCTTGGTGGAGTTAGACCCAACAGAACTCAAAAGGGTCTGTCTAGGAAAGAGAAGGTGAATTATTTTAGCTCTAGGACCAAGTGCTCTGCTTTCACCATAATGCCAGGGCCAAATTATTTCACCTCTTGACACATTTATTTACATTAAGTGAAATTGTTTTAAAAGCAAAATTATATTTCATCCATACAACACATATTACATCCTGGGAATCTGGGAAATCTGACAATATAAAGAATGAATCATGGATTATTTTAAGAGAAAACATGTTAAACCTACAATGAAAACAGTCTTCACGGAACTTTTATTTTAAAAAATTACTGAATAGACAGTGTGTTGGTTTAAGTCTTTTATGTAGACCCCAGAAAATTATGTTCTAAAGTTGGTCCATTCCTGTGGATGTGGGACCCTTGGATTGGAGTACTTCAGGGAGGTGTGACCCAGGATGGGTCTTGGCCCTCTTGCTGGAGTTCTTTATAAAGGGGAGAAACATACAGAGACAAAAAAAAAGAGCACCATTTTTAACCTGCCATGTGAAAGATGACACTAGGATGGCCTGCAGCTGCAAAAAAAGAGAGGAACCCTAAGAGCCTGAGAAAGAGGCCAGAGGCTGAAGTCAGCGGAGCTCCCAAAGGTGAAGCAAGGAGGCATGGAAGAGAGAGGGGTGAGACTTGAGCCATATGCCTGACAGCCCACAGATGAGCTGGGGGAGAAAGTGAGCCTGGAGGAGAAGGAAGAGACCAGCTGCCATTTTGCCTTGCCATGTGGCATGAGTCCAGGATTGCCAGCAGCCGACCTTTGGTGAGACAGTATCTCTGATGATGCTTGATTTGGAGATTTTCACAGCCGCAGAACTGTAAGATTTTACCCTAATAAATTCCCATTATAAAAGCCAACTCATTTCTGCTTTTTGCTTGGGCAGCATTTAGCAAATTAAAACAGAATTTTTTTGAAACTTCTACTCAAAGTAGAAATAGAAAAGGTATTCATGGACTAAAAAAATGAAGAATTTATACTTTTGTGGGGTTTTTTTGTTTGTTTTTTTTTTTTTTGTCTTCAGAGGATGTAAAAGCTCTCAGTGGGAAGCGGCTGTGGCTCAATTGGTTGGGCTCCAGTTTACCATATGGGAGGTCCCGGGTTCGATTCCCAGGGTGTCCTGGTGAAGGCAAGCCGGCTGCGCCGCACAGTGAGATGACGGCTTTGAGCTGGCACAGCAAGATGACGCAACAAAGGCAGACAAGCAGACACAGAAAAACACAAAGCAAATGGACACAGCAAGCACAAGCAGCAAGGGGGGGATACATAAAATAAAAATAAAATTAAAAAAAAAAAAAAAGCTCTCAGTGTTGCACTAACTTTACAAATAGGATAAAGGTAATTCAGAAATATTTTGGAGTTTTAGATGAACAGTAGAAAAAATAAACATGAATAATCTGGAGTAAAACAATAATTTACAAAGGATCATAAGTACCTTAAAATATTTTTTCAAAGAGTAGGAATCATATTAGTCTAACTTATTTTATTTTATTTTATTTTTTTTTTTTTTTAAAGATTTTATTTATTTATTCATTTATCCCCCCCTTGCTGCTCGTGCTCGCTGGGTCAGCCAACCACGCCGTGCGGGCGGGCCCGCCCCCACCAGGAGGCCCCGGGAACCGAACCCAGGGCCTCCCATATGGCAAACGGGAGCCCCACTGATTGAGCCACAGCCGCTTCCCCTAACTTATTTTAAATAGTTGATAAAAGAACAGAATATACTTTAACTTTGAATTTCATTCCTCACAAATAAACACATGCAGCTGTGAAACAGTAAAAAGCAGTCTCTGTTTTACTTGCAATGCCCTTGCCCAGTCTTTGCCTGAGGAGGAGTTACATTGGAAGACCTTGGTTGGTGGAGATGGAAGGTTACTGGGGAGGACAGGGAGAGTGAAGACACTGGACTTGGAGGTGGGGAGGATGGAAGGTTTTTAGGCTTGGGGCTGGAACTTGGGGGACAGAGAGGGAGACTATAGGAAAGTTAAGGCTTTTAGGCAGCTGGAGAAATAGAATATCATTGTCAGGGAGTTGGCAGGGAGAGCAGGCCATGGTGGGTAAGTAGAAAAGGCCTTTTGGAGAAGGCCATCTTGGAGCTTAGGAAAGGAAGAAGAGAGGAGAGAGGGAAAGTTGTTGATTGGGGCAAGAAAGATGTGGGAAAGAAGGAAGTATTTTGAGTGTGGGAAGTAAGGCAAGAACACTGAGCAGGGAGAGGAAAAGAAGGCTTTTGGGGAAGAGGAAGAGAGTGCCTTTGGGTGGTAAAGGGGAGAAAACCTGTGAGTGGGAAGAGGGAGGGCCTTTGGAGGCTGAAAACTTCTGAGTGTGGTGAATGAAGGTCTGGAGGAGGGTAAACAAAGGCTCTAGAATGGGGAGTTAGGAGGGAAGACCTCTGGGAGGTAAGGGAAGGATTTTGCCTGAGGAGAGGGAAGGCTTTTGTGAGGTGAAGAAAGGAACTGATGAGTTAAACTGAGGAAGGGAAAGAATTTGGTGGTAAAGGTGAAGGAGAGTGCGCATTTATTTTTGAGGTGAGGGTCTTATGGCCTTAGTGTGAGGGAAAGATATTTGTGAAGCAAGGAAGGGAAAGCCTAGAGTGAATGGAAAGAAAGCATTTGTGAGGGGAAGGAAAGCCTTTGTGAATGACAACGAAGAAGAAATTTGTGAGAATAGGTGACAGAAGGAAGATCTTTGTGAAGAAAGGTGAGGAAGGAATGGCATTTTGTAATGACATGAGGGACAGAAGGCTGGTGAGGTCTGGAAGCACTTAGAATGGGAATGGAAGAAACTTGTGAGAGGAGGTTAGTACTTTACCAAGGGAGTTGGGAGAGGGAAGGCTTTTGTAAGAGGAGGTAAGTTAGGAAATTGTGTGAAAGATGATGGAGGGCAGTCCTTTGAAAGGGAAGTGAGGGAATTAGTAATTTTAAGAGGGGAGGGGAGGAAGTTTAGTAATATTTGAGGAGAAGAGAGGAAAGAACTAAATGAGGGGTGGTGAGTGAGGGAAAGACTTATGAGACAAGGTGACAGAAGAAAGGCCTTTATGAGTGGAAGGAAAGGTTTCCTAAGGGTAGCTTGAGAGAGAGAAGGTCTTTGTGAAGAGAAGTGAGGGAAGTAAGGCATTTGCAAGGGATGTGAAGGAGGGAAGTCCTCGCGATTAGAAGTGAGGGAGATGCATGCTTTGTTAGGGACAGTGGGAGAGGAAAGACCTTAGTGAGCTAAAGTAAGAGGTGGAAAGCCTTTGTAGGGAAAAGAGAGGAAAGAAAATCTTTGTGAGAGAAGATGAGGGAGGAGAAGACTATGTTAGGGATGGTAAGGGAGGTTATTATTTTGTGAGGGAAAGTAAGGGAGGGAAGTCTTTTACATGGAGAGTTGAGGGAGGGTAGGCCTGTTGAGCAGAAGAAAGGCAGAGAAAGTCTTTTTGAAGGTAGGTGAGGGAAGGGAGGATGTAAGGTGAAAGGGGGAAGGTCTTTGAAAGGAATGTGATGATTTTTGAATGAGATGAGGGTGGGAAGGTTTTTATGAAGGCTGATGAGCCTGAAAGCCCTTAGTTAGAGAATGGAAAGGATTGCTGAAAGAAAGTCCAGGAGGTTAGTGCTTTGAGAGGGACGTCTTAGTTTACCAAAGGGCAACTAATGCAAAGTACCCCAAGTGGGTTGGCTTTAATAATGGGGATTTTATTTGGGGTAAAAGCTTAGTTTTAAGGCCGTGAACTGTCCTAATCAAGGCACCAGAGGAGATGCTTCCTCACCAAAGTCAGCTACTGGTGATCCTGGCTTCCTGCAACATGGTAAATAGGCATAGGGCTTGTCTCCTCAGCCTTAAGCTGCTTACTGGGCCCAGCCCCTCGGGGGCCACTTTCTGTGCCTCTGTGCTCTGCTGATTCCAGACTCTGGGATTTCTCTCAGCCTCTTGGGGTTTCTCTGCCTTTCTGCAGCTGTAGGTGAACCTGGAGTCCTCTCTCTCTCACATGGTTGTGTCAAAATGGCAAAGCTCCCTTTTCCTGTGTGTCTGTGTTTCCGTTTATATAAAGCCCAGGAAGAGGACAGAAACCCAACCTGTGTCACACTTCACTGACTTAGTCCAATCAAAAGGGCCCCACATCCACAGGAATGGATTAGTTCAAAAACACAATCTTTTTCTTTTTGGGATTCATAAAAGAACTTCAAACTGTCAGGGAACATGAGGAAGTCAAGGCCTTTGTTAAGGGAACTGAGTGAGATGAGATGTTCCTTTTTTTTTTTTTTTTTTTTTTTTTGAGATGTCCTTTTTAAAGAGAGGTGAGTCAGGGAAACCCCTGGTGAGGAAGGAAAGGCCTTTGAAAGGGTATGTTTTGGAGGTTAATACTTAGTGATGGGGGATGAAGAAGGAAAATCCTGAGAAAGGAGGCAAGGGATTTTAGTACTATATTAGCAATTGGGGAGAGAAGGCCTTATGAGGGGAGCTGAGGGAGGGAAGGTGTTTGTGAGGGGAGCTGAGAGCAGAAATGCCCTTTTTATTTTATTTAACTTTTCATTTTGAAATAATTTCAAACTTACAGAACAGATGCAAAAATAATACAAAGCTCATACAAAGAACTCCAACATACCCCTTACCCCTTACAGATTCCCAGTATTTTAGTTTCCCAGTTGCTAAAACAAATACCACACAATGGGTTTGTTTAACAACAGGAATTTATTGGCTCACAGTTTAAGAGGCTTAGAAGGCTTGCTTCCTACCAGAGTTGATCTCTTCAGGCTGGTCAGCAATCTTTGGGGTTGCTTGGCTCTTCCTGTCATATGTCAATGGGTTCTGTTGACTTCCAGCTTCTGGCTGCTCCACATGGCTTGTCTTTCAGTGTACAATTTCCTTTGCTTATAAGGACTTCAGTCATATTGGATTAAGGTCCACCTTCATTCAGTTTGGGCAAACCATAACTAATAAAATCTTCAAAAAGGTCCTATTCACAATGGGTTCACACTCACAGGTATGGATAAAGATTAAGAACATGTTTCTCTGGAGTACATAACTCCAGGTCACTGAACTCAGATCCACCAACTGAATGTTTTGCCACACTAGCCAAACCCTTCTATTCATTTATCTATTTTTCTATTTTCTAAACACTTGAGACTAGGTTGTATACATCATGCTCCTTAAACACTGTCTAAGAACAAGGATATTCACTTATATATATCCCAAGAAATTTAACGTTGATATAAAGCTTATAGTCTATACTTTAATTTTTTCATATGTTCCAGTAATAATGTCCTTCTGAGTATTTTCTCCTCCATTATTAGATACAGTCTGGGCTTGTGTACTGCCTTTAGTTGTTATTGTCTTTTTAATTCCCCTCCCCCCCAAAAAAAACTGTGAAACATAAATACAGCATGAAGTTTTTCATCTCAACTGCTCCCATACATACCATTCACTGGGATTAATCACATTCTCAGTGTTGTGCTACCCTTACCACCATCTGTTACCAGAAATTTCCCATCACCTCAAATAGAAATCCTATACCTATTTTGCATTAACACCCCCCACCTCTGCCCCTAGTAACTTATACTCTACTTTCTATCTCTATGCATTTGCATATTCTAGCTATTTCATATAAGTGGAATGATACAATATCTGTCCCTTTGTGTCCAACTTATTTCACTCAACATGATGTCATCAAGGTTCACCCATGTAGTGGCATATATCAGAACTTCATTCATTTTTAAGGCTGAATAATCTTCCACTGTATGTATATATTACATTTTCTTTATCCATTCATCTGTTGATGAACACCTGGGTTGCTTCCACCTTTTTGCATTTGTGAATAATGCTACTATTAAGATTGATAAACCTATCTGTCTGAGTCTCTGGAAATATCTTTTGATGGGAGATGAGGGAAAGAAGGCCTTTGGGAGAGGAAGTTAGAGCGAAGGACTTTGTAAGGGGAAGTGAGAGAGGTTAGGCCTTTGAGAAGGGGTGAAGGATGAGTGGCCATTGTGAAAGAGGAGAGAAAGAGAAGGGCTTTGTGAGGGGAGGGGAGGTTAGGAAGCCCTTAAGGAGGGAAAGGAAGTCATTATGTGAGGGATGGTATGGGAAGTTAGTACTCTGGGAAGGAAAGTGAAAGAGGGAAGGTCTAGGTATTAGCTAAAGGGGTGCTGATGTAAAACACCAGAAATTGGTTGGTTTTTATAAAGGGTATTTAGTTGGGGAAGAAGCTTACAGTCACAAGGCCCTAAAGAGTCCAACTCAAGGTACCATAAGAGGTACTTTCTCACCCAGAGTCTGTTGCCACACATTGACGGCAAGATGACAGGCGATGTCTGCGAGGGTTCAGTATTCCTCCTCCTCCCAAGGCTTCGTAGTCCCAGCTTCTTCCAGTCTCAGCTGCAGACAGGGGCAAGTCTTGTCTCTCACCCGGGGCTTGTTTCTCTCCAGGCTCAGCTGTTCTGCTCTCTCCACAAGGCCAGCTATAAACTGTCAGGCAAACTGCTTGTCTCTCTTCCCAGGGCCTCTGCCATGTCTAATGGAGCCTTCTCTGTGTGCTTACTTCCCGGGCTCCAGGATCAAAACTCTAACTTTCTCCTCTGCCATGACATTTTCTCTGTGAGTTCTTGTCCACCAAGGGGGCGGGGACTCAACGTCCTACTGACGTAGCCCAATCAAAGCCTTAATCATTATTTAATCAAGTAAAAGTGAAACCTCTGAATCCAATCCAATCCAATCTAATATGCCCAGAGGAACAGACCAGTTCACAAACAATCCAATATCTATTTTTGGAATTCATAAACAATATCAAACTACTACAGTCTATGTGAGGGAAAGTGAGCTAGGTTAAGTTCTTTGTGGAGGGAACTGAGGGAGGCGGAAGCCTTTTACAGGGAGAAATAAGTATTTTGTGAGAGAACATGAAAGAAGGAAGACATTTGAGAAAGGAAGTGAAGGAGGTTATTATTTTGAGGGGTGACTGAGGGGGGCTACTTCTGTGTGATGGGAATTAATGGAAGGATGGCCACAGTGTGAGGTGGTTAGGGAAGAGGAGAAAGGCCTTTTGAAGGAAGGTTAGGGAAGGAAGGCATTTGAGAGTATAGCTGAGAGAAGGCCTTTGTGAAGGGAGGAAAGGGAAAGGAAGCCATTGTGATAGGAGTTGAGGGAAGGAAGGCCATTTTGAGAAGGGAGCTAGGGAAGTTGTGAAGGAAGGTGAGGCAGGAAAAGCCTTTGAGAGAGAGGTAGAATGGGGTTAGTATTTTGTGAGGGGATGAGAGAAAGGAACAACCTTTGAGGGGGGGAGGGGAGGTATGTTCGAATTTTGAATAGTGGGTGAGGGATGTTAGTACTATGTGATGGAAGGTAATAGAGGGAAGGCTTTATTGTGGGGAGGTCAGATTGGGAAGACCTTTGGAAGGTGAGGGTGGGAAGACCTTTGAGAGGATAGGTTTTGAGGGAAATAATTCTGTGAGGGGAAGTGACAGATGGAAGGATATTATGAGGGAAAAAAAGAGAATGAGAATCTTTGAGAGATTGAAGGTTAGGGAGGAAAGGCATTTTTGAATGAGGAAAGGCAGGGGGACCTCTGTTTTGTCCACCTCAGGCTGGAGCAGCTTTCTAGGAAGAGTGTGACAACAGCATTTAAAGACACAGGCTGAGAAGCGGATGTGGCTCAAGTGATTGAGCTCCCACCTACCACATGGGAGGTCCCAGGTTCGGTTCCCAGTGCCTCCTAAAGAAGACAAGCAAGACAGCAAGCTAATGCGACAGGCTGGCATGGCGAACTGACGTGACAAGATGACACAACAAGAGACACAAGGAGGAAAAACAATGAGAGACACAACAAAGTAGGGAGCAGAGGTGGCTCAAGCAATTAGGCGCCTCCCTCCCACACAGGAGATCCTGGGTTCAGTTCCCAGTGCCTCCTAAAAAAAAGGAAGACAAGCACACAATGAACACACAGCAAATGCAAACAATGAGAGGGTGGGGAGAAATAAATAAATAAAATAAATCTTAAAAATAATAATAAAAACACAGATTATGTGTAGTTACCTGGGGCAAGAGGATGGGACAAGCAGCATGCAGACCCAAAAGACTGGGGAGAAGGAGAATGAGGAAGGAGAGTCTCTGGGGATTAAGGACTTTGAAGGGCAACTGTGTATACTGGGGAATCTGTAGTGTAGTGTGCATGCCCCAGGCCACATGTATGCCCAGAAAAGACATGGGAAGACCCTAGGCTTGCACTTCTGTATAATCTTTGGGCTCTACACAAGCAGGAGGTGAGAAAAAGCAGAGTTGCAGACAACCTGGACCAGCACTGAAGGAGTACTCCAGTTCAGAGTCAATCTTCAAAAAACAGGAGAAGTGCCTTTTTTTCCCTTTTGGCTCCAAGGGTTTAAAGAAAGCTCTATCAGGTAGCTGGCTGACCACTGAGACTTCAGTGACTGCACACAGGAAAACATCTGGTAAGTTTACTATACAAATAGATGATGGCAGCCCTGAACAATCAACATCACACCCTGGGGAGGGAGTTATTACATGATAATATGCAAAATGTCCATTTTTGAGCAATGACAACAACAACAAAAAAAATAGCAGGCATACAAAGAAAGAGAAAAATATGGTCCATTCACAGGAAAAGAAAGAATTGACAGAAACCATCTATGAGAAAGCCCAGACAATGGACTTACTAGACACAGACTTTAAATGAACTGTCTTAAATATGTTCAAAGATCTAAAAGAAATAATGGATGAAGAACTAAAGAAAACCAGGAGAACAATGGATGAGAAAAAAGAGAATATCAATAAAACAACAGAAATTATAAAAAGGAACCAAATAGAAAGTCTGGGGTTGAAAGTACAATTGTTAGAAATGAAAAATTCATTAGAGGAGTTCAAAAGTAGATTTGATCAGGTCAAAGAAAGAATCAGGGAACTTGAGAATAGGACAAGTGAAAGTATCCAGTCTGAGGAGCAGAAAGAAAAAAAGAATGAAAAAAAAAAAAATGAATAGAGCCTCAGAGACCTGTGGGACACCATCAAGTGTAGCAACACATGCATTATGGGAGTTCCAGAAGAGGAAGACAGAGAAAGAGACAGAATGAATATTTGAAGAAACAATGGCCAAATCTTCCCTAATATGCTGAAAGACATGAGTCTACACATCCAAGAGTTCAACAAACTCCAAAAAACAAACTCAAAGAGAGGCACACTGAGACACATTATACTCAAACTGCTGAAAGACAAAGAGAACCTCCTGAAAGCAGAGAGTGTATATATATATTCTCCATTTATAAGAGAGCCTAAATAAGATTAAAAGTTTGTTTCTTATTAGAAACCATGACAGTCAAGACTCAGGAATTCAATATCTGACAAAGTATCCTTCAAAAATGAAGGTAAAAATATGACATTCCCAAATATACAAAAGCTGAGGGAGTTTTAATCAGTAGATCTGCCCCAAGAAATGTTAAAAGGAATCCTTGAAGCTAAAACGAAAGGACACCAGGACAGTAATTTAAAGCCATATGAAGAAATAAAGTAAGTAATTACATAGGTGAATACAAAAGCCAGTATTATTGCATTTTTTGTTTGTGACTCCTCTTTTGGTTTCCTATATGATTTAAAAGGCAAATGCATAAAACAATAATTATAAATCTCTGTCCATGGGCACACCATATATAAAGAAGTACTTTGTCACAATAACACCACAAAGGAAGGTTGGGATGAAGCTGTATAAGAGAAGAGCTTCTGTATGTTATTGAAGCTAAGTTGGTATCAGTTCAAACTAGAATCTTATAAATTTAGTATGTTTACAGTAATTCCCATGTTAACTACTAAGAAATTAACTAAAGATATATACTAAAGAGGAAATGAGGAGGGAATCAAAATATTAGAAAAAAATCAATTGAACACAAAGAAGATAGTATTGGAGAAATTGAGGAACAACAACAAAAAAGACATATAGAAAACAAATATTGAATTAGCAGAAATTAAGACCTTTCTGATCAGTAATCACCTTAAATGTAAAAGAATCAAACTTACCAATTAAAAAAAGACTAGCAGGGTGGATTAAAACTATGATCCAACTATACACTGTCTACCAGAGACTCACTTTAAATCCCAAAACACAAAGAGTTTGAAAGTGGACGGATGGAAAAAGATGTTCCATGCAAATAGTAACCAAAAAAGAGCTGAGGTGGCTATACTAATATCAGACAAAATAGACTTTAACACACAAAAAAAAAATGTTACAAGAGACAAAGACAGACATTACCTATTGATAGAAGGAGAAATAGTTCTATAATAATATATGGAGACTCCAATGCCCCGCTTTCACAATGGGAGAGAAGATATAAATAGAATGTTAATAAAGAAATGGAGGACTTGAACTACACTGTACACCAAGTAGGCCTAATAGACTTACATAGAACACTCCACCCTACAGCAGAATAAATGCCTTTTTCAAGGGCACATGGAAAACTCTCCAGAATTGGCCATGTGTGAAGCCACAAAACAAGACTCAATATTTTTTTTTAAGGAGGTACCAGGGATTGAACCCAGGACCTCATACATGGGAAGCTGGCTCTCAACCACCTGAACTACATCCACTCCCCCTCAATAATTTTTTTTTTTAAAGATTTTATTTATTTATTCATTTAACCCCCCCTTGCTGCTTGTGCTCGCTGGGTCAGCTAACCACGCTGTGCAGGCGGGCTTGCCTTCACCAGGAGGCCCCGGGAACCGAACCCGGGGCCTCCCATATGGTAAACGGGAGCCCTACTGATTGAGCCACAGCCGCTTCCCCTCAATAAATTTTAAGATTGAAATCTTGCAAAGTATCTTCTCTGACCACAATGGAATAAAGCTAGAAATAAACAGCAACAGGAAAACTGGAAAATTCAGAAATACATGGAAATTAAACAACATACTCTTAAAAAAACAATGGGTCAAAGAAAAAAATCACAAGGGTAATTATAAAATACTTTGGGGCAAATGAAAACACAACATATGAAACCTTATGGGATGCAGTGAAAGCAGTGCTCAGCAGAAAATTTATAGCTATAAATGACTACATTTTAAAAGTAAGAAAGATCTCAAATCAGTAACCTAACAATACACTTTAAGGTCTAGAAAAAGAAGAGCAAACCAAATCCTCATGAATATAGATGCACAAATCCTCCACAAAATTCTAGGAAATCTAACCCATCAGCATATTTAAATTACCAAATGAGATTTATCCCTGTAATGCAAAGGTGGCTCAACATAAGAAAATCAATGTAATATACTATATGAATAGGCCAAAGGAAAGTAAACATATGATAATCTCAATTGACAGTAAAAGCATTTTTTTAAAATCCCAACACCCTTTCATGATAAAAACACTCAGAAAACTAGGAACAGAAGGGAACTTCCTCAACATGATAAAGGGCACATATGAAAAATCCACAGAAGACATTACATTTAATGGTGAAATACCAAAACGTTTCCCCATAAGATCATGAACAAGATAAGGATGCCTGTTTTTACCACTGCTATTCAACACTGTACTGGAAGTTCAAGCCAGAACAATTAAGCAAGAAAAACAAAATGCATACAAATTGGAAAGGAAGATGTGAACCTATATTCAGAGAGTCCCAACGAATCTACATAAAAACTATTGGAGCTAATAAATGAGTTCAGCAATTGCAGAGTACAAGGTAAACACACAAAAATCATCTGTGATTATATACACTTGATTTGAAAAGGAAATCAAAAAAACCAATTCCATTTACAATAGCATCTAAAAGAATCAAATATGCAGGAACAAATTTGACCAAGGAGGTCAAAGACTTGTACATTGAAAGAAACAAACCATTGCTGAACAAAATTGGGGTTGAAATAGAAAATATTTAAGGTTTAATCTTCTAGTTCCTTCTAGTAAATTCCTATCAATGTTATTCAGAAATTCTAACCTGTAGAATTTAACATTTTATTCTTATTTGTAAATCAAGATGTGTAATAATTTTATACTTCGGAATTTTTTATAACTCTTTGTGGAGAGGTAATGTAAGTAATTCTTTAATGAAAAAAACCTTAAAACCAAGGATATTAGAGTATATAGTGATTATACATTTTTTGTGTGTTAACATTAAATTCTATATTTGTATATTACATGTTTGCAAATTTAAACAAGAGAATTGAGGGCTATTTGTGCCTCCAATGGAGTGAATCTGAGCAGATGAAAATCTTGTCTTATTACAACTGGCAGCAATTTAAAAGATTTCCAGAAAAATGAGAAGTGCCACCCAAAGATTTCAGATTTTGTGTGTGATAAAAATGATTAGTGGGGAAGCGGCTGTGGCTCAATCAGTAGGGCTCCCGTTTACCATATGGGAGGCCCCGGGTTCGGTTCCCGGGGCCTCCTGGTGAAGGCAAGCCCGCCCTCACGGCGTGGTTAGCTGACCCAGCGAGCACAAGCAGCAAGGGGGGGATAAATGAATAAATAAATAAAATCTTAAAAAAAAAAAAAAATGATTAGTGATGGGAGGTTACTGCTAATAATTTGTCAGTCAACTGAATGCAGAGACAAACTGAAGGGCAGGACCAAGTACTATTATTGAGAAACCCATTACTATTCCACATTAACTCATATTTATGGAGACACTGAAATAAAGCACATCTTTCCATGGAATATATATAAAAAACCCATTGTTGTACTAGCATAAGGATAGACATATAGACCAATGGAATAGAATTTAGAGCCCAGAAATAAACCCATACTTCTATAGCTGACTATTTTTGTTGTTGTTAAACTGAAAACCACTCAGACTGCGTTCTCTCCCTCTTACTCCCCCAAAGTGGGAAAGAAGAATGATCATAAATGGCAGCAGGAACTTGCAAGCAACACCTAGAACCGGATTCCCACTCAGGAGAGAAGGTTGTGCCGCCGCCACCTCCTCCTCGTGGCTGACTTTTGACAAGGGTGCCAAGATCATTCAATGGGGGAAAGAATAGTCTCTTCAACAAATACTGCTGGGACACCTGGATATCCACATGTAAAAGAACGAAATTGAACCCCTATCTCACCCCATATACAAAAATTAAATGGATCAAGGACATAAATATAAGAGTTAAAATGCTTAGGAAAAAACATGAGTAAATCTTCATGACCTTGAATTATGCAATGGATTCTTACAGAGGACACCAAACATGAGCAACAAAAGAAAAATTAGATAAATTAGACTTCACCAAAAATTATATGCTTTTGTGCATCAAACGGCATTATCATAGAAGTAAAAAGATAACCTACATAAATGGATAAATTGTTTGCAAATCATATATCTGACAAGGATCTCATATCCAAAATATATAAAGAACTCTTACAATGCAACAATAAAAAGACAAAAACCCCAATTTAAAAAACAGGCAAATGTCTTGATCAGACATTTCTCCAAAGAAGATATGCAAATGGCCTACAAACATATGAATAGATACTCACCATCATTAGGGAAATGCAAATAAAACCAAATGAGATACCACTTCACAAATGTAAAATTTGTGGAAATGTAAAATGATGCAGCTTCTGTGGGAAAGAGTTTGGTGGTTCCTCAAAATGTTAAACACAGAATAACCATACGATCCAGCAATTCCATCCCTATGTATATACCCAAAAGAAATGAAAACAGGTACTCAATCCAATACTTGTATACAAATGTTCAAAGCAGCATTATACATAATAGCCAAAAGGTGGAAACCACCCAAATGTCCATCAGCTGATAATTAATAAACAAATGTGGTATATCCATACAATGAAATACTATGCTGCTATAAAATGGAATGAAGTACTGATGCACGCTATAATGCAAAGCTTGAAAACATTATACTGTGAGCGGATGTGACTCAAGCAGTTGAGCGCCTGCCTCCCACACGAGAGGTCCCGGATTCAGTTCCCGGTGCCTCCTGAAAAAAGCAAAAACAAACAAACAAGCAAAACAAATGAGAAAACCAACTCTGGGAAGCCAATGTGGCTCAGTGGTTGAGTGCTGGCTTCCCAAATAAAAAAAAAAAAAAAGCTTTATACTAAGCAAAAGAATCCAAAATATTAAGAAAAGAATCTAACACAAAAAGTCATGTATCATATGATTCCATTTATACAAAATATCCAGAATATATAAATCCATAAAGAAAACAGACTGGTGGTTGCCAGGGACTGGAGATATAGGGGAATGGGGAGTAACTGCTTAATGGGTATGGGGTTTTTTGTTGTTTTTTTTTTCCCCAGAGATTTATTTATTATTTCTCACCCCCCCACCCACCAGTTGTTTGTACTCACTGTCTGCTCTCTGTCTCTCTGTGTCCTCTCATCTTTTTTTTTTTCTTTTTTAGGAGGCACCAGGAACTAAACCCGGGACCTCCCATGTGGTAGGCAGGCCCCCAACTGCTTGAGTCACATCCACTTCCTGGGGTATGGGGTTTTATTTTGGGGTAATGAAAGTATTTTGGAACAAGATAGAGGTGAAGTGACAGTTGCACAACATTGTGAATGTAATAAATGCCACTGAATTGTTCATTATAAAATCATTAGTTTTTTATGTGACTGTCACCTCAATTAATTAAAAAAAGAGGGAAAGTGAGGTGGTTGGTACTTTGTGAGGGGAGATGAGAAAGGGAAGACTTTTGTTAGGAGAAATTAGTGAGGGAAAGTCTTTCTGGAGGGAGTTAGGGAGGGAAGGATTTCTTGAGGGATGTTGAGAGAGAAAATGCATTTCTGAAGGGAAGTGAAGGAAGGAAGACCTTTCAACTGGTTTGGTGGGGGTATGAAAGGGAAGAACTTTCTGAAGAGTTTTGAGCAAGGTAAGGGCTTTTCAAAAATTATTCTTAAGGTACTACCTCATTGAGTATTTTTTTTTTCATTTAAAAATTTTTATTGAAATATATCATTCATACATAAACATACATAAACAATATGCTATAGTAAAAGTTGTGTACTTATTGGGGAGGAGATGTGGCTCAAGCAGTTGAGCATCCACCTCCCACAAGGGAGGTCCTGCATTCGAATCCTGGTGGTTCCTAAAGAAAAAAAAAACAGACAACGAGCAAAAAAAAAAAAAACAAAAAAAAAGAGGGAAGCGGCTGTGGCTCAATCGGTAGGGCTCCCGTTTACCATGTCTGAGGCCCCGGGTTCGGTTCCCGGGGCCTCCTGGTGAAGGCAGGCCCGCCCGCACTGCGTGGTTGGCTGACCCAGAGAGCATAAGCAGCAAGGAGGGAATAAATGAATAAATAAATAAAATCTTTAAAAAAAAAAAATAAAAAAAAAAAAATGAGCAAACAGATGAGGGAGCCATCTCAAGGGGGGAAAAAAGGTTGTGTACTTACAAAACAAACATGAATATCACCTTAGGCTCCTATACACCACCAAGACTTTGCACTGTTGTGAAACATTTGTTACAAATCATGAAAGAGCATTGTCAAAATATTACTACTAACTATAGGTCATATCTTACATTTGGTGTATTTTCCCCCAACCCACCCGATAATTAACACCCTGTATTAGTATTATATACTTGTTATAGTTCATGAGAGAATGTTCTCCTATTTGTTCTGTTAACCACAGTCCACCTTCCACCCCATGATTCACTGTGTTAGGTAAGGCCTTTTTTTAGGAAAGGAGAAGCAGGTTGTTCTTTTGTGAGGTGTGGTAAGGGAGGGACGTCCTGTGAGAGGACGTGAGTGAGAGGAAGACCTTTGTGAGTGGAGGTAAGTTAGGAAGGAAGGACTCTGTGAATGAGGCAGGGTAGCGAAGGCCTTTATGAGGGGAGAGGAGCAGGGAAGACTTTAGTGAGGGAAGGGCGTTTAGTACTTTGTGAGGGGAGGTGAGCGAGGTTAGTAGCATGTGAGGGGTGGTTTGGCAGAAAAGGCCTTCTAGAGGGGCCATGACCGGTGGAAGGTGTCTGAAGGGAGCAGAGGGAAGGAGGCCTTTTTGAGAGGAGGTGAAGGAAGGAAGGTGAGGGACTAAAGTCCTTTGTGAGCTGAGAAGTGAGGCAGGGAAGGCCTCTGTGGGGGAATCTCGGGGTACGAAAGCCTGGGGAGGGAGGGAAGGTACATCTTTAGAGGGCAGGCGCTTGAGGAGAGGCGGCGCAGTTAGGCTCACCCACGTCCCGTCCCCTCAACCCCCCACCCCTCCCGAGCCTGGTGCCGGCACTCACCATGACTGAGGTAGTAGCACATAAGCAGGAAGCCCCAGATGGTGAGCGTGAGCAGCCCGAACCGCTTGTTGGCCCACATCTTTAACAGAGAGTGCCGCGAATCAGCCTGGAGGCCGCGCAGCGACGCCTGCCAGTCAGGCTGAGGCGTGGTAGCTATGGCGGTCTCTCGCCCAAGGCTGCTGCCCCCGGGATGCGCCCCAGTCGCCGGGTTCTCCGCGCTGAACCTTATTTCACCATTTATCAGCCTCCAGCGCGCCCCCCACACCGTCTCAGTCACGGACCGGGCCCTCCCCCGCGTCGGCCTTGCTTCCGAAGGCATGGCGCCGGGCTCCCGCCTAACCGCGGCGTTGCCTCACTGCGCCTGCGCGGCGGTCCCGTGACCCAGAAGCCCCCAAGCGGTGATGGGTTGCGCTGCAGCCGTCAGGACTCTTGTCTTTCAACTCATTGCGCAGACTCCGCCCTTTCTAAGGTAAGATGGTGTAGTGCGCGCCTTCCACCCCCCACTCCAGGCCTGGCCTTTATAGGTGCTTGTTAGATGTTTGTGGCGTACGTGAATGGGGCTTAGGGCCGCACCAGTAGCGTGACTGTTTGTCATGGATCAACAAAAAGACAGTACTGGAATTTAGACTCCAACCTTCGCTGCTAATTCCTCCTCAGATTCATTCCTATGACCCTAAGAATAGCCACTAGCCAAATGTGGCTATTTAAATTTTAATTAAAATTAAATAGAATTAAGTCACAGTAGCCACATATCAAGTGCTTATGGCTCTCATATTGGACAGTGCGTACATGGAGCATTTGCACCATAGCCAAAAGTTGTCTTGGGCTGCGCTAGATGTGAAGAGTTACTGTACTGAATATGGTAGATGGTCAATAGATTGTTATACTGTGATAGGAGCTTTTAGGTGAGACCTTAAGGTTGAGGTAAAATAATAGCCAAAAGGTGGAAGCAACCCAAATATCCACCAGCAGATGAATAGATAAACAAAATGTGGTATATACAATAGAGCCTTAAATTCATAGAGACAGGAAGTAGAGTACAGGTTGGGGAGGATGGGGAGTTAATGCAAAATGAGTGTAGAGTTTCTCTTTGGGGTGATGGGAAAGTTCTGGTAATGAAGGGTGGGTGAGGGTAGCACAACACTGTGAATGTGATTAATCCCCTGAATGGTATGCTTGGGAGTGTTGAGCTGGGGAAGTTTATGTTGTATATATGTTTCCACAATTTAAAAAAAGGAGAAAGGGAGAGAGCGTGAGATTAAAGAGACAGTCACAACTAGAGGCAATGCAGTGGTCCTGTACTGGATCTAATAATGGAGGAGAAAGACCCAAGAGAACATTTCTGGAACATATAAAAAAAATTGGAGTATAGGACTGCAAGGTTTATATCAATGTTAAATTTCTTGAACTTGATAGCTGTACTTAAGATTGTTACGTAAGTGAACATCCTTGTTCTTAGGAAATGTACATGGAAGTATTATGTGCTCAAAGTGCATGATTGTTTCTAGCTACAACCCATACAGAAGCTAGAAAATAGAATGACAATGACAAATGTGGCAAAATATTAAAAGGTAGTGGATCTGTGGATCTGAGTGGGGGTTATGTTAGAGTTCTCTGTATGGGTTTTTTTAAAAATTTGTTTTGGAACTGTCCTGTAAATTTGAGATTATTTCAAAATAAAAAGTCAAAAAAATAACCATTTTGTAGATTATCAAATGTAAGTTTAAAATCACACACTAGCTTTACCCTTTTATCCTATACCTTAAAGGGAGCTAAATTTGATACTGGCCAACCCAGATACAATTAGGGAAGAAAATCTGTTGTATGGCATGAATACAAGAACTGCTTCATGAGATGGAACATACCATTGCTCAGAATGTAATTACTGTTCCTGTGGAGAATTGAGAATTGGCTTTTTTTGTTTTGTTTTCTTCTTTACTTTTTCCAAGCAACAACTCTCCCTTCCCCCTCCCCCGTCCCTTGACTCTATTTTTTTAATATCATCACAGACAGACATGAAAAGATGCTCGACCTCAAGTAATCAGGGAGTGCAAATTAAACTAACCATGAGATATGAGGCTCAGGAAGTCACTTCCAGAACTATTGGATCTAGAGAAAATACTATATAAGCTGAGACCTGGAGATTAGAAACCTGATGCCAGAAATGTTGGCGTCAGACCTTCACCAGCAAAAAATGGATGTCTTGCAAGCCGCTTTGCTCCCATTTGACTCAGCTTGGAATGCAAGCATGATGTAATTGCATCTGATTGGTAGTACTAGATGGTATCCAAACCCTGTTTGCAAAGTGTGGCAGTTTGAAGCTGGGTGGACCCCAGATCATGTCCTTAGAGCTAATCCATTCCTGTGCATGTAAACCTATTGTAGGGGGGAACTTTTGATTAAATTATTTTGGTTAAGGGCCATTGATTAGATTGTGTGACCCAGGTTGGGTCTCAGTCCTCTCACTGGAGTCCTTTATAAATGGGAAAAACATGCAGAGACACAGAGAAAAACTCCTAGAAGCTGAGAGAGGAAACCCCACAAGCCAAAAGCTGAAATCAGTGGAACCCAGGAGAGAGAAAGCCACAGGAGCAGAGAGAAAGCTGGAGGCAGCCAGAAGCTGAAAGCAATGGAGCCTGGAGGAGAAGGCAGAGACCAGCAGATGCCGCCACTGTGCCCTGCCATGTGTCTAATCACCCATAGGTGCAGGTCAGGGAGAAAGTATCTGCTGATGGTGCTTTGATTTGGACATTTTCTCAGCCTCAAAACTGTAAGATTATAAGTTAATAAATCCCCATTGTAAAAGCCAGCCCGTTTCTGGTATATTGCCTTGGCAGTCTTTAGCAAACCAAAACACAAGGGAACTGGGAGATGTAGGTTTTAGCTTTCTAGCTTCTGCAATATAGGAAGGCACACTGTAGAGATTGGAATGGATGTTGAGCAATCCACTACCACCTTCAATAGCCTCACACCCATCCAGATGAGAGCTACTGCCACCCAGACACACTCCACCTCTGATGGACGCACACTAGAACCTTCATCCTACTGTGAAGAAATTACTCTAAATTCTCATACTTTTCTTTTCTATGCTGTCATTCTCCACAAATGAATTGAAATTTACCTTCCCACTGATAAACTCTCCCTGGGTTAATCACTGCTCAGGGAACCCTTTTCCATAGATACTTTCACAAAAATGATAGTTTGATGTTCTTTCGTAATCTGTAACAAACATTCCACAACAATGTAAAGTGTTGATGGAGGGGTGATGTATGGGAATCCTGCACATTATGCATGATTGTCTTGTAAGCTCACAACTTCGAGATATATATATATATATATATAGAGAGAGAGAGAGAGAGAGAGAGAAGGGGGGGAGGGAGGGAGGGAAGGGAGGAAAGTTAGATAGGTTTGAATACTGTACCAGAGGAACACAGAGGTGGCCTGGAGGCACCAGCAAAAATTATGGAGAAGGGACCCTTAAATTGGGGCATTGAACATTGAGTAGAAAATATCCAGGCAAACAAGGCAGGAAAGGTGTTTTTCATGGAAGAAAGAGCCTGAACAGAGACTTGTAGAGAATGAAAGGGGATGATAGTTATGGTATGTTTGGGAATCAGGGATAGATATTCTACTAAAAGCATGTCCCAACCTAACCTTTAAATCTTTTCCTCCAAACCAACACCTCCTCCTGACTTTCCTTTCCCTGGGAATGTCCTCATTACACTCTTAATGCCTTCAACTCAAATCTTGGGGTCATCGCGGACTCTATCCCTCACACCCAGTTAGATGCCTACTGATTTTGCTTCAGAATGCTCAAGTCCACTCCTCCCTGCTATTCCTATTGCAACATTCCTAGTTCAGACCCTCCTTGCTTCTTCCCTAGGCTAAAAAGTTTCCTAAGTGATCTCCTTGCCAATAGTGTCTCAGTTCTAATCCACTCTACTCACTTCGAAGGTATCTTCCTACTGAAATAGCTCTGCTGGCTCCCTGAGGTCCCACAGCCTAAAGGATAATAACAAATCTGTTCCCTCCTTCTTGGAGCAGTCTCTTTCTTTGGCATCTTTCAATCTCCACCTCCAGATTTTCCCATGTATCTGGCTGCTACCTTGCTTTTACTCTGCTGGATCCTCCTCTTCTACTCAACATCTAAGTATTGGAGTTCCTCAGGACCCTCCTCTCAGCTCTCTTCTCTTTCCTTCCTCACTCTACACTATCTCCCCAAAGAAACACATCTTACTTGCCATCTATCTGCTGATGATATAGAAAATTACATCTCCGGGTTAGATCTCTCTTCTGATCCTATCTCCACTTGGATGACTCATAAGCACTGAAAACTCACCTCTAAAATTGAAGGAATCTTTGTCCACCACAAATCTGCATTTTCTCTAGTGTTCCCTATCTTAATCAGTTGCTCAAGTGAGAAATCTGGGAGTCCCCCTTGATTCCTCCATATCTCTCAATCCCCATTCAATCAACAAACCCTCCTTATTCTGCCTCCTAAACTATGTGTGATGATTAGTCAACTTGACTGGGCTATAGTTTCCAGTTATTCAATTAAACATTAATCTAGGTGTTGCTGTGAAGGTACTTTGTAGAAATAGTTAACATCTACAGTTGACTTTAAGTAAAGGAGATTACCTTGATAATCTGGGGGCGCTTCATCCAATCAGTTTAAAGTCCTTAAGAGCAAAACTGAGGCTTCCGTGAGGAAGAGGAAATTCTCCTTCAAGACTACAGCATCAGGGGAACGGATGTGGCTCAAGCAGTTGAGAGCCCACCTCCCACATGGGAGGTCCCAGGTTCGGTTCCCAGTGCCTCCTAAAGAAGACAAACAAACAACAAGCAGACAACGAGCAGGAACAAACAAGCAGAGAATGAGCAAAAAAACCCAAACAAAAGAGCAGGGAGCGGATGTGGCTCAAGCAGTTGAGCACCTGCCTCCCATACGGGAAGTTCCGGGCTCAGTTTCCCGTGCCTCCTAAAGAAAAAACAAACAGACAACGAGCAAAAAAAGCCAAACAAACAAACAAAAAAAACCCAAGCAGACAATGAGTCCAAACAATGAACAAAAATGAGCAAACAGACAAGGGAGCCATCTGGGGGGTGGGGACTGCAGCATCAACTCCTGTGTGAGAGTTTCCAGTCTGTGATTTCAAACTTGCTAGCTCCCACAATGGCATAAGATAGTTCCTTGAAATGAAAATGAATATGTGTATGTGTACAAACACAGACACCCCCCCCACACGTACTTGTTTTGTTTCTCTGGAGAACCCTAAACCACTATGTCTCTAATCTAGCCACTGCTCTCTGTTTCCATTGCCTCCCACATCAACTCTCAACCAGACTCCTGAAATAATCTCATAACTTGGCACTTACCTGTAGTCTTGCCCACTCTAGTCCATTCACCACACTGTGACCATTGTGTACTTGTGAAAAGGTAAGTCTGATCATGCCACTCTCCTGCTTAATACTGTTCAACAGCTACTGATTTCCCTGACAATCCAAATTCCTTTCCCTGATTTATGAGAGCTCATCTGCTTTGCATCTTACCTGCCCCAGTTTCTTGTTTTTATGCCATTGCCATACCAAACTTCCCTGGACTCCTAATGCACTCTTCTGCCTTTTGCATATGCTTTCCCCTCCTTTCCACTGAGGTAACTCCTCCTCCTCCTCAGGCCTCAGCTTAAATACTACTACTTTTTCATGAGTTCTTCCCAGACCAGCTTAGATCTCTTTCCTATACCTCCCCATATTGTTAGGTTATAATGCCATTAATCATGTGGTTCTTGGAGGTAAAAAATAGAATTGGCAGCTACTTCAGAGAGAGAAAGAGGGGTCGGATGTGGCTCAACTGGTTGGGCGTCCGTCTCCCATATGGAGGGACCCAGGTTCGATCCCCGGGACCTCCCAGTAAAAAAAAAAAAAGAGAGAGAAAGATATGCTCAATGTTTACTGCCACCTCCAGTCACTGTTTGGGAGCATTTTCAGGGCAAGATGGCTTGAGGTAGCCATACATCTGACTAGTGGCTTTTCTTGATTTACAATGAGTCAGGATTCCTCTGTTAAACAAACATGCTTCCAAACCTTGGATCCAATTTTAGCACCCCATCAACAAGGTGGGAGAGGTGAAGAATGCCCGTTTCCCCCCATCTGGGGACTTGGCATGAGACACCAAGGTATCTAGAAAATCCCTCATTCTTTGGGGTTTATGAGGGAGACTAAAGATGATAAAATTCCAAAGTCTCAGTGCCTTAAAACAACAAAGATGTATTCTCGCTGTCCTGATTTTGTGATAATCAGGGTAGGCTAAACATTCACTATATGAGAAACCATGCATGTGTCCCCAGACCTAATTTTTCTCCCTAGGTCTGGTTTTTAGAATGCTGGTGATAAACTAAGCCTGATTTATTATATGACCATCCTGTATGGGAAATGACTGTAACTCTAGGTATTTTTGGTTAGTCTTAAGAGCTATAGCAGGGGGACGGATGTGGCTCAAATGGTTGGGCATCCGACTCCCACATGGAGGGACCTGGGTTCGATCCCTGGGACCTCCTGGTAAAAATTGAAAAAAGAAAAATATAGAAAGCGCACAGGCCGCCAGGCCCCTTGCACAGGTGCGCCACCAGGCCCACAAGCAGGTGAGCCCTCAGGCCCCGTGCACAGGTATGCCATCAGGCCTGTGGGTGGGCCGTCAGGCCCTGCTGAGCTATGCAGCAAGATGATTATGTAACAGGAGAGTGACACAAGGGAGAGCCAATATGAGATGTGCCGAAAAACCAGGAACTAAGGTGGCACAGGCCGTAGGACACCTCTCTCCCACATCAGCGGTTCCAAGGATTGAATCCCAGTGAAGACAGGAGGAGAAGGATGAGAAGAGAGGGCAGGAAACGGACATAGAGTTGTCCAGCAAATGGACACAAAAACAGCAAAAACAGGGTGGGGGGTGGTAAAAATGGGTAAAAGTAAATAAATAAATCTTTTTTTAAAAGTGAAAAAACAAACAAAAAAACAAAGAGGGAAGCAGATGTGCACAAGCAGTTGAGTGCCAGCCTACCACATGGGAGGTCCTGGTTCAGTTTCTGATGCCTCCTAAAAACGAGCAAGACAGTGAGCTGACACAATGGGCTGGCACGGCAAGCTGATGCAACAAGATGACACAATGAAGAGACACAATGAGGAAACACAATGGGAGACACAACAAGCGGGAGTGGAGGAGGCTCAAGCCATTGGGTGCCTCCCTACCACACGGGAGGTTCTGGGTTTGGTTCCCGGTGCCTCCTAAAAAGAAGACAAGGACACAACGAACAGACACAGAGATCAGACTCTTGTTCATGCTACATGTATTTTAGTTTTCCTTGGCTGCTCAAGCAAATATCATGTAACGGGTTGGTTTAAACAATGGGATTTTAGCTTATGGTCTGAGGGTAGGAGAATTCCAAAATTGAGGCATCAGTATGGTGATGCTTTCTTCCCAAAACTGGCATTCTGACGCTGGCTGCTGGTGATTCCTTGTTCCTGGGCTCCTCTCTCACATGGTAATGCACACGGCAGCCTCTACTGGCCTCTCTCTTCCTTTCTGGGTTCCATTGACCTTCTGCTCTTGCTTTCTGTGCCTTTCTCTCTATCTGTCTGAGTTTCCTTCTGTTTATAAAGGACCCCAGTAATAGGATTAAGACCCATCCTCACTGAGGTGGGCCATAATTTAACTGAAGCAATCTCATCAAAAGATCTTACTTACAATGAATGGGTCACACCCACAGGGATGGATTAAGTTTAAGAACATGTTTTTCTGGGATACATAGCTCCAAACCACCATAATGCCCAAAACAGGTTGGCAGGGGTAATGTGGAATTAGAAGACAGTGTGGCCCACCACTCCCTCCCAGCAATAAAGTTTGTATAAGGGGAATGTTTTCTTTCTCACTTCCAGGTATGTGATACTGTTTCTGCTGCATCATCCTGCAGGCTTTGGAAGTACAGGAGGCTCTGGCGACTCAACCTAATCTGTAGCATTTATCGGGTGGGATTGCAATGCGTGTGAGCTAGCATGTACACACCAATTATGCACTTGGACAAAGGGACCATGAGCCCGATCTAATCAAATAAGCCAACAGCATCTGCAGTCGTTGTACTGAGTCTCTTGGTTATAAGTAAAACCAGTCCCAAATCCTGGCAGGGACATTGATTTATCAGGGACCTGATCAGGTCCAAGAATGACTGTTCCTTGGACTCCGAGCATGTTGGATCCTCTCCCACCCCACCTGTTTCCCAGGCTACATGGACTAGGGTGTAAAGTTAATCTCCTTGAGGAGGGCAGGGGACTGGGCTCCAGGCTAAGTTTGCTTTTGGTTTGAACAGGCTCATATCTGAATTGAAGGACCCTTTTAGTAGCTGGGCTAATAAAAACCAGTCTCTCAGGTGGCATGGGGTCTGTGGGTGTGGGGAGTGTCTTTGAGGGTCTCGTTTTAGCAGTGCTAAGATATAGCAAGCTGTATTAGTTAGGGTTCTCTTGGGAAACAGAATCAACAGGACATATCTGTCAATAATATGAGATTTTAAAAGAGTCTCTCATGCTACCATGGGGATGCACAAGTCCAAGTTCTGCAGGCAGGCTGCAAACCAGGGGCTCCGATGAAAGTCCAGCGAGGGTCCTTGATGAGTTTCTGGGAGACGCTGGCTGTCCAAAGATGAGCTGGGAAATTCTCTCTGAATGTTGAAATCACTTAGCCTTTTAAGGTATTTAACTGATTGGATAAAAGCGTCACCCATTGCTGATGATATAATCTTCCTGATTGATGCAGATGTAATCAGCCATCCATGCAGTAAACTCACTGGTGACCAAAGTCCATAAATGCTCTTGTATTACAATTAGCCCAGTGCTTGCTGGAACAAACACCTGGACACAATCACCTGGCCGAGTTGACACATTAGCCTAACCATCACAGTCCACCCCTTGTCAACTCGGCAACCATACACATTACCCTAAACCATACTTTGTCTCTAAGTAAAAACAATAACAGACAAGCATACATATATATTTCCACCTAACAATGTTCAACTCCCCTGCGTACAACCGGAAACGCATTAATTCCCTACAGAATAGGTGCAAGTCCTTGGGTAATATTCACTCTTAAACTTGACATCCTTAAATATTATGATGTGAAATTAATACAACTTTTCATATGATAGGGCAAAAAGTTGGGGAAGAAAACAAAGAAATTCATTTTGTGTACATATACAATCATACTCATAACAAAACAAGGAAGAAGGGTTCATAACTATTACAGTCCTCGTTTCTGTAACTGGTCACACGGTTGAAGTTCATATTTATCACTACCTTCTTCCACTACCCATTCCATGTTCCCGTTACCTTCAGCAAGCACTTTGGCTGGCCGTGGTTCTTTGCCTGGTGGGGTGACCCAAGCTTTCCTTCCCGAAGATTCTGGGCCATTGTTAGTCCTGCTTGAATTGGTTTGTTGCAATTTTCTATTGACTTTAATCACAGGGCATGGCAGTACTAGGAGATGCCCTAGAGGATCTCTTGCATTCCAGGCAAACTCTTTTCTACCCCCATTATGTAGATGTAGTCCTATTTCCCCTTGATAGTCAGATTCAATCACCCCACAGTACAGTAATTCCCTTCTTTGCCTGTTGATTCACAGGTAAGAGGAGCCCAAAGTGGCCAGGTGGCAGTCTTAACTTCCAGTTCAATGGAATCATTGTTGTGTTCCCTGGTGGCAGCACTCCTCCTTTTGGGACTAAAACCTGTAGATCAGTAGAGCTTAAGGTTGCAGGGACAGGAAGCAAAAATTTTCCTATTGGGTCACTAGGGGTAATAGTGAGTGGTGCCACTCCCATTTCCACCCCTTGATTCCTGGACCCACGAATCCAGGTTATGGGAGAAACAGCACCATAGAGAGGATGCTGATTCAGAGCATCCACAGCCTCCTGGAGAACATTGCCCCAGCCCTGCAAGGTATTGCCACCTAGTTGGTGCCATAATTGAGTCTTCAAAAGGCCATTCCACCATTCTTTTAATCCAGCTGCTTCAGGGTGATGGGGAACATGGTAAGACCAGTGAATTCCATGGGCATGTGCCCATTCCTGCACATCATTTACTGTGAAATGGGTTCCATGATCAGAAGCAATGCTGTGTGGAATGCCATTGGCGGTAGATAAGACATTCAGTAAGTCCACGGATGGTAGTTTTGGAAGAAGCATTGTGTGCAGGAAATGTAAACCCATAGCCAGAGTAGGCGTCTATTCCAGTTAAAACAAACCATTGCCCCTTCCATGGTGGAAGTGGCCCAATGTAGTCAACCTGCCACCAGGTAGCAGGCTGGTCACCTCGAGGAATGGTGCCAATGAGTGTGGGTCTCTGCTGCTGGCAGATTGGGCTTTCAGCAGTGGCGGTAGCCGGGTCAGCCTTGGTGAGGGGAAGTCCATGTTGCTGAGCCCATGCATAACCTCCATCCCTACCTCCATGTCCACTTTGTTCATGAGCCCATTGGGCAATGACAGGAGTGGCTGGGGAAAGAGGCTGAGCATTAGCCACAGAGCGGGTCATCTAATCCACTTGATTATTAGACTCTTCCTCTGCTGAAGTCACCCTCTGGTGAGCATTCACGTGGGACACAAATATGTTCATGTTTTTTGCCACTCAGTAAGGTCTATCCACATAGCTCTTCCCCAGACCTCCTTGTCACCAATTTTCCAATCATGTTCCTTCCAAGTCCCTGACCATCCGGCAAACCATGAGGCTTAGCCAGAGGCTAAGCAGTGTAGGCTTCTGTTTGGCTGGGACCCACCTCAGGGCTGGAAGGAGGTCTGGACCCCCTGGGGCAGGCTGGAGGCTGGATGATACAAGGCTGACAAGGTGTGGCCTCCACAGGGCAGGCCATTGCAGGTTTATCTGGTAAAGTCTCAGCAGAATTTAGGGCTCCAGTGTCCCCACCAATATTATCATCATCCCATATGTCTCCATTCCACTCCTTTCCAATCAATGTCTTCACTTTTAATTGCAGAAACCCTGCGAGGTTGAGATTTTAGTTTCCTCTGTAATTCTGCGACTATTCCAATGAGAGTCTGGGTTTGATTCTCAGTTATCTCAAGTCTGTGGCTACAGGAGAGAAGATTTTCTTTCAAGGCACACATAGAAACTTTCATATCATTCATGCAGCATTTAAGTTTCACATTTGAAGACTTTAGCTCATCTCTTTCTTTTTTAACTGTATCCAGAGTATCTAGGAGGAGCCAGCCAACGTCATACTTTTTGGCTCCACAAAATTCTGTTAAGAGTGTTGAAAACACTCTCACCCAGATCTTTGCTTCTTATAAGCGTGGAAGTAGGGGAATCCAGTGATGCTATTTTGCATATCTCTATTGCCAGCTCACACCATGGAATGTTAACAACCTCTTCATTATCGGAAAGGGAGTCATTAGTACCCTTGAATCCAATTTTAGTAAAGACCCAATTACAAAACTCACAGAACCACCTCAGACATCCCATGTTTAAGACTCTGTTCCTCAAGAACCACTCCCGGTACCAAGCGGTATTAGTCAGGGTTCTCTCGGGAAACAGAATCAACAGGAGATATCTGTCAATCATATGAGATTTTAAAGAGTCTCTCATGTGACCATGGGGATGCACAAGTCCAGGTTCTGCAGGCAGACTGCAAACCGGGGGCTCCAATGAAAGTCTGATGAAAGGTCCTTGATGAGTTTCTGGGAGAAGTTGGCTGTCCAAAGATGAGCTGGGAAATTCTCTCTGAATGTTGGAATCACTTCCCCTTTTAAGGCATTCAACTGATTGGATAAATGAGTCACCCATTGCTGATGCAATCTCCCTGATTGATGCAGATGTAATCAGCCATCCATGCAGTAAACTCACTGGTGAGCGAAGTCCATAAATGCTCCTGTATTACAATTAGCCCAGTGCTTGCTGGACCTAACACCTGGACACAATTACCTGGCCCAGTTGACACATTAGCCTAACCATCACACTAGCTAACCACCTAGTTTCTTCCACTGGACCATTCTCCAATGACACCGGAGGCTTTGGAGCTTTCCTGGCCAGACAGTGGGGAGAGTGAATGGCCTTCATCTTCAAAGGGTGCCTTCTCACCCAGGACTTCTTTGCATCATTTTCTTATGAGGGTTTCCTGAATGCCTGCTCTACTAACTGCAGCCGTTTTTGTTTCCTGCACCCTTCTCTTTTCTCTGCAACCTCCTTAAAGTGATTTGGGTTGCTTATTGATACATTGGCCTTTCAGTTTTCCCCAACTCCTTACCTAGCAGTCCCTTTGTTCAAGACCCAGAGCTATAATGTGCTGCCTGAGGGAGCGTCAGAGGGAAGTCTGGAATGGTGCCCTTCTATTGCCTTTTTATTTCTGCAGAGACCTGGCTCACCTTCCAGGGCCCCTTACGTCCATTATCCCCTTTTAGGTTGGGCATAACAAAAGCAGAAAGAGCAAAGTTAGGGATGTCCTCTTCATGGAAAGTCCTACCAACTCTTCCAGCACTGTAGGAATTAAGGTCATTTGGTCTGATGCCCAGATTTTCCATAGAACCATGCTAAAATGCCAAGGTGTCTAGAAGCAGCTACTGCCTCAGTAGGGATGTCCCACTTTGCATTCAGGGTCCCAGGGAAGTCTCCTCTTTGTAGCTACCTGAATACAATTTCCCTGAGTTCAAGAAAAAGGCAGGCCCATCTGCTCCCTCCCCCTTGGTCAGACTAGCTAATTTATTTGGCAACAGGGGATCCCGCAGTAATACCCAAATGTTCATCATTCAACTTTGTTGATTTCATGGTTGGTCTCATCATGTTCCCTGTCATTGTATTAAAGCGCCTCAGGCTGTACATCAATTCTCCCCAAAAGGCCCCTGGATGGCACACTGCACAATAAGTTTCAAATCTAAGTGGTTATGTTGAATCAACTATCCCAATGGCACTTGGGGTGAAGGGCTCTTTTCTTCCATCTTCTTTTTCCTTAGGGCTCTCAAGGGCTGGCACACTTGTGAGGGAGTGCCAAGGGATCAAACCATTTCACTCTTGTCCCTTATCAATTTCATTCTGCCTTATGAGGCGGTCTTCCAGGGCCTTTGTGGCACATGGACACAAATGAGCACAATAACATGCTCACCAGCAATTTTAGCCCAGCCAGGTTTCCCACCACAGAACTAGGAGGGATGTTCACCATCCCTGGTATGGCTTGGTTGATCCCTTTTTCAGTTTCCAAATGGCCAGAATTGGAATGAGTGAAGTTTGCGTTTATGTTGTGCCCCATTTGTGATGAGGTGAGTGAAGGCAAACCTTGCAACTGGCATGCAGTATGAGCAAAAGGAAAAGGTTTTAGAGGGACTTACCAGCAAGGTGTCAGGAAGAACATACACATGGACATCATTACCTCATGCAGCAAGACTTGAAGAGGAGGCTGTGCTCCAGAGGAAGTGTATTTCTTTCCTGTTAAGTCTACAGGGTAAGCATGACAGCAGTCTTCCATGCAGAGAAATCAGGGCTTGCGTAAATGCTAAGAAGTCCGAATTTAGATGTTAAGGGAACACTAGCTGCTAGCCAACTGTAACTAAACTGGTTTGGTTCTGCAGGGCAAAGGGGAAGCTCCAGGTGGCCAGGAAGTTGGATTTGGAAGTCTGGGCCCCCAGTTCCATCTAGTTGGTTACCAGGCAACTTGAGGGCTTCCTGGAATCCAATCCGCCTGTACCTCCATGGTTGATAAAATGTAAATCTGATTAACATAGTATTTAGGCCCTCCTTGACCATCTTTCCAGTCTCACTTTCCTCTCTGCCTCATTCTACGTTCTAGTCAGTGAACTCTTGGAAGCTCCCAAATACACTCTGCTTTTTCATGCCTAGATCGTTGGCCCCATCATCCTGGCTAAGTCCTCTGTCCTCCAGGTCTTAGGTAAGATTTCACATCACCTGAGAAACCCTTTACTGACACCACACAACCTCCAATTTGGTTTGTGCCCCTCTTACATGGCCCCACTCCCCACACCCCAATGCAGTTTAGCACTTACCATACTATACACTAAAACTGTCCATTGATTCACAGAGTTCTCCCACTTGACCTTCTTGAGTGCCTGAAATATTCTTTGTACCTCCAAGAAGCTTGTGAAATACATGCTATATATAGTCAATGTTCAGGAAATATTTAATTAGAGAACTAGATGAAATCAGGTGGGTGGTTCCTTACCACTCACACTGTAGCTTTGTCCACAGAAAATATGAACACTTTATTAATGCATATGTCACTTTGGAGTTAGGGTACCATAGTGACCTCTTGCTTTAACCCAGGAAGAAACTGAAACACAGAGGTGTGGTAACTTGTCAAATATCACAGAGCTATTTAATATTCTGGTTAAGTGTGGAATCTACCCGATTCTCCCCGTTCAGTGTTCTTTCCACTGCACAGCTCCTCATGCTCCTTTCTATTGTGTGCTATCCATGCTCCACTGGCAACTGATGGATATACATTCCTTGAGCACTAGTATTTGTTCTTTGATGCAAATAGGTATTATCTCCAGGGAAATCTGACAAGAATGCCTTAGTACTTACTAAAAGAACTTTATACTTGAACAAATTAACACTAGAATTCTCCCCCCCCAATCATAAGTCATCCAAGTTCTGTATGATACTGAGTAATGATAATATATCCCAGGATTCCCCATAACCACGTAACCACCTTCTGTTGACACTTAATCTTCCTTCTGATTTTCAATCTGCCCTTGCAATGAAGTGCACAGTATACAGAAATGGGTGGTAAGACCATTAAGCACTCAATTTTGAACCTTAATCTTTATTTAGCAAGTGCAATTTTCAGAGACTTTTAATGCCTCTCCCACTGAATCCTTAGAATTAAAAAAAAAAAAAAAAAAAAAAAGGTTATCTCCCTCTTCTTTTGAGGAAACTTCCTGAGAGGAATTGAAAGAAAACTCTTTAAAAGTCCCTAAATAAAATAAACACAGAGGAAGAGATACTCAAGATTTAAATACTGTGACTCATTAAGTCTTCTGAGCAATCAAGACAAGCACCTGGTAATAGCTAATTCAGAATAATGAGTTATCAGAGGTGCTGGAGGTTCATGAGGGAAAGAGATGCTATTTATTGGCTATGAAACAGAAACTGGCTCAAATAGAGGTCAGTATCACTATCTTGACTGTGAAAGGCTCTACATTATATTCCAAACCAGGAGCCCTGAGATAGTTATCCAATGAGGAGAAATGCCTCTGAATGAGCCAAGTTGAGTCTCAAGCCCACTGCTGCTAACAGGCTGTTCTCGTGTAGCAGTGGAGACTACTCTGAAACAGGGACAGTCACTTGAAACGTTTTGCCTACCCACCTGTAATGGACTGTGCCCAGCTCTCTGAGGTGTCAATATCTTTCAGGATTTAAGGAAGAGACCAGAGGTAGGTGGAACAGGTAACAAAGAACCACGAAAGCACCAGAATGAAAAACTAGAATGGTAGAAAACAAAGCAGTATTTTTTTCTGGAAAACTACCGATGTAAAGGAGACTGTCCTGCATCGTTGGATCATTTGGGATTCATACACTGGGTGAAACTTTGACAGTCACCTCTATGTTTCTACCTATTTTCAAGGCTCTAGGCTGTGCCAGAGTTCCCTGCATTGACCACGATAGCCAATTCTAAGGCACATTCTCCTACACATCTGCCATTTATTTTATTACTGAGATGTGGACATCTCAAGTTTTTTCTTTCACTAGACACATTTAATATTTTCCAAATGACAAGACATAGATGTGTGTTTAATGTGATTTAGTGGCATCCTAGGTAATTAATGTGTTGAAACTTTATAACTGAGACTATGGAGAGTTATTTTCAAATATCTCCATTTTTGCCCTTTAAAGTCACATAAAATATTATTTACAAGGCATATATGCTTTGAATGATAACCACCCCCTCTTGTTCCTTAATGATATTAAATTTTGACATACTTAAAAGATTTAAAACCAGGAGCAAACATCTGTCAGACTAATTTTTTGCTTTTTCATAAGTGCAACTTTTTAATAAAAATTTACATCTAGATAAACAATCTTCAGGTTTTTGAAACTTTAATAAGATTTTAAAAACATGACTTTAAACTGAAAAAAAAAAACATACACGTTTAGCACACAAATATTGTAATATGAATAAACTCCAACTCCATTTGAAAACATGTGAATCAAATTACATAAGTTTTAGAAGTTAGTAATTCACACTTAAGCAAGTTAGCGTCTTGCTGAATTCAGCCTTTGTAAAAAATAGACTTAGTGCATATTATAATGGTACAATGTGTTTTTGTACCATTTTGTTGATTTTTTTTTTTTTACTTTTTAAACAATATTAAGTTCTTGAAAACTGGTAGATAACAGCTAACTTCCTATGACGTGAAATTTCCAATGGTAACAGATAAATTTCGTAACAGAACACTTTCTATAGATTTCTTTTCCTATCTTAAAATTTTAAAAGCAATCATTTGTAAGGATTGCATCAACATCAATTTAGCAGAGGAAGATCAAACTTTATTGAAACTGCTTGCATACAAAATATATTGCACTATAACCAAACAAATGTTAACATAAAATCCAATCTGTTGTAGCTAATATGTACAGAGAATATTGCCCAAGAGCAGATACATTACAAGGTCATTCTACCTTGGTTAATTATCTACAGTATTTTAAACCAAACAGCTTACAGATGATGTGTGCAAGGTACCAATTTCTGTTTTCAAATACTATACATTCCCAAAATAAATAACTAGAAATCAACATTAATGTTTGGCAATACTTTTTTAAAAGACTTTTTAATATTCGTTAAATCATGTGCAGTTTGTTGCCATTTTTATATGCTTATTTGTATGCAAGGAAAAGTAACGGTAAAATGAAAATTCAAAGAAACAAACTCACAAAATACATCAGAGGCAGAACTTAGGTTTGTACGGCTCTGTACAGATTCAGTGGTACCCCTATTCGGAGTTATTTTTTAAGAAAAATATAACATCTTAGAGTGAAGGTCCTTCACATATTTTTCCTCAGTAAATTTCATTCAATAAAAACAAAACAAAACAAAACAAAAAACCCAACATGTAAAAAAAAAAAACAAACAAAAAAAAAAAACAAAAAAAAACAAAACCCACAAAAAACCCAAAAAACAAAAACAAAAGAAAACATATTATTTGTTAACCAATTGTAGTCTGCTTTCCAATTCTGCTTATACATTAGACCTCATATTTCAAATTTTACAAAACAATTAACCTGCTTCTGGATGTTTCTTAGACAGAGTACCTGTACTTTACAGGATTGTTATGCACACATGGAAATGACCTTCTATCTCCCCGAAACAAGTTTGAAATTAAAATATGAAAAAGTTCACAAAACTTGGGGAAGATAAAATAAAAAAGGCTTTAAGTTAAAATTGGTCATCAGGCCAAAGAGCAGGCACATCCCACTAACTTTCGACCAGGAAGTTTTGTTCCTAGCTGAAAACGTTTTAGCCTCTCTCAAATGAAAAGATAGTTATTTCTTCTGTCTATACAGAAAAATTACACATCCCTCTCAATAACACTATTTGTCAAACTTCAGTGCAACAAAACAAAACAAAAACAAGTCCTATTCTTTATACTGCCTAACCTGATGTTTATGTAAGGAAAAAAAATATGGAAAGCATGCATTCTTCTATAAAGTACTAATGTTTGACAGGGTTTGCTACATCTTTAACATTTAGTGTTTTCCAACTTATCTTCCCTGAACTCAGCATCCAAATATAATATTCCTACCTGCCAAGATATAAAAAAGGCACAGATCATACAACTTTTTTTTTTTTGCTAATGAAAATGACAAATGTAACATCACACACATTTCAAGGTCCACTAAAATACCAGAAAAGTGGACCAAAACATAAACTGACACAGGACATGAAATGACATAGCATTTCATGGAGACTTCTAGATGAGATTGAAAACAGAAGTCTAATACGGTTACCATAAATGCTATTTATTCAGAAAAACTGACATGTACTGGTGAGTTATCACCCAACGCAGGAAAATGGTCCAAATTAACAGAGTATCACTGCTGAGTACTTTAAAAAATAAAACAAACTAAATCCTGTCCTGAAGTGCTAAGTATACTTAAAAGCAATGTTTCAAAATTCAAGATTTGTTTTTGCGCAAACTGAAAACTGTTGCTTATGGCCAATACCAAAAAAATTTAAGTCTTAACAGAATTTGTGTTCATTTCATGCCCTGCGCCATCTTGCCTACTATTTGTCTTTGGCCTAACAAAGTTTTCTAACATGGAATAAGAATTACGGAAATGGTATAGGAAATACAGCTTCGGAATTATTCAACAGTTTAGGGTACTCCATTCACGAGTGGTTGCTGACCATCCACGTTGTCTGGCTTTTCCTTCTTCTGGTTACGATCTTTACCCGTGCGCAGCCGATTACCTTCACTGGAGGTATTCTGTAATGTTTTAGTGTGGACACTCCTTTCATTATTGCAGTCAACTCTGATCTAAAACAAGTTATAGTTATTATATATATAGACCATCTTCAATTGTAATCTGTAATTGGCCTGACAAGAAATTTAAGCCTAAAGTGGAAATTCCACATGTTAAAGGGGGAAATGGAGGTGGGAAGAGAAGTAGTCTAAGAAATTAAGATAAGGTAGGATCTTAATTTGGTTTTAAAACATTCTTCTTTCCTGGAACATATTGATCATCTCAATGCATCCAAGTTTAGATTAAAAACTCAAAATCCTACTGTGTTTTCTGCTAAGCAGAATAAAGCAGTAAGAAACACAGTTAAAATGAATTATTATTACCAACTACCAGAAGATATGCATGACTATAGGACTAGAGTTCAAAAAGAACAGGTTATTCTCCAAAGATGGTGAAACCTAGAAAAGAGAACAAAGTAATGTCCTCCTATTCTGACTTTACCAGGATAAGAACTCAACTAGCCTTTATTTTACTACGTCTTTAAATTTATCATAGGTATGATTAAGTTTCTCTATACTGAGGGCTCTCATCATCTTTTAGTAGAAAAATATGAGAATTGGTTTATACTAGTTTGTACTTCAGTAAGGCAAACCAGATGATCCTATGAATTAACTTTGTCTTAGGAATAAGAACAGTATAGGAAACTTGAAGAAGATAATCTGTAGGACTGGAATCCTAGGAATGGATGCAATTTAAAATATAGTATTCTTAAGATCTACAAAATATTTCAGTGCCAACTGAACCCTTAAACACTGCTAACAGAATTTCAGATGCTGCACAAAAGATAATAATGACCAATGGGCCTAAAGCAACTACCAAATATCGATCTGTTTCAAATACAAATGCTAAATATATCCCAAAATGTTCAAGTGTTGGGTCTGAGTGTATGTTTTAAATGTTTCGCTGTCAAGGGTTCAATGTTTTGATTTGTATCAATTCTCACAGAGAATACACAAACTTTATTTAGAAAATCATTTTAATTATAAAAATAATTATAAATATGAATCCTTTTAACCAATATTATAAAATTACCCAATTAATCATGTTAGTTAAAGGGGGGAATCACAAACTGGTACATAAACATCTTAAATCTTTGTATATATGTACATTAATTCGCCAATCTCTTTATCTAGGTCCAAGGTCTTTTCTATGCTGGTCCTTAAGAACCTGTCAATAGTTGACAGCTACTCAGAATTGCTATTTTTTCTAAGGAATATTCCATCATAAAATGTTCTTGCTCTAAAAAAAAAAAAGGTCTCTCCCTAACTTGGATGTTGGTCCCCAACCAGTCCACAGTCAGGAAGAGACCTTAAGGAATTAAGAATTAAAGAAGTATAAGAGAACATGGGTTCTGGGAGTCAGACACCAGGGTCTGAATACCACTCAACCACATGCCAGCTATGTGTTGCTGACCAAAGGATGGAACCTCTCTAAGCCTCGGTTTATTTACTTATAAATTACGGAATAATAAAACTACTTACCTTAGTGGGCTGCTGTAAGATTAAATGAGATAAAACACACAAAGCCCTAAGCAAACGTGCCTGGAAGTGCTCAGGGATAATTTTTTTTAAAAAAAAATTAATGAGTTCAGAGCACAGGCAATGACCAACTCAAAACAGACCCCCAAAACAGACTCTGGTTGTAAAGAAGCCATGGACTGATTGTGCACGTACCAGCTGAATATCATCAGCCTATCATGATAATTAGTCATGATACAGATACCTCCTTTTCCTTAATTTACACTCAAATAGGAAACACTCTACCCCAGCAACTAAGGAGAAAAGGGACCCACAGGGCTGACTCAGGTCTCTCAGTACTTTCCAGGATATTCCTTTTCTTAGAGAATGGGGGATGAGGGGTGGGAGGTGGGGAGACAAGAGTGTGGTAATACTCTTAGAGTCACAATGTGGTTGTCAGAGTCTTCACAAATATTTAGACTCATATTCTCTAGGAAATTTCCCTTAGATATTTGTCAAGAAGGACTACTATTGCCCAAAATTGTAGAGTTGAAGTGAAAATATTTTACAGATACCAAATTTGTAATCTTTGAATATGTTTAAAAGTAAAAACAATTTAGATGAAAAGAGGCACACAGGTTTACCTGAAGGGATCCATCTGTTGTTCTTCCTTTAGCCTCTCTTGGATTGCGCGGGCGATTATCTGTTCGGGAGTGATCGTCGTTTCCTATAACAACATTTTTAAAAGGTTCAACAATTACTGATTCTGAAATGCTTATTACAGGCTTCTTTATTCTTACTACCTCTATTTATTTAGACCCACAGAATCGAAAATGTAACGAAAAACCTAGTGATTCCAGTTACAAAATGGTTAATAATCTAGTGCGATACCAAGAAATAGAAAATATTCCAAAGGTATTGCAATTCTACATCAATAGGTCAACCTGAGTTAATCCTCAGATGTTTGTTAGGCTTAAAATTTCAAAAGAAGTAGAGCTAGTTATCAATGGTTATTCATATATTATACATGAATCATAAGGAAGGCTGTCTAATATCTGTTAATTACTACATGAACGAAAAGCTGATCAGCAAAAAAAAAACAGGAGAAATGGTATCTTGATAACACTTAACTGGATCACCATTTTTTTCATGGAAGTCCAGATAGATGTTAAAACTGACCTTCATTTTTTTAAAAAAAAGATTTATTTATTTGCTTTTACCCATTTAACACCCCCATCCCCAACCTTCATTTTTAACAAACAAAAACCCTTGTACCTTTGAAGCCTCCTCCACGACCTCTTCCTCCCTGTCCTCTTCCTCCACCTCCACGCCGTCGTCCGTCTCCTCTGCGCAGGAAGTTCTCCCTCTCTTCCTCTGTTGGAGCTAATGACCAATCACTGAGTTCGTCTCTGTGGTCAGATTCTGTTTCAGAAGCATTTGATGCTTCAGAATTAGTTCCTATCGAGAGTTAAAAGTTATATACCATTGTCTGACTTAAAAAAAAAAAAAAGTTAGGTTAATAGAAGCTTCCAGAGACGTTTCAAGGGTAATTCAATACTTTTCCCAATTTATAAGCCCACCAAAGAATATTACCACCTTCCATTTTGTAAAACAAATGATCTTAAATTAAAAAATGAAGGGCTCCACAATATTTGAAATAATTTTGGTTATGAACATGTTTGGTTCTTCTTTTTTTAAAAAAAAGGCATTTTATTAGCTACCTAAGTTCAAACCGGAGTGTGCCACATCATTAAACAGCTGTGCTCCTTTAAACATCTGTGCTCTCTGGAGGAAAAGTTGTCTACAACAATTAAATGCAATATCTTGATTAATAAAACCTCTATAAAGAGAGCTCCTTTTAGCCCAGGGGCAGAGGGGAATACACACATTTTGGTCAATTCTGAAAGGGGGGCAAAGCAGGCCACTGTGGCAACTGTCTCAGGGGAGGGTCTCTAGTGGGATCAGGGACTGGATCTCATTGAAGGGGAATTGCTTGCTTGATGCCTGGTCTACAACCTTCCCTCCCACTCCCACTGGAATGATTTATCATTAATAAAGGAATTACTATAATAAATTCATCATATCTGAGGTGGTTAATTCTGTAGGGGGTGGAGAAAGAGCTCCATGGTGAGGTAGAAATTCATCAGCCAAAAGACAGACTCTTGGGAGAGGGCTAGGGGTTGGGTTCAAGGTTAGCTTAGGAGTAGGCGTCTCTTCCCGACTCCATAATATCAACTCTTACTACCTCTCTCTCTTCCTCTGTTGGAGCTAATGACCAATTATAGCTTCACCATTATAGCTTCATTCCTGTGGATCTTGAAGGCTTTTCCATCTTAAAGAGTTCCTTTTTGAAATGCAAATATTTGTGAGATGGATTATACCTTATACCATATACCATCATTAGCAAGTTACATAGTTGTTATACAGTTGAGCAAGAAAGACAGTAAGTACTGGTAGGTAGGGACAAGGTTCAGTGAAAGGTGTTGGGAGAGAAACAGCAGCACTGACAGAAGAGCTGGGAAGGCAAAGGGAAACTTCGCCTACTTCTTGACTGTGTCTAGGGCTGACTTTGGCCAGACCACTAAAAATCACCTTATAAGCCACAGGATGCAGACCCCTGATTTACACAGTCCATCCAGCAAGTATGACCAGCACATGCCTGACAAAAAATGAGCCACAGTACACAAATGAAAAAGTTTTGTCTATACAGTAATAAAATTAGGAAAAGACCTTAAGAAGTTCATCAACACAAAAGGGCTTAAGCAGATTTATTCCCAATCAGAACATGGACAAAACTCACACCTGCCCTGTGAACTGTGTGTGTTATTATCAGGTTTTCACTATGCATGTTTCTTGCAACATGATATGACCCACTGTGAATCGGAAACCATGTAGTGAGAAACTGTTATAAATGGGGTTCTAATGAGTATTAGAAATTAGCAGCTATTAAGTCTAGGAACAGATAAAGTTACTGAGTAAAATGCTTAGTTTGTACCTGAAGTATATCCAGGACCGCGTCTGCCGTGCCCCCTATTTCTGTAAGGTCTACTACCTCGACCCATTCCTTGACCATCATCAGTCACATAGCCTTTTTCCTTATCTGTACGATTTGGTGGTGGTCTAGAACTAGCTCCAATCTGTCGCAATTGCTCATCAATTTGTAATCTCTCCAAACGCAACTGGTCTACTTCCTATTTAAAATATACAAGATAACAGTAAAAATAATTTGACATTTTACTTAATACTTTTCTCCTTTTCAGATAAAAAGTATACTGGAAATATTTCAATTTCAATTCTAAATTTACAGTAAACAGTTACACAGAATTTTCAGGAAATGGAATACTCTCCTTAAAAAGAAAATTACTATAACAGGTTACTGATGTCCCAAATTAGAGATATAACAAAAACTCGGTATTAAAATACTGTTTGATTTGGCATTATTATCCTATTATCTACTGCAAAGGCACCGATATGCTAGTTTTGGGACTTCTTGATGATTGGGTATTGAAGAATATAACCCTAAATGTATGAATACAGATAAATGACATTTCAGGTTTAACCAGCTAACCTTAAAAACCACATATTATAAATAATCTTTATTGAAATAAGGTTGGCAGTTAACATATTAATATAGAAAGCATTGAGTTTGGGCTATCTTTTTTGTTTTAAAAGAACATACACTATGGTAGGTCTTTGAATGCAATCATACAATAAAGGAACAATTATTTTCAATTAACTGAAAATGCTGACATTTCTATATATGAGGGGGAAAAAACCTATAGCTGACCAAAAAAGCTAGGTCTCACATCATGCCTTGAAAATGTCTTAAAGACTACAACTCTGCTAGAATGAATATGATAAAACAGTATACATTCGGTTGCTCAAAATATACAGCTGGGGGCCCACCAACAGACCCTTACATGCAGTGCTCCCAATATGCCAGGTTTTGTTAAATCCAGATGAAAGCCTCATTCCTAAGCCCTGCCCTTCCAATCTACCCATAAACACCTCATTTACTAGTTATAGGGAATCAGATCCATGATGTTAATAGTACTGGGTGTGTCTCAGTCAAGTAGAAGCTGTCATGGGGACTGTCTATATGAACAATACTTGGAGAAACCCCTGTAAAGCTAAGTTCCTAAAATCTTGATTGTGGCAGCTTCTGGAAAAGAAAGGTCAGGTAAGGGTCTAGGTGAGCTTCATCTGAGCTCTGGATCCACAATTTCTGTTTTATACAGGACTTGAACTGAGTGGCTTACTCCAAAGGTAGTTAAAGCTCATGGAAAGGGTCTATTTTGCAAAACAGAATGGTAGTCCAGGTTATCCCATGGGGGCAAAGCAGTCACATGGTAGGCCCAATCAAGGGAAGCTCTAATGATGGAAAAAATGGCGACAGAGCAATTTCTGATAACCATAAAAGATATTCAATTTTAAGACAAATTGAAAAGATCTGAGATAGAACATAAGTTAAAAGAACAAGAGTTTTGATACCATGCAACCCTAACTTCATAATTATTTAATTCATATTATTTAAGAATATGAAGAAAAACACATAGATTACACATAAAACACACTTTAAAACAAAAACAAATAAGCAAATCAACAGGCTAGCCTATCTCGGCAAACTCTGATTACCTTAAGAATGAATGAAATGCCCAGCTATTGCTCTTTTTCTTCCTTTCACTCTTATTTGCATATAAGTAGAAATTATTTACTTTTCTTTTTCTTTTAGGAGATCAGCAAAAAATGTAGTGCCATAAATAGCAAAATGGAAAAATTGGATTACTTTTTAAAGACTATTTAAACCCAGCTACTTTATAGTTTTGATATATATAGATACAAAGAATTATATAAGTGGGATGGAGCATATTAAATTACATATCATTATATTGTATAATGTAATGCTGAATTATATAAACACCATTTTGGCCAAAAGAAATTTACAAATAGCATCTAGTCTAGGGAAGTGACTTGCCTAAAGTCACCTCCCAGCTCCTGGCAGAATAAAGACCAGAAGCAATCACTGGATTGCCAACCCAGTGCTCTTTCCCCTATACCTTGTAGCATTCTAAGTTTACAATCTAGAGGAGGCATAACTGAACAAGCACTAAAATGAACATTTACAAAAAGACACAGTTTATATTCTGTGTAACAGAGTATAAAGAAAAATACAAATGGTAAACACTTGACAGAGGAAGTTAAGAAATGCTGGGATTTACTTGATAAATGACATAAAAGGGACAACAAAGGCAGGTGATACAGACACAAAATTTGGCTTGGGAAAAACTCACAAAAGCTAGAAAGGATCAACTGGATTAAAAGGCTATGCACAGGATTACTCAGCCAAGGGCTTAAAAGAAGAATAATGGGAAATAAGGGAATTTATTGATAACTGGGATATTAGTCCTTAAATTTACAATGACGGAAAAACTGACTTATGTTTTCAGAAAGAATATAAGCTGAACAAAGTGAGTATTTCCTCTATTACCTTTTACAGTTCATTCATTGTTATACATAGGCTAGAATAAATCCTAACTGCTATAAGATTTACTATGGAGACTTTCTATTTTAGTGCAAAAGGATTAGAAGTTAAAATTCTCCCTGTTCTCACCTTTAAATAGTTCAGGTGATAATCCAAAAGAACAGTGGCATTAGCGATGCTGTCCTTTGTTCCCACAAAAACAAATGGTACCATACCCTGAAAAAGAATTGCAACAATGAGTCTAAAAAATTAATGAAGGATTAATCCGAATAATGCAAATAATGTCTAAATCCCTAGCATAAAGTATGGCAAACAGTAGGTACAGAAATGTTTGTAATAAAAATAAATCAATACATGAAAACAGTTCCTATATTTTATACATCGACAGAGAGAGCACCTCTTAAATGCATCAGGTTATTATGTTTTAAAGACTACTATTAAATGTTGGCAAAAATCAAATTATACATTCAAAATTATGCAAGCTTTAAGACAAGATGCATAAACTTTTGCAAAAACTAAATCAGTTTTGATAACTAAGTCAACAGGGTACGAACAAAACACAAACAAAAAAAAAAAATTAGGATAAATAAAGGTGCACTGAGTAATCTGTAAGGAAAAGAAATGTAGACACATTCAGGAGCATAAAATTTAGCAAGCCAGATATGTTGCAATAATTTACCCTGAAAAATTTAAAAGGCAGAATCCTAAGGAAAGTTTGATCTTCTCCCAATGGTACAGCTTTAGTATAAGAATAGATTAAAAAAAAAAAAAAAAAAAAAAAAAGAGTAAACTGAAGTTTATACTTGTAGCCCATCAGTATAAACAAAACAAAACACCTCTTGATTTTTTGTTACAAGTTATAAGAAAGCCTAGCCACAGTTGTGTAAAACAACAGCTGGCAATTATGACAGACATTCAAAGTTGAGAATAGTTTAATATTTTGCTACAGAACAAATATACTTAGTTACTAATATTCACAAGTAACGAAAGAAAAGCATATGGCAGCTTTGAGGTGGACATATTATTAATTTTCTGGGTGAAGTTAAAAGGTGTGAGAAGCCAAGAAGCTGTCCCTTGAACAAAGTATCAACCAATCTTTTATGATAAAAGAACATTCATTTGACAGGTGAAGCTACTGCTGGTCTGTGCATTTGCCTGCTTGAATTCAATATTTCAAAAAATGTTATGTGGGACTGGAACAATTTTTCTTTTTCCCTCCACATGTACTTGGCTGTTGATGGGGAACAAAACTGAACAATTAGAAAATATTGCTTGAAGACTGACCTTCATCTGGTAGGCAAGGCACTACCACCTAGGAGCAACAACTACCTGATTTATCAGGTGCTACTGAAAACCCATGGGCTTCATTGGGATTTTTTCCTTTTGGCATCAAATAATACATGAACTAGGGAAATAATCAGGCCTACAGATCAGATCTCTTTCCTCAAGAGCATCTTTTGTGGCTATTGAGGTTTTTTACCCCCTCAACTGACTTTACCTGGTACAAAGCAGTTAACCCTATTATTTCCCAAAATGTCATATGATAAAATGCTACACCCTTCCCTCTGGGGTGAGTATCACCAAAATAACCTTTAGAACCTGTTTTCACATGTTTAGTGATTTGAAGCAAATCATTTAAAAACATTTTCTCTTGCAACTTGTCCAAAGTGTTGGTGTATCCAAAGTGCCACTCTAATTTAAGCGCATTGCTGATGGACCTGAATATTAAATTAAAATGAAGAGAGGTAGGAGTAAAATGAGAAGTAGAATGGTGGCCTTCAATGATAACACCAGGAAGAAGTGATTCCCTCTTCTATTTAGCAGGGATAAGATCTACTTGCAGCTGTAGTTCTCTTTGTAAAATGGCATTTTTCTTTTAATCTCTTGTGAGTCCTATGCTTCTTTCTATAAACAGTTCTTACAGGCCAGGGAATATTTTAAAAACTGGGTCCCTGCCCTCAAGGAATCTACAGTGCGGTTGGGGTGATCAACAAGTACCTGTCTATGTAAGAAGTGCTACACATGGGAGCACATAGGAACACATAAGGAGAAAAGGCTCTTGACCCAGTCAGGGGTGGGGGGCCTGCTGCAAGTATACCAGGAAAGCTTCACAAGGAATAAGATCAAAGTAGACACAGCAAGTTGGAGGTAGCTAACCAAAGAGGAAAAGGAATGTTCCAGGCAGAAGAAATAAGTGCACATATCTAGAAGCAAGAGAGAATAATAATGTTCAGAGAACTTTAGGTTCTCCAGGATGGCTTAAGATTCTACAGAATGCCAGGGGAAGGAATGGTGAACGAAGATACCAGGGAGGTAACTGGGAAAGGCCTTGTAAGCGACATTAAGGAATTTGAGCTCGAGCCCCAGGGCAATGGACACACATATCCACAAACACTCCTCCATCATCCCCCAACCTTGACGATCATTTGTAGTCTTTCTTAACAAGGGGAATAAACATTAAAATATAAAATTAAAATGTATTTTTCAAGGAATGTTTTCCTACCTGCCAAGCCTTGAGTTCAGGTTTCTGGGATTCCCCTGCTACAATTGATGAAACCACTAACACCTAAAGCAGTATAAGGAATGCAAGTGATGTCATTAACTATAACAAATGATACACAGAAGCCTGAACGCAGGACTTTCACTGTAGGACTTCTAAACCCATTTCTAAATATTTAGGTTAGTTCAAATATTGAAAACCAGTTTCTAAAATATGGCTTTAAGTAGTAACTAATTCATCTACCAGAAGGTACATTTTGAACTACTACACCTGCAAATTTCAAGAAATACAGCATGAAAAAATGAAAGTCCACCCTCAAAAGAAAATTGTGACCATTAAATGCAACCCCGTATTTTATGTTTACAGCATATGATTTGTCACTGTGAATACGTTGAAAAGTTATGTATCATTTTAGTTTGTAATAGCTCATAAGCTGACAATCAGACTGGAAAAAAATAGAACAGGAGTAGCCTGCAAGTCTAACCAGAGAAAACACCTGAAACACCAACCTGACATCTGAGTCGAAGAAATAACAGTGTAATTCAAAGTGACAGATATTTCTTACCCTCTGGACTTTTGTACTGTTAGGTTGAGAAAAATGGGTGCTGTTTTCCTTTATATCTAAATGTTTCTTTTCCTCTGAAGGATTAGGTCCAACCCGTGAATTATTGGAAGGTAGGGAATTTGGTGGCATAATTTCCTTGATAAAAAAACAGAAAACACGAGAGAAAAAGGGATAAATTTTTAAGACTTCATTTAATGCCATCATTATATCAGTAATCATATTCTGATTTAAGAGTGAATTATTTTAAACATTTTTGGTATATAAAATTAAGATGCAAAAATCATTCCAAAATATGCAGGAAAAATTCCTCAAAGATTTCACTTTAGCTAAAAGGTCCTTTTACAAAAGAAAAGAAAGCTAGACAATATGTGAAAATTATGACACTTTGGGGGGATACTACCTTAAACAATAGTACTATTGCACAGAAGAGCATGTCCTCATTTCTCCACTCCATACTTTAAAAGTCACTACCAAAGAGCAAATATTCATGAAGATAAAAGTGCGGACTATAAAATGTAAAGACAAGAACGATAGGGAAGAGATGCTATGCCAGATGAAAACTTAAAAGTATGCAGAATAAACACACAAACACAGAGCAAACTCTCAAACTAAAAGGCCAAAGCACTAAATCCCAGAAAACTTAATCAGAGTCTCAATTTTGTCTGTCAGCAACATTAACTAACATTTGAAAAAAGTGCTTTACCAGAAAGCATTTTCACATGTATTATTTCATTAAATTGTCACAATGTCACACATAGTGATGTAGGTTTCATATTTAAAAATTTGTGGGAAGCGGCTGTGGCTCAATCAGTAGGGCTCCCGTTTACCATAAGGGAGGCCCCGGGTTCAGTTCCCGGGGCCTCCTGGTGAGGGCGGGCCCGCCCGCACGGCATGGTTGGCTGACCCAGGCGAGCACAAGCAGCAGGGGGGGATAAATGAATAAATAAATAAAATCTTTAAAAAAAAAAAAAATTGTGACTACCCATTTTAAAGATTCAGAAATAAGACTTAAAGGAGTTAAACTGACTAAGCCAAAGTCACAGCATTACAGAATGGACAAAGGTCATTATCCATTAGTTATAACACTAACTATATCAGGCACACTGTGAGCAGACCTGATAATCAGAATTTTTACATTCACATCATGTGCATATTAGAGAGACCTCTAAAATAAATAAGCCAAATAAAACAATAAGCCTTTTACTTGTATTAGACAAACCAAAAGCACATATACTATAACATACCTCTTCTTGTGGAACATTTTTATCATTTTCAGCCTCAATTCTCACTCTTACAACTCCTGATTTGTCCACAATCTCCTGAATCAGTTTTCCATTTTTTCCTATAACTTTGCCTAAGTTAAGAAAGGAATAATTCAAGTTTGGTTTTAAAAATACATACCTCAAACCAGTAAGCATACCCCACTGCTACCTATCACATTCAAAATTATATGTATGTATGTATTAGATGATAAGATTTCAAAATCAAAACCAAGAATCTTTTCAAGACAGAATTAAATTAGTTTTCTGTTTTAGTAGGTCATCACTGCTTTTAAAGGTACTAGAGTTGATTAATGCCTGTGAACTGATGAGGTAATTTTGAATTTTTAAGGTATTTCAAAGACTCTTAAATTGCATGAAATGGTACATTTTAAACTTGCTGGTACTGTGGAGTGTATCATTCTGCAAAGTTCTCAAAAAAGGATTAAGGAAAAGGAGGATATACAATAGCAAGCATATATGCTTATTTGACAATTTCAATTCTTTTTTTTGTAATTTTTTTATTTTTAAAGAAGCTTTAGATTACATAAACGTTACGACAAAAATATAGGGGATTCCCATATACCCCCCTCCCCTCCCCCACATTTCCCCATTAACAACATCTTTCATTAGTGTAGTACATTTGCTACAATTGATGAACACATACTGAAGCACTGCTACCAACCATGCACTATAGTTTACATTATTGTTCACGCTTTGCACCACACAATCTCATAGCTTTTGACAAAATGTACAATGGCCTGCATCCATCGCTGTAATATCATGCAGCACAATTCCAACATTCCCAAAATACACCTTACACTTCTCTTCCCTCTCCCCACCTCCCCAGAACCCCCAGTGGCCACTGCCTTTATATCAATGATATAAGTTCCTCCATTGCTAGAACTGACAATTTCAATTCTATCCATAATTAATTTCAATCTGCTTCTTTGCCCATGGTAAATATTTTTAGAATTCTGTATGGCACATTTATAAAAGATATTCTATGTTTAAAGAGAGGCTTAAGGGGAAATGATGTGGCTCAAGCAACTGGGCTCCCGTCTACCATATCGGAGGCCCAGGATTCGATTCCCAGGGCCTCCTGGTGAAAGGCAAGCTGGCGCAGCAAGATGATGCAACAAAAAGAGACAGAGAGGAGAGAGAATAAGAGATGCAGCAGACCAGGGAGCTGAGGTGGCGCAAGAGATTGAATGCCTCTTTCCCAGTCTGGAAGGTCCCAGGATCGGTTTCCAGTGCCGCCTAAAAGAGAAGACAAGCAGACACAGAAGAACACACAGAGAGCAGACAGCGAGCGCAAAACAACGGGGGGGGGGGGCGCCCGCCGCGGCAGGGGAGTGGCTTAAGCAGCTATACATACATTTAAAGGGAGTGCAAATTCTTCAAGTGAGTTTATAGAATATTACTCCTGTGCACTGCTTACAAATTACAGCAATATATTAAAAGGTGAAGGGATTGATCACAGAGTAAAAAAATGAAAAGGCACCTTTAAGATAACTCAAAACCACAATGAAAAAGTTCTAAACCAATTCAAGTATTATTCAACCACATCTGTTAAAACTTCAAAGACTTCAAATACCAGTAATCAATAAGTACTTGATTCTGTCCCTCTTTTTATAAAATTCAATCATATGCTCAACTGGGAAATGACTACTCTCAGGTTCATCATTACCTATTAACACAAAGCAAGATATTACAAATTTAAGAACTACTAACATTAAAAATCTCTGTATGAACTTCATCTGATTCCAAGGGCTCTCCCCAGGTACCTAAAGCACCACTGGGCACGTCAATTATGTGCTTGCCCCACCATCTCATCTAAGGCAGTGCTGGGAACTACCAAGCCATGGGACAAAAACTGGAAGCCAAAATTTGTTTTGCGCCCAAGGAAAAGTCTTCTCAGAACAGGATCTTCTGATTCTTCTAATCAGAATGCCTTGGTGTTTTTGCTGGGTGGTAGCCTCACTTGCTCCTATACCCTATTGTGACTGGTCAGTGGTCAGGGAAAAAAATCAATCCCACTAAGTTAGGACTCCTGATGTAGGTCCTTTTGTCACTTATTTCTGCTCTTCTCTTCAAATAAAAAAAGATGGGGGGAGGAAGTTACAGGAAGACTCCCCACAGTTTTTTAATCTAAGACACTCATATTTTCATGAATGAATGCTGTTTTTAAGAAAGGTCTAAATTGCACTAGCAGGGAAGCGGCTGTGGCTCAATCAGTAGGGCTCCCGTTTACCATATAGGAGGCCCTGGGTTCGGTTCCCGGGGCCTCCTGGTGAAGGCAAGCCCGCCCGCGCGGCGTGGTTAGCTGACCCAGTGAGCACAAGCAGCAAGGGGGGGATAAATGAATAAATAAATAAAATCTTTAAAAAAAAAAAAAAAAAATGGGTGTAGAATAAGCACACTTTAAGAAAAGGACAATAAATGAGCATATATACAGAAGACTTTGTTAAGCACAGTCCATTCCCTGTGTTATATAGTCCCATGGTTTTATTTTACTTTTATTTATGATAAAAGTTCTTTTATATATTTGTCAATTATTCTGCTGCTATCCACATTTCATGCAACAATGTCAGACCTTTGCTAAAAATCTAAGATGTTCTTGAGTCCAGTGCCCCAGTTAACAACAGATGAGAGAATTAAGAGCTATATTTTTGGAAAACAAAGTTTTACACTAACTGCATGCACACTGCATGTTCAAACAACCATTCCATAAGTCAACAGTACTTTTTATAATATTCTTTTGTCTTTTCATTAAAAAAAAAAAAAAAGACAAATATGAGAAAGTTCTCTCATGAATAACAAATATGTAATACTAGTACAGGGTTCTCAATAATCGGGCAGCTTGGAGGAAAACACACCAAATATAAGATATGGGCTATACTTAGTACTAATATTTTGATGACGCTCTTTCATAAGTTTGTAACAAATGTTTCACAATAATGTAAGGTTTCGGTGGTGGGGTGATGTATGGGAGCCCTGTATGATGATATTCATGTTTGTTTTGTAAATACACAGCTTTTATATACACTTATTATTTATATGTGTTCAGGTATGAATGATATACTTCAATAAAATTTTATTAAAAATGAAAAAAAAAGTTTGTGAAAAATAAAGAAATCAGATATCATATCATGAGGCTCAAAGAAAGTTCACGCAATACCAATTATGACATCTCCCTAAAGATCTGCCTTGGCAAATCTTATTATACAAAAATACTTTCAGGAAACTACCATTCCCTGTATTGTAGTAGATAATCCCTAAAATGGAATGGCTTTATTTTACTAACTAGAAATGAAGCAAAACAAAATTTAGGCTGGCGGCACTTCAGTAGGCGTTCTGGTGAAACATCACTTCTGGTATCTTCTTTCCATGTAAGACCACAGGAAGAATGTACTTTTAATAATGAATAATTGAATTCTAAATCACACAATTATTTCCAAATCCCAACTGATGGCTTACTATAATTCTGCTCTGAACTGGATGGAGTTGTTTTGAATAAGGTGAAGGAAAGAGAACATTTAGAGAGTCCCCTACAATGTCCAGAACTGAACTGTGCTAGGTGATTAATATATATAATATCTTCTCATTTCATCATCACAACAACCCTGTGAGGTAGATACTATTTTCATATTCCTTTTAGGGGTAAGGAAAGTTAAGACTTAAGGGAGCTAAGTCACTTGCTCAAGGTCATATAGCTACCAACAACTGTAGTCAGGATTGAAACCTACATCCAACGCCCAAGCTCTTTCCCCTACCATCATGCTGTCTCAAAATCCAAACAACGCTTAATAAATCTATGTAAAAATTCCTATCCATTTGGTGACTTAAAAAAAAAGTCTATTAGCTATATTTTTATAAGAACACCTATAACTTAAAATAACTTATCCAACTATAAAATGTCACTGTTCAATAAACTTGAAATAATAAGAAAAAAATCATTCATAGTCCAATTGTCCTGACATAATTACTTTATAAACTTGTGCTATACATATATTTTCTACAGCTACAATTGGTGCCAGAATTAAATCAGTAACATTACATATTCATGTACTTCATGTCTACAGTATACAGTTGAACTATTCTTCATTATTTCACTAATATTTGTACTTTATCCTCAATCAAATGGTAATTTTCTTGAGGGAAAAAAAATTTGTTTCTGGTGTTTTTAATCTCATAACAAGGTGTTTATAATTCTACGCTGACAGAAAAAAGGGGTGAAGGCTAAGTAGGATTGAAACCATGTAAAAAAAAAATGCATAAGTCCTTGTTTTCTTCTTTATGCTTTTCCAAAGGGCATGCATTACATTTTTTTTTTTTTTTAGTTACCGGGAACCTGGGATTGAACCCGGGACCTCATATGTGGGAAGGCGGCACTCAACCACTGGGCCACATCGGCTTCCTGGAGTTGGGTTTTTTCGTTTGTTTTCTCAGGAGGCAAAAGGAACCGAACCCGGGACCTCCCATGTGGGAGGCAGAAGCTCAACTGCGTAAGCCACATCTACTCTCTGCATTACTTTTTTTTTTTTTTAAACGAATCAATTTTATTGATACATATTAATAAAGCACACAATTTATCCAAAGTGTATAATCAATGATATTTGGTAACATGACATAATTATGCGTTCATCACTTCAAACATTAAACTATTTTCATTACTTCAAAAATAATAATAAACAAAAAACAGACAAACAAGAAAATTCCTTAACTCTCAATCTCTCTGCTTCCCCTGCTATTTCTGGCTATTCTTGCACAATTATTTGTGTTTATTAAGCAGTTTTATTGAGATATGTTCACATACCATATGATCTATCAAAAGGGTATAATGAATACCTTTTTTTTTAGTTGTTAAAAAGTCCTTTATTGTAAAATTATAAAATAAAAAGTAAAATAGATTGAAAGAAATTACAAATTTTAAAAGAGAGTACAAGGCCAGGTTAGATTTAATATAATCAATAAAAAATAGCATAACAACACACATTTATACATGTATATAATTCAGATATAATAGAAATAATTAAAACATAATTCTAATTTTTATATTACAGCGCTAATTATTGGACATAATTTCAAAGAATGAAATAAATTATTGGTTTAGTCATTTAATTTCCATTTAGGCCATAATTCTTTCTAGATAATCATCCTATTTGTGATTTCTTCACATCTTATTGGAATGAATTCCAGCAGATAATTTGCCAACTCAAATTTATGAGGCAGAAAATCTCAAAATCTTGTTCAACAGCAGTCATGCTACATCATTATGGATCCAGATTATTTTAAAGAGTATGAATAAGAAAGGGTTAAAGAAAAATGAAGCACCCAAAAACATATCTCTTCTCCAACCCTCCTCAATTAAAAGCGAGTATTTATTTTGTATGAAAATAATTACAGAATACTGATCACAGGAATAATTTGCCACTTGCACTGAATAATTATTGTTCATATACTATAATGTTGTTATTTTACATTTATCTGGTCTACTCCAGCTCTTTTTTAGTTACTATTAGCATGGAATATCTTTTTCTAACCTTTCACTTTTAACCTGGTTGTGCCCTTACATCTGAGGGGTCTCTTGTAGAAAACATATAGATGGCTCATATTTTTTTATCCATTCTATCAGTCTAGGTCTTTTGATTGGGGAGTTCAAGCCATTAACATTCAGTGTTATTACTGTTAAAGCATTACTTACTTCATGCATTTTGTCCTTTGGCTCTTGGTTGTTGTATCATTCTATTGTCTGTCTTCTTATCCTTTAGTTTTCCCTTCCTAATAATCTTCATTTCTAAACTCTTCTCCAAATCTCGTCCTTGTTTTTTCCTTTCAGGCTGCAGTACCCCCTTTAGTATCTCTTCCAAATCTGGTCTTGTCATAACATATTCTATCAGTTTTTGTTTGTCTGTGAAGACTGTGAACTCACCCTCATTTCTGAAGGCTGGATACAGAATTCTTGCTTGGCAGTTTTTTTCTTTCAGTACCTTAAGTATATCATACCATTTTCTTCTCTCCTCCATGGTTTCTGATGAGAGGTCGGTACTTAATCTTGTCAAGGTTCCCTTGTATGCGATGCTTTGTTTATCTCTTGCTGCTTTGAGAATACTTTTTTTTTTTTTAAGATTAATTTAAAAAAATTTTTAGATTACACAAATGCTACATAAAATAATACCAGGGATTCCCATATGCCCCACTCCCTCCCCCTCCCCCACTTTCCCACATTAACAACATCCTTCATTAGTGTGGTACATTTGTTACAATGGAAGAACACATACTGCAGCATTGCTACTAACCATGAACTACAGTTTACACTCTGTCCCACACAATTTTTTAAGTTATGACAAAACATACAATGGCCTGTATCCATCACCTCAACGTCATGCAGGACAAATATAATGTCCCGAAAATGTTCCCATATTATACCTATTCTTCCCTCTCCCATCCCTCAGGACCTCTGGTGGCCACTGCCTTTACATCAATAAGAGTTCTTCTAGAATAAAAATAAATCTAGGGGAGCGGCTGTGGCTCAGTCGGTGGGGCTCCCGTTTGCCATGTGGGGGGCCCCGGGTTCGGTTCCCGGGGCCTCCTGGTGGGGGTGGGCCCGCCCGCACGGCGTGGTTGGCTGACCCAGCGAGCGCAGGCAGCAAGGGGGGGATGGATGAATAACTAAATAAAATCTTAAAAATAAATAAATAAATAAATAAATAAATAAATCTATAGTAGAATAGTAAGTCTATTTTAGTCCATTTTTTATTCCCCAATCTTGAGGTCAGAATCCTCTCTTTAACTCTGATAGCTGCATTCTGAATAGTAGGTGTCTTGGAGTCGGTATATTCGGATTTATTCTGTTTTGGGTGTGTTGTCCTTCTTAAGATATTGATATTTATGTCCTTCATAAGAGTTGGGAAGTTTTTGATCATTATCTCCCCTTTTCCATTCTCTTCTCCTTCTGGGACACCAATAATGTGATTTTTTAAATGTGTTTCGCATTGTCATCAATTCCCTGAGACTCTTTACCATTTTTTCCATTCTCTTCTCTTTTTGTTCTCTTGTATGTTCCAGTTCAGATGCTCTGTCTTCGAAATCACTAATTCTGTCTTCACGCAATTCAAATCTGTTCTTATGTGCCTCTAATGAATTTTTAATCTCATCCATTGTGTCTTTCATTCCCATAAGGTCTGTTACTTTTCTTTGCAGGCTTTCAAATTGTTCTTTATGCTCTCCCAGTGTCGTCTTAATATCCTTTATTTCTTTAGTCATATTTTCTTTAAATTCTTTGAAGTGATTTAGGAGAGTTGTGTGATTATCACTAATTGTATTAAATCCTGTATCTCTTTAGGAGATTTGGTTTGTCCTTTTGGCTGGGCCATGTCTACCTGTTTCCTAGTATGGCTTGTAATTTTTTGCTGATGTCTAGGCATCTGAATATGTGGGTGAATTTACTCTGATGGTTAATGTCTCTCTTGCTTGTTTTCATAGTTCTTCTTTGATATTTGGTTTGACTTATTCTCAGTCTTTAAAATTACCCAGCTTAAGTTTTCAAAATCAGGCTAGGGACTCACTAGTGGGGTACAGATTTTCTCCCAGAGGTTGGCTACAGAGTATGTGGACAGTTTTTGTCCATGCAATTTCCATACAGGCCAGCAGATGGCGCTAGTCAGCATATCTTTCCACAGAGGTGTCTCAGTCTTGGCTTTCCTGTGTTCCTGTAATGAATCTCTAGATAGGAGAGTCAAAGCAGGCTCTGCTGGCCGAATTCACTGAAGAAAAGCACCCCAACCTCCCCTCCCTTTTCCCTTCAAAGAGCTGACAGGGAGGAAGATGTCTGATCCCCTCTCAGTAGGCTGCAGTGAGCCAGGTGTTTTACCCCAATTTAATATCTTGGGGGTTGGGGAGGTGAGCCCTTCCTGGCTACCACAGGGGCTTGGTAACTCATTTCTGTCATTTCAGTTTCTTCGTCTCTCTGACCTTCACCCTCCTGGGAGTTGTGTAGCACTGTCCTGGTCTACTGAACCCAAGACAGGTCCCTCCTGCAGGACAGCTTCTGGCTCTTTCTCCATTGTTTTTGTGAGAGCAATCAGCCCTGCCTGTTAGTTCATCGCCATCTTCCCACAACACCCTGCATTACTTTTTATAATCAGTCATGGGATCAAGTTTAAAAAAGAAAAACTGTATAGACAGTATTTCTCAATTTTATTTATAAATAAAAAATGCATGCAGTATTTCAGATAAGAACTGCACTTGTGTTTGATATGTTCTACTAAAGATATTCACAGCTTTTGGGAGTACTGGTGGAGTTTCTAATTATTTGCTGGTACTCTTGGTGATGGCTATGGAACAAGAGCACTTAAATCAAAATAAAGAATTACTGTTTTCTTTGCAGAAAACCCCAGACATTAGTAGTTACTTTTAGCTTTGGAACTTATTAGACTTAAGTAATCCACATTCAGATCTTCAATCCTGAGATAATTATGAATGCTATCATTTTATAGGCCCCATCAGGGCAATCAAATACGAATTTGCTCCAAATTATAAAGCCCCCAAATGTCAGTCATTTTGAAAAATATATACAAAGTATACAGGAAGGAGAGGCCATGCAAACTAGGTACTAGTAAGTTTGAACTAGCAAAGCAGTCTCTTTTGCATACCTTCTGAAAACGTAATCCTTGAGTATCGTACTTACCAAATATTTTCTGTATACTGTAGGAACTGACCATATTTCAAAAGATTAAGTTCCAACGAAATGACCCCTGAAGTGAAGGAAATGGAATCCTATCTGCTTAGATAAGTTATTTACATAAATTGTTACTCACCTACTAAGTTCCTTGGAACTTGTATAACATCTTCAGCAAATTCAAGAAAGCTTCTAGCCTTTTTCACTGCATCCTGGTCCTAATAAAAAGGGGAAAAAGTTTCAAGACGATAGATGAGTCAACAGAAATACTGATTTCTATTTAGAAAGAAATATTTAGTAGAATATTTACCTCTCCATAAATGTGAAATGTGCAGGTATCTTCATCTAGATCAATAGCAGTGACCCCAGGTACTTTTCTAGCTTGCTGAATATTAGCACCATGTGTACCAATAGCTAGACCCATCAGATCTTCTCGTACAATAAACTGTTCATGAAACCTTGAGGCAAGTTGCCTTGAGCTCTGAAGAGAAACACAGATCTAATTAATATGCTTTATCAAATATTAAAATAACTGTATTTAGGTCAGCCATGTAAATTATCTGTATACCAGGGGCCTATAAATTAGTTTCAGTGGAAAACTGATAGGTTTTAGAAAATATCTTCTATGGTACAATTAATTTTTTGTAGGTTACCTAAGTAAGGCCTATTCCATTTGATATATTTTTCTTAATAGGAAAGGGCTTGTTGACAATTTTCCAAGGTAACTTTTTTTTTTTTTTACCGGGAGGTCCCAGGGATCGAACCCGGGTCCCTCCATATGGGAGACGGACGCCCAACCAGTTGAGCCACATCCGACCCACCCCAAGGTAACTTTTAAAAACCTATTTGCAAGGCTGCCTTAGTTAACCAATGACATTAACAATGTAACACTTAAGAAGATCAAATATTCCCAAATAAAATAAAAACCAGCTCACTGGGTCTGACAGACTATGTTACTTATTTAAGTAGAAATGTTTTAAAAAATACCAACTTTATAGAATACCAACTTTTTTCGCTTCATTTTTATTAAAGGGTATCACAGTGGCTTTTTTCCCCTGTAAACAGTACCATTTTTATAATTCATCACTAGAAACTATGGTTCTAGATATCCCTTTGTTGAAGCAATGAAATTAAAATGACACTCCCACCCTCCTCTGAAAACCTAAGGAAAGGAAGCATAAAATCGTTGATACAGAAGTTAAATTGAATGAGTGAGGAATGCCAAAGATTTATAACTGATCTTACATATGCACCCGATAACCTAAAATGAGATCGGAGTCTGTAAGACCTTGTGATCTGGATCCACAAGTATAATGAACTCTTTCAAATATTCAGTGATAACAAAATTAAATTACACTGACACTCAAAACTTGTGGATAATCACTCTTTTTAAATAGTGTTATAAAAATTTAATGTTTAGTTCTAGCATGCCATTAATGAAAACCAAAAACACATTAGTGGCTCATGTTGAAAAATGGGGATTCCTTATCTGAATATGTGAATCTCTTTAGTATTAGTCGTGAAGGAAGATAGGCATGCACATTAGTTTCTCATTATTCAATACACCTGGGTAATTTTCATGAATGCATATATAGTGTAAACAATTTTAAATGTACAACATCCATTTTTTCTAGATTATACTGACAAAATGTACAAAATATTTGCAGGACTTTTCAAGAAGTCATATTTTTAAAATTCTGGTTCATTCACCTGGTTCATTCTTTTCATTAATAGTTCACTGATAAATGTTAAGCTGAAGGTATGATAAGAAGAATTAGACATTTAAGAAGAGGCACATGAGTTTATTTCCATAATACTCACAATGAAATTAAGGAGGCTGCTCTGGCCTAAATGTCATGAAAGAATTGCTAAAGAAACCACAAAATTGTGAACACAGGGACATCAAGAAAGAATGAGAGCCAAACCCAATTAAACAGACCTCCATGGCTATAAGGAAAACAAAGTAGCAAAAGGAGATATGAATTTCTATTCTCCTGCTAATACTCCAGCAATCACACATCAAATCGGGAGGCAGCAAGTTTAGCAAGGTTTTACAAGAATACATTTTAAGAATGCCTTCTCTCTTAAAATGCAGTCTGGAATGCCTTTTTTCCCCTCTATTTAAACTGTATGGTGTTTTCCTTACAACAAAATAAATAATGATGTGGATCTCTGGAATTTGTCAGTAATATATTTGAGATGGTATATTATACTAAAATCCATTTAGTTTCTATGGTAATGGATGGAAGTACCAGATAGTTATCAATGAGAATAAATGTACAGTGGTGGAAATTATTGGAGTATTAATAAAAGTAGATAAAATGCACTGAAGAGACGAAATAGTAAGTTAGGGAAATAGCCTCTGGCAGGAATCTGAAGACAGGAGTTTTAAAGAGTGACAATCAATTAGAATGAAGAAGGTCTATACCCTTTTAAACAGAGATAAAATACATAATGAAAGGAATATTAGATAAATACTTTCTAGTACTTTAATGATAACATGTTATATGGAAGAAGCATTATCTCAATTTATTAGCAGCTTTGACAAACATCTAGTAAAAGTGAACTTGACAAGAAATCCCTTAAGATACATAAATCACTGCTTAATTTTGAAGTCTCAGGCATGAAAACTTATGCTTTAAGTATAATTATGCTTTGCACATTTTAATTTTCCAAAGTATAGAATATAAGGAATTGTTAAGAAACAGTAAATTAATGAAAATTGTCCATATTCAAGTTTTGTAACTGTACAGTTTCCTTTCTAGATAGCCTTACAAGCAGCGTTAGGGAAAGTGACATACCTCCAGCTGTTTACTGGCTTCTTCATTTCTCAATATCAGAGACAACTTAGTGCGCAGACTCCGAAAGTGCATGTCAATCAGCATATGTGCTCTCTTAGAGGTGACTTCATTGATGGACTAAATGATTTAAATTTACAACATTATTAGCAAAGCAAACGTCCCAAATGAAATAAATCAAGAGAGACAATTCAAAAACACTCACCAAAATGACAAGCTGGTAATTTTCTGGATCATAAGTTACAGAAAAGGCACCAACTGCCTTTTTAAAATCCTTATGTGCCGATTCTTTGGCACACCTAGAAATAAAACAGAATATCCACTGCTAAGCTAAGATGAATTATTACCAACTACTGGTATATATACACGAATAGATTTATATTGAACAGAATCATGGTTTCACATTACATCTAATTCATACAAAATATGCCATTTCCATTTAGAAGTTTAGTTTTTGAATACAAAAGACTTTACTGTATATTGTATATCTTTGAATTACTCAATAAAATCAAACATCCGTTACTGTAGAAAAAGGAAGAAAAAACTTGGTGATTCCAATTCTTAATTTTCAATCAGTTATGCCCTTAAGGGATTACTGGTGGTCTTAAGAGCACCAAAGGTGACACATTTAAGGAAACTGTTCTTTGCAGGCTTCCAGATTTTATTTCTATTTAGAAAAAAACATTTCTAAATGTTTTTAGAAAACATTTAGAAGCTTTCCCTATTTTTCTGTTCCACTTCACATGGTAAGTCATTAGTCTTCTTGAGTCAAATGTTGAAAACTGTTGGGGATAGCTACAGGGTACCTGTTTTGCTCTGTTTTTTTCTTTTGTAAAGAAAAACTGCTGACCAATTTAAGGGAAGGAAATGTATATGAATGAGAAGGCACAAAAATTTATACCCATATACAATCTCTAGGATTAAATGCGGGATAGATTTCTATGTATTTGAACTACAGTTTAATGTTCACCTAAAACATGAAATGACCAAATCAAACTTATAATATCCCTTTGATTAATTCCTTAAAAATAAAAAAGGAATCTCTTTCCTGGAAAGCCTTTAAGCAATACTCTGGATCAAGGATTACAAGATGGAGATGAACTGCTAAACCTTTTTTAGTTCTAATTATTTTAAGTATTAATCTTAAAATATGAGCTAAAAGGGAAAACCACCTGGAAAAATAAATCCTCTGTCTAAAATTTGATTTATGACTTATGACAGAATTATCACATTTGTATTATCATAATAAGTTTCAAAATCTTACAATGCAATGAACAAAGTTAATTTATTTTAGAAAACAAGTGTACATATAAAAACAAAGCTGGACCAAGCAAGTTTAGACAAGTGCAATGCTGACTCGATTACATAACTGGGAAAACCTAAATATGTTTGTTCACTGTTTGCAAACCAAACCATTTTTTCCCAAGTAACTAAATTTAAAAATTGATTTCTATTATTTTATAAATTTATATTCTTTTTAACTGCTTATCGCCTGTAAGTTCTCAGCATTTGTTGCACACCAACTTACATTTGTCGTAAGTCTTCTGGCACTTCCAGTTTGATCTTATGGAAAGTATCTTTTGTGGCAGGTTTGTTGGGATTCACTGATCGTAAACGTTCAATTGTGACAATTTCATTGTATGTAGCATCACATGCTGCATACTCTATTACGTAAAACTGAGAAAAATAAATAAAAGTTATCCCTAATCATAATTCTTAAAGAGCAAACTGCTATTTATTCAAGTTATTTTAAAATAAATTCCATAGAGAAAAAAAAAAAAAAAAACTATATTTAATCATATAACACATGCAACACACTGAACCCACAGAGAAAACATTTTAATAAAATGATTCAAATCCACGGGAAGCGGCTGTGGCTCAATTGGTTGGGCACCCGTTTACCATATGGGAGGCCCCGGGTTTGATTTCTGGGGCCTCCTGGTGAAGGCAAGCCGGCCTGTGCCACGAGCTCACACAGCAAGATGATACAACAAAGGGAGACAAGCAGACACAGAAAAACGCAAAGCAAAATGGACACAGCGAGCACAAGCTGCAAGGGGTGGGGGGTGGGGGGATAAATTAAAAAAAAAAAAAAAAGATTCAAATCCAGACTGAAATGTAGTACCTGGGTTTAGAAAAGGGAAATTATTTATATATATATATATAGATAGATAGATAGATAGATAGATAGATAGATATTTATATAAAATAAAAAGTTATATAAGCATTTTCCTACCTCACCCTTTATCATCCTGACTTTAGCTAACCACCAACAGCAAGGCTCTTTTTCATTTGCTCTGGAATAAACCTACACAAAAATCACAATACAGAATATTTCATGATTAATATCACTGTGAAATCTTTGGATGATCAGACATCAAGGAAAACTTTGTTAAAAATGTCCCTAAGTATCTTTTAAATGCATATATAGTACACCTCCAACTAAATTGTACCTCTACAGTCAGATATAGACACATAATCAGAAACTCCCTGAAATTGCTTGCTAGTTCCCTGTAAAAAGCTTTCCTATCTCTGTTTTACTTCAGTATTAATTAGTACTCTAAACATGAATGCTCAATAAAAGTTGATTGTTCTTAAACATGGGCATACTTTCTTTGAGCACTTTGTGAGCTATGAAAATGTATCTAAAGATGTTCAAAATGAATTTATTTTTCTTTAAAAACTCTAATAAGGGAAGCGGCTGTGGCTCAATCAGTGGGGCTCCCGTTTGCCATAGGGGAGGCCCCGGGTTCGGTTCCCGGGGCCTCCTGGTGGGGGCGGGCCCGCCCGCACGGCGTGGTTGGCTGACCCAGTGAGCACAGGCAGCAAGGGGGGGATAAATGAATAAATAAATAAAATCTTAAAAAAAATAAATAAATAAATTAAAAATAAAAAAAATAAAAACTCTAATAAGCAAATAACTGATTTAAAGTTACAGACCCTGGCCTACTGCTCAGTTGCTTGGTCACTAAAGGTAAAGTTGCTGAGTGCTCAGCCCATTAAGGATACCATCCTGATATTCATGTCCCCTGGGGACTAAATGGACAGATCCTTGGTCACTCTCTGCTCTGTCTCCTCTCGAATAAAACGGACATGAATTTGACAGCTGGCAATCCTCTGGATACCACCTTCCTGCTCTCTCACACTGTGGATCAGTTCTTCTAACCAATTTCTCTGGAACCAATCCAAAGTTGACTTATGATGTGAAGCATGGAACCTTTTGTGAAGACACTAACAATTAAAGATTAATAGGAAGAGAGACACTATGGCATACATAGAGAGACAAACATTCAGAAGCAGAAAAAGAGAAGTGGAGAGGACAAGAGGGATGGGGGAGGTGAGGACAAGCCAAGATTCCAATATTGTCTCCCTTTTATAATCTAAACTAATGGTTAGGTTATCTAGTGACTAAATACAATTTAATTTAACCTACCTTTCCCTACCTATTGTCTCCATCACTGCCTTTCAACTCTGCTCTAGCCAGAGGAATAACCTCAGTTAATTGTTATGTAATACAGTGAAGTCATCCTAGCAACAGTATCTCAGGGTCAATAAAAGTTCTCTTTAGCTATCCATCAAACACTCTTATGAGCACTCCTGATAAGATAGATGGAAAGACCTGGTGCTGCCTTCAGGAAGCCTGTAGCCTCCTGGAGAAAATCCACAAGTGGACAGCAGAAGGTCCACTAGGATATAGTCACTGTTTGTTCCCTATGGGATCCTTCATAAAATGAAGCCCAGCTCCTTACAGCTAGTAGGCAACTGAGTACATCTTTGGTAACTACACAAGACTTTTATTCTCTTTATGGTTTAAAATTGTAGAGAAAAGAACAAAGGCCTGGAAATCCAGAGACTTGCCCAGACCACTCTCTACAACAGCACCCCTGCCCCCACATTACCTTCCACCCTTCCAACATTTGTCATGGTATTAGCTATCCTCACTAGACTGTGACTTCATTGAAGGCAGGGGACCCTGTCCTGTTTTCCTGCACTTTCTGAATATGGTGCAGAAAACAAGGACCTAGTTCCACTTTACCTTACCTGTACAAATGTCTACTTACTGCTTTCCTCATGCCACACATATTCATGTAGTAGCAACTACCAACAAGGAATTACACCAAATATTGTGGAGAAAGAAGAGAAGCTTAAAATGGACTGTGTGAAAGGGGAGCAAAAAGTAAAGAGAGAAAATACTACAAGGACAAACTGTAACATAAAGTCGACTGTAAGTGCCTTAAGAGAAGTACAAATGCAATTTCCAATTGATAGAGAAATCACAGACACATTGTTTTTGTTAATGTGTTAGATATAATACCTTTTGGTCTAGGAAATCAACAACACATGAACAAACTGGTAAGGTTCACAGTATGCCCCTTGAAAAAGATCTATTACTTGTAAGTATCCATCTAAATTTTGTAAACTGGGTTGGTAAAAACATATCAGGAGGAGTTAATGCCATTTAAAGAAATTCTAGGATACTGTTCTCTGACACAGCACTCATTTTTCCTTTGTAAAACTGATTTTCCTAGTCCATTTTGCTTTTAAAAAATGGGGGAAATAGGGGCACCATTGTAAATTAACAACATATTATTCCAACAAATATTCAGAGGTTGAAGGAAGGGGTAAAAGTACTAGTAGGTAAAGGAAATCAGAGATTTCCAAAGATGTACCCTGAGTACCTGAGTACTGCTCAAATAGCCAAATCATATATTATTTTCAATCATTAAGATTGTTTACTCAAAAGCACATGCCCATCTCTGGTATATTGCCTTAGTTAGTTTAAACCACGGTAAAGACAAGGTGTAAAAAAGGCACAAGCAAATGAAATACTCCCCACACCTTCAGTGTTTAATAACATCAGAGCAGGGGAAACTTACCTCAACTTCATCACTTTCATTTATATCTTTATTATAACCTACAGGTGGTGGGAATCTCACATCATGGAATGGAATCTGTCTCTCTGGCTGCCAGCTGCAAATAAGCAAACATACAATTATATAACATGCTTTTCATGTTGAACCAAAACAATGACTACTCTTCCATCAACTTGTGGTTAAGTGTGACCCTTGGTTTTTCTAGTTTAAAGAAGCAAATGCTTTAAAAACTGTACAGTTTTTGTTCAGTGAGGTATAATAGCAATATAGAGACATTTCAATAAAGTCTGCATGCAGCACAACAGCCTTGTAGTTCCGTTTAGAGTATTTCTCTAAACAAAATAAATCATCATTATGATTTTTTAAGTCTTTTTTCCATTAACTGCAACCTCTGAAAGTTCTAAATGTAAGGCCACAACAAAAATTTCCTTCTATATTTAAATTAAATATGTTAGTATCAGTAAGTGTTAGTAATATCAGCATACTTCTACTTGCAAGAGAATTTTAACCACATCCCAACAGCCACGGAAACTGGTCCTAGATGCCTTATAATTCCCAAGCAAAACGGGGCAGTCAGCACATTAGCAATTCACCACTCACTTTTCCCCCTTTAAATTCTAGATCCCACGAGGTGGTCAATTCTTGCCATGGATAGCTTGCTGCTGAGCAGTACCACGATGTACCAGCATGTGCTGATTTGGTGGGGTCTCATAAACCACAGAAACCCGATGGAGACAGCCTATAGGAGTTTGGTAAGTTGCCTTTTTTTTTTTTTTAATTTAAAATGATACGGAACAATTTTGAAAAACACCAAATTATTCTTTATATCCACAAAGATGTAAAATATTAAAAGAGACTTTTCAAAACACTGGAGGGTTTCAACTGCTGGAGCAGTCACTTCTGGGTTCTTCTGGGGTATCTTATCAGCAAATAGTGTTATACATTAACATGTATAATGTTAATGTTTTGCTAAAGGCATTCTTAGTAAAATCTTATGGAGCAAAGTGCTAAGAGGTTGTTGTTGTTTTTAAGAGCTATTATATAAAGGGCTCGTAATTAAGCCAGAATTTGTGGAAATCCGATTAAGGCCTAAGTCAGACAACCCTTCCTTTGAATTACTGTACAACTGAAAACTATAATTTAAAAAAATTGTCTTTACTTCAGACAAGCCTTTTTATAATTATTGAAAATTACTTTTAACATGTTTTTTCATTTGTTAATCATATAATAATGCACAGTATATATTTTTATATACTTCCAAAGAGAGAAAAATTATTCTAAGCCTTAAGTATATAACAGATAAACATTTAAATGCCTTATTAAAAAAATGTGAAATATGGAAGGTAAAAACAAAGTATCTAAAATAATCTGGTTATTATAGTAACAGGAGTTTCTTCATGATTGAAAGGAAGGAAAGGATAAATATAGTCTGAAGTTCTATGACTATAAAGCTTTTTTTTTTTTTTTAAAGCAGAAAAACTAACAAAAAGGGAAGCTTGCATCTTGGACTGAGATTATTAAGTCTATAGCTGGAAATAGGGTTGGGTACTCTAAATCTTTTTATCTGTCACCTTAAATGTGTCCGAAGCATCCAAAGATACTATTTTGTCCTGCTGAGTAGGCAAAAGATTCTGCGAACAGTCTTTTAGAAGAACTGTTTATTGTTCAGTGTGTCTGTGGGTCACATTATTTTTTAACCACTTTATTAAGATAATTTCAAGTGTACAATTCAATGGTTTTTAGTATATTCAGATATGTGCAACCATCATTAGTCAATTTTAGAACATCTTCATCACCTCAAAGAGAAACCCAGTACTCCTTAGCTATCGCCCCTACTATCTGCTATATCTCCCAGCCCTAAGCAACCACTAATCTACTTTCTGTCTCTATAGATTTGTGGCCTGGTTTTAATAGGTTATTAACTCTTTTGGTACTGAAGCGCCAAAACACTATCATTGTTAACCACTGATCAAAATTTGGTAAAATCCTAAGATCATGACCACATCTACCACTTTGCCTAAGGAGTTTGTATGTACTTTGGGATCTCAAATGGCTACTATGAAAATAGCCAAAAGGATTTTTAAAAGATTTAGTCAAGTAATTGTCTACCACAATAAAATGTTAAAATCTATACTACTGAAGCTTTTGCATACCCAATGTTCTTAGCCCATAAATATTTTCATTTCCTCACCTAACAGAAAAAAATCAGAAACTATTAACTAGTGTGATCATTTTTAAAAAATGACACTGATACAAAATAAGATAGTGGGTAACATGATTGTTTCCCGTAAAATATACCAGACAACTAAAACAATTGGTTTTAGATATAATATTGCAAAACTTACATAGATTTTTACCAATACTTGTGAATCCCTTCATTTTCATGTTGTTAAAGTTACAATTATTCTTATCTAATCTCAGTTAAAACTCAAGAATCTGGTTTAAAGACACATTTAAGGGGATGAGATGTAAGGACCTAGATTACAGGTTACACAAAAGGACCTCTGAGGTCATTCCACTGGTTTAATGTTGAATTGTTCAGGAACTTCCTGATCTGTAACATGAAGATCCATTCCTGAAAAACACTCAAACTAGACTTTAATTTAAAAAATTGAAGGCTAAAACTAATTAGCAAAAAAATATTAAAGAACTTGAACATTAAACAATACAACAGGAAACTTACTTGTTTTCAAATGCAACTGTTATTGAATCTTCATGAACATCTTTTACAAATGCCTGTAAGAAAGACACCACAGTAAAGGTCATTTTTCTACTTTTAGTTAAATTTTACAGATACCAAACATTATATGTTTAGAATAAAATGGGAACTTCAAATTAAAGTTTGGCTCTTTTTTGAGGACCATTCATTAATCACATCTACATTGCCACCTACTACATGCTAAGCCCTAGGAATCAGTTAAACTAACAAAAACACCAAACAGAAACTGCTCCACAGAGTTCAGCATCTAATTGGAGAGTAACAAGTAAATGGAAAATTACAATGCAGGTATTGAGTGCAGAACTGGAGGTATACTTTAGGCCAGCATTATTAAAAACTAAAAATCTTGTTCCAGAGTCATGTCAGCCAGTACAAATCTATTGCAACCTATCTTTTGTTCCTTGATACAGTTTTAGGAGAATATAATAGTAAATGATTAAATATAATCTCAAATCTATGTATACACAAGTACACTAAATTTGCCTTAAGAACCATATGCTGCAAATCCCACTAAAAAGCCCAATTACCAGAGTTTAATTAAATTCTCAATCTCACAGGAGGATTATTTGGAAGAAAAAAAATAGTAATACAAAATAGAGGTTTAAATCTTTTCAATCTGATGACGCAATCACTAGTAATTTTCAGAAAGACATAACAAAAAGTAATAGCTAACTAATTATTAAGAATTCTTTAATCAGCACGCTGTCCATAATGCTATAAAATTAAGTCTTTAATAGGTACAGAAAAGGAGTTTTTTGACAATTAGAGGAGTAGGATAAAGTGTAAAGAAACCCAAAGGGCTGTAATTCATTTAAAAATGGATTGGAGAGATTTAAGTTTCTCACTCAAATTTGTTATGTACATGTTTTTTTTCCTTCAGTGGTTTCTCTCTGCCTGCAGGATCATAGCCAAACTCCTTTCCTGGCTGTAAAAGGCCCTTCACGATCTGGCCTCTGCTGAGCTCTCCAAACTTTACCTTTCATGTTGAACTAACTACTTGTGTCATGCCTGTAGTTTCTGGGCCTTTCTCTCTCTACATGCTGTTCCTCCTTCTTTCCTACTGTCCTTACCCACTTTTCATCTATCTACTATTGGTCTTTCAGGTTTCAGTTGAGATGTCACTTCCTATGGGAAAACCTAGAAGACTATGTTAAATTGCTCTCCTCTGCATCCTCATAGCATCCTATGCTTACCTCTACTCTAAGTGTACCACACTATATCCTATTGCCCATTTTCCCACTAACAGTAAACTTCCTGAAGGTTAGTGTTTGTTTTTTTTTTTTTTTTAAGATTTATTTATTTATTTCTCCCTGCCCCACCCCAATGTTTTTTGCACTTGCTGTCTGCTCTCTGTGTCCATTCACTTGTGTTCTTCTGTGACTGCTTGTCTTCTCTTTAGGCGGTACCAGGAACTGATCCTGGGACCTTCCAGAGTGGGAGATAGGCGCTCAATCTCTGGCGCCACCTCAGCTCCCTGATATGCCGCATCTCTGTCTTTCCTCTGTGTCTTTTTGTTGCGTTATCTTGCTGCGCCAGCTCTACACTCGGGCCAGCACTCTATGTGGGCCAGCACTCCCACACAGGCCAGCTTTCCACACGGGTCAGCTTGCCTTCACCAGGAGTCCCCGGGAATTGAACCCTGGACCTCCTATATGGTAGACGGGAGCCCAATAGCTTGAGCCACATCCGCTTCCCGAGTGTTAGGTTTTTTTTTTTTAAGATTTTATTTATTTATTCATTCATCCCCCCCCTGCTGCTTGTGCTCGCCGGGCCAGCCAACCACGCCATGCAGGCGGGCCCGCCCCCCACCAGGAGGCCCCGGGAACCGAACCCGGAGCCCCCCACATGGCAAACGGGAGCCCCACTGATTGAGCCACAGCCGCTTCCCGTGAGTGTTAGGTTTTAATCACAGTTATACTTCAGAGTGAGTGTCTAGTATGAACCCAATGAATAGTTATTAAATAAATCAATGCCTAAGAGTTTCCTATCCCAGCCTTGGGGAGAAGATATTTGTGAAGTGGTGGTAGTGGTATATTGATCAGTGAAGACACTGACCGTACTGAATTCTAAAGATGAAGTTCAATCAGCCCGACAAAATGGACTGGGGGTGGGTTGGTTGGGAGGCATTCCAGGCCTAAGGGACAGCATGAACAAAGCCGTGGACATTGAGAAACATCTTAGGATGTGATAGAAATAAATCACTTGTCAACAAGGAGGCCAAGACAACTCAATGAGAAAAGAACATTGTTCTCAACAAATGGTGTTGGGACATCTGGATATCCAGATGTAAAAGAACGAATTTCGAACCTTACCTCACACCATATACAAAAATCAACTCAAAACACACCAGAGGCCCTCGCCGTTCTCTTTCCGCCATCTTGGAACCTGTGAAGGCCTGCTGGGAAAAGGACTTCTAAAACGGCAAATATGTCCGGAAGGCTGTGGTCCAAAGCCACTTTTGCTGGCTATAAGCAGGGACTCCAGAACCAGAGGGAGCACACAGCCCTTCTTAAAATTGAAGGCGTTTATGCCCGAGATGAAACTGAATTCTATTTGGGCAAGAGAAGTGCTTATGTGTACAAAGCAAAAAACAACACAGTGACTCCTGGTGGCAAACCTAACAAAACCAGAGTAATCTGGGGAAAGGTAACTCGTGCCCATGGAAATAGTGGCATGGTTCGTGCTAAATTCCGAAGCAACCTTCCAGCTAAGGCCATTGGACACCGAATCCGTGTGATGCTGTACCCCTCAAGGATTTAAACTTATTGAAAAGTAAATAAATAAAATTGTGGACTTTTCAAAAAAAAAATACACCAGAGACTTAAACCCTAAGCAAAAGAGCTAAAATATAACTCTTAGAAGAAAATATCGAGGTAAATCTTTCTGACTTTTGATTAGGCAATGCCTTCTTAGATACAACACTGGAAACACAAGTGATTAAAAAAAAAAGATGAATTGGACTTCATAAAAATTTAAACTTTTGTTCTTCAAGGGACATCATCAAGAAAGTGAAAAGACATACCACAGAATAAGATAAAATATTTGCAAATTATGTATCTGATAAGGCACTTATATGCTTACAACATAATAAGATATGTAAGCCAGATAAAAAACCCCAAAGGATTCGAATATGGATATTTCTTCAAAGAAGATATACAAATGGCCAAGAAGCACATGGAAAGATCCTCAACATCATTAGTTATTAAGGGAATGCAAATCAAAACCACAATGAAATACCACTTCACATCCACTAGGATGGCTAAAAACAAACAAACAAAAAATCTACAAGTATTGACCAGGATGTCAAGAAATCGGATCTTCATATATTGCTTGTGAGAATGCAAAATGGTGCAGTTGTTTTGGAAAACTGTTAAAAATAGAATTACCATATGACCCAGCAAGTCCACTCCTAGGTGGACAAGAGAACTGAAAACTTAAGTTCACACAAAAACGTGTACATGAATATTCAGAGCAGCTTTATTCAAAATAGAGAACTAGAAACAACTCAAATGTCCATCAACAGACAAATGAATACACAAAGCGCAGTATCTCCATATAATGGAATACTATTCAGCTAAAAAATGAATGAAATACATGCTACAAAATGGATGAACCTCAAAAACTTTATGCTAAGTGAAAGAAGCCAGACACAAAAAGGTGCTATATTGCATGTTTCCATTGATATGAAATGGCCAGAATAGGCAAACACATAGAGAAAGAAAGTAGATTAGTGGATGCCGGGGGCTAGAAGGAGGGGAGAATGGAGAGAGACCTCTAATGTGTATGGAGTTTCTATTTGGGGTGAAGAAAATGTTCTGGAATTAGATAATAGTGATGGTTGGCACAACCTTGTGAATATACTAATAACCAATGAATTATACACCTTAAATAGGTGAACTGTATGGTATATGAATTATATCTCAATTTAAGAAAAAGTCATTTGCTGCCCTACATACAGCACAGGGCAGGATTTAAGTTTAGAGAGTGGGTAGGGACCAGATTAAAAGGCCTTATGTAAGCCCTGTTAAGGAATGGGCCTTTATTCTACAGTACGGTGGTGGGAAACCATTGAAAGGACTTTTTCAGGCTGGGGCATAACATGGTTAGATCTTTTATGCTGAACTAACTACTTGTGTCATAATCTGTAGATTCTGGGCCTCTCTCTCTACATGCTGTTCCTTCTTTCCTACTGTCCTTACCCACTTTTCATCTACCTATCTACTATTATTACATTATACTGTCACTCTAGTGGCTGTATGGAAGGATAGGACTGAAGGCAGGAAACCAGTTAAGAGACTTTAAAATATTCCAGAAGAGATGATAGAGGATCAGAAGTAAAGCAGCGGTCATAGATAGACAGGAGGAAAGAGATATGGGATATTCATAAGTTAAAGTTAGCAGGAACCAATGACCAGTTGGATGTTTAGTATGCGGGAGAGAATCAAGGATGACGCCATGTTTTCTAGAGTGAGGGGCTGGGGGTATCACCAATTGAGATAAAGAATGGAAGAACAGAATTAAGGGTAAAGATAAAAAGTTCAGATTAAGACCATTACCTTCAGTACCTGACACAATTTCTAGTATACTGCAGGTACTCAATAAATGTGTTAAACAAACAAATGATTCTATGCAAATGTCTACATAAATTAACTGGTCCATGATATGTCTTTAAAAAGATCGAGGTGGACTATAATGGTATCCAGATGTTCTGCTGTACCCAAGATGGCTTATGCTGTATCAAGATGAGTTAAATTATTATTTTTAAGTTAAGCATGTGTATATATTGTTAGTTGCTGGTAGAAGGGGGGGGGGGAGGCAGGAATCTACATTTTCTTCCTATTGTTTTGATCTGGCCCCGAGTGCTCTAACGGGTTGTTTGCCTCACTATTAATTCAACAGCAACAGAGAGGCTTGATTTTGAGTTCAAGTTGCAGGAAGTGGTCCCTCTTAGGCTCTTAAATTTTATATACTATGTCCTAAAAATTATGGAGAATGGGAAGAACAGCCCCCCCCCATTTCTCCCTTTTCTCTACACAACGGCTAATACCAAATTAACAATCTGCTTTTAGAGGGTGGGGATTAGATTAGTGACTAAAAGCAAAACTACTATGTGGAAGGAATACCTTATTTACCAAGAGGGGCCACTGCTTCTGTCTTGATCCTTGTTTAAATTTTATAATGTTTGCATGTCTTGGCTGTAATTAGTATTAGTTCCTTACTGCCTATTACATCCTGATAATGTTAAGTCCTTTAACATTATAGAGCCTTGTTACAGCTGGGCAAAGAACTAGTCTCACTAAATCAGGTGTCTTTTCAATACTGTTGCTATTTCCTAAAACTGCAGTATCTACCATGGTAGCCACTGGTCAAATGTGGCTATTTACTTTTAAATTAATTAAAATGAAATAAAATTAACACCACCCACCACCCATCATACCACATTTCAAGTGCTCAATAGCCACATGTGGTTAGTGGCTACTGTAGTGGACAGAGCAGAAAGAGAACATCATCACAGAAAGTTCCATTGGACAGCATGGCTTTATAACATTTAAAATTTGGGGTCTGTTTTCAGAAACACCTTAAAAGCAATCTAAAAGTCAGTCTCATGACTTCATTCCTATATATTTTTTTCCACTTGCCAAAAATAATTACTGTTTCTGAGGACTTTTTTTGTGCCAAAATCAGTTATTGTTTTGAGTTTAATCATACTCATTCACCACATTTGCCTACTTCCTAAAATCAAACATTCCCTCAAAGGAGGAAGATTCGCAACTGTTGCAACTATTCAAAAAACAAAAACATTTTAAAGGCTCTGGAAGCAATTCCGGATGCAGTGTGTCAGAGGTGGTTTGAATAATCATCAGAGCCTCCCAGGGCCACTGCCTTTCAGTTAATGAGGCTTATCAGTATGTGGATGTTGCACGATTGTTGCAAAATCAGTCATTTTTGGTCAGAATCTGCATATTAACTGAATACAGAAGGTATGCAATACCTTCTTCTTGCTACTTTATTAAGTGGAGTAAAATAAACAAACTGGAGAATTGTGGGAAGATGGTGACAGACTAACAGGCAGAGCTAAATGCTCTCACAAAAACAGAGAAAGAGCCAAAAGCTGTCCAAGGGACCTGCATTTTGGGGGTCAGCAGACCAGGACAGTGCTACACAACTCCCAGGAGAGCAAGGGACAGAGAGACAAAGAAGCTGAAATGACAAACATGAGTTACCAAGCCCCCGTGGTGGCTAGGAAGGGCTCCCCTCCCCCACCCCAAGATAGTAGGCTGGGGTAAAACACCTGGCTCACTTTAGCCAACCGAGAGGGGATCAGACATCTTCCTCCCTGTCAGCTCTTTGAAGGGAAAAGGGCGGGGACGTCAGGGTGCTTTTCTTCAGTGAATTCGGCCAGCACAGCCTGCTCTGAATCTTACAGGAACACAGTAAGCCAAGACTGAAACACCTCCGTGGAAAAGTGCACTGAATACTGCCATCTGCTGGCCCATCTGGAAATTGCATGGACAAAAACTGTTCATGCTCTCTGTATCCAAACCCTGGGAGAAAATCTGTGGCCCACTAGTGAATCCCTGGCCTGATTTTGAAAACTTAAGCTGGGCAATTTTAAAGACTAAGTCAAACCAAATATCAAAGAAGAGCTGTGGAAAAAAGAAACAATATACAAGAGAGAGAAATTAGCCATCAGAGTAAATTCAGATGTCTAGACATCAGCAAAAAATTACAAGCCGTACTAGGAAACAGGAAGACATGGCCCAGCCAAAAGAACAAACCAAATATCCTGAAGAGATACAGGGTTTAATGCAATTAGTGATAATCACACAACTCTCCTAAATCACTTCAAAGAATTTAAAGAAAATATGACTAAAGAAATAAAGGATATTAAGACGACACTGGGAGAGCATATAGAACAATTTGAAAGCCTGCAAAGAAAAGTAACAGACTTATGGGAATGAAAGACATAATGGATGAGATTAAAAATGCATTAGAGGCACATAAGAGCTGATTTGAATTGCGTGAAGACAGAATTAGTGACTTCGAAGACAGAGCCTCTGAACTGGAAAAGACAAAGAGAACAGGAAGAGAAGAGAGTGGAAAAAATGGAACACAGTCTCAGGGAATTGAATGACAACATGAAACGCACAAACATTCTCATTATTGGTGTCTCAGAGGAGAAGAGAATGGAAAAGGGGCGGAAAGAATATTTGAGGAGATAATGATCAAAAACTTCCCAACCCTTATGAAAGACAGAAATATCAATATCCAAGAAGGAGAAAGCATCCCAAACAGAATAAATCCGAACAGACCTACCCCAAGACTCCTACAAATATCAGAGATAAAGAGAGGATTCTGAAAGCAGCAAGAGAAAAGCAAAGCATCACATATAAGGGAAAGATTAAGCGCCGACCTCTCATTAGAAACCATGGAGTAGAAAAGGAAGTGGTATGATGTATTTAAGGTACTGAAAGAGAAAAACTGCCAGCCAAGAATTCTGTATCTGGCAAAGCTGTCCCTCAAATATGAGGGTGAGTTTGAAGTCTTCACAGACAAAAACTGATAGAATATGTTACCAAAAGACCAGATTTGCAAGAGACACTAAAGGGGGTGCTGCAGCCTAAAAGGAAAAAACAAGGGTGAGAGATTTGGAGAAGAGCTTAGAAATGAAGATTATTAGGAAGAGTAAACTAAAGGATAAGATGACACACAATAGAATGATATGACAACAGAGAGCCGAAGAACAAAATGCACGAAGGTAATGCCTTTACAGTAATAACACTGAATGTTAATGGATTGAACTCCCCAATCAAAAGACAGAGACTAACAGAATGAATAAAAATAGATGAGGACTTCCGGGAAGATGGCGGACTAGTAAGACACAGGAATCTCTTTTCCAGAAAAATAGCTAGAGGACAAGCTGAAGCAGCCCCGAAAAAGATCTTCTAGGGTTTAGGACAGCAGGTGAAGAAGGCTGCACACCACCCAGAGGAGAGAGGGACAGAAGAGGGAAATTGCGATGACAGAACCAAGAGTTGTAAGTAGCAGCTTCTGCTGCTGCCGGCACCCTCCCCACACTCTTCAGAATTCTTGGGACTCTGGGCCTGCGACCACAGATAAAGGGAGCTCCAGAGAACTACCAATCCCGGAAAGGGGAGAGAGAGGGACACAGCCTTAGGCTGACTCAGGTTCTGACCTGTAAATTTGGGCTGCGGAGCCCCACGGACCCTTCCACACGGCAGTTTGCCGTGGGAGCCTAGGAAGGACTGGAGAAATCCGACCCTCGCAACCTCCCTCTCTTCTAGCCTGGACTAATTGTTGAGGACTATAGGAAGAAAGGAGAGAGAGCCTGGGGCTGACCCTGCTTTTGACTCCCACGTTTGGTCTGCCCTGTCCCGAGAGCCCTTCCAGGCCAGGTGGGGCTGTGCCATTGTTTGCCTTGGAGGCTACAAGGGGCTAAAGATATACAAACCTCCCAATCTCCTCCTCTACTAACAGGGACTGATTGTTGAGGATTCAGAGGGGAGTGGAAATATTTCCTAGCTGGGAAAAGGGGGGCACTATGAGAGAAGTCTGGAGAACTGTCTCAGAAAGTTTGAATCACACAGTACCCCAATGAGAATAAATCCAAATAGACCTACACCAAGACACATATTATTCAGAATGTCAAATGTAAAAGATAAAGAGAAAATTCTCAGAGCAGAAAGAGAGAAGCAAACGATCATGTACAAAGGACGTCCAGTAAGACTTAGTGCAGATTTCTCTTCAGAAACCATGAGGTGAGAAGACAGTGGTATGATACAATTAGGAAACTGAAAGAGAAAAACTGCCAGCCGAGAATTCTTTATCCAGCAAAACTGTCCTTCAAATATGAAGGTGAATATAAAGTATTCACAAACAAACAGAAACTAAGAGAGTTTGCAAAAAAGAATCCAACTTTGCAGGAAATATTAAAGGAAGCCTTAGAACCTGAAAGAAAAGACAGGAGAGAGAGGCTTGGAGGAGAGTATAGAAAAAAGAAAAGCAGAAAGATAACCAAAAGAGTAAAAAGAGAGACAAAAATAAGATGACATATGAAAACCAAAGAATGAAATGCAGGAAATAAATAGTGCATTTTCAGTAATATCATTGAATGTGAATGGATTAAATTCTCCAATCAAAAGATACAGGCTGACAGAATGGATTAAAAAACATGAGCCATCCATATGCTGCTTACAAGAAACTCACCTCAGACCCAAGGATACAAACCGGCTGAAAGTAAAAGGTTGGAAAAAGATACTCCACACGAATAGTAAACAGAAAAGAGCAAGGGTAGCTATACTAATATCAGACAAAACAGACTTCAAATGTAAAAAAGTGATGAGATATGGAAGGTCATTATATATTAATAAAAGGGATGATCCTCCAGGAAGATATAACAGTCATAAATATCTACACACCTAACCAGGGTGCCCCAAAATATATGAGACAAACTCTGGCAAAACTGAAGGGAGAAACAGACATTTCTACAATAATCGTTGGAGACTTCTCACTTCATTAGATAGAACAACTAGACAGAAGATCAACAAGGAAACAGAGAACTGAGCAATATGATAAACAAGTTAGACCTAACAGACATATACAGAACACTGCATCCAAACACAGCGGGTTATACATTCTTCTCAAGTGCCCATGGATCTTTCTCCAGGATAGACCTCATGTTAGGTCACAATACACCTCTCAATAAATATAAAAAGACTGAAATTATACAAAGCACCTTCTCAGATCATAATGGAATGAAACTAGAAATCAATAACAGACAGGAAAAAAGGAAATTTGCAAATGTGTGGAGACTGAACAACACACTCCTAAATATTCTGTGGATCAAAGAAGAAATTGCAAGTGAAATCAGTAAATATATTGAGACAAATGAAAATGAGAACACAATGTATCAAAAGTTATGGGATATAGCGAAGGCAGTCTTGAGGGAAATTTATAGTCCTAAATGCCTATATTAAAAAGCAAGAAAGAGCTAAACTCAAAGATTTAACTGAACAACTTGAGAAACTAGAAAAAGAACAGCAAACCAATCCCAAAGCAAAAAGAAGGAAAGAAATAATAAAGATTAGAGCAGAAATAAATGAAAATGAGAACAGAAAAACAATAGAGAAAGTCAACAAAACCAAAAGCTGGTTCTTTGAGAAGATCAATAAAATTGACAAACCCCTCGCTAGACTAACAAAGAAAAAAAGAGAGAAGATGGAAATAATTACAATCAGAAAGGAAAGGGGGGAAATTACAAATGACCTCACAGAAATAAAAAGAATCATAAGAGGATATTATGAGAAACTATATGCCAACAAACTAGACAACCTGGATGAAATGGACAAATTTCTAGAAACCCATAACCAACCTACACTGACACAAGAAATACAAGAACTTAACAAACCAATCACAATTAAGGAGATTGAATCCGTCATCAAAAATCTCCCAGCAAAGAAAAGTCGAGGACCAGATGGCTTCACAGGTGAATTCTACCAAGCATTTCTAAAAGAATGAACGCCAATCCTGTTTAAACTCTTCCAAAAAACTGAAGAGGATGGAAAATTACCCAACACATTTTATGAAGCCAACATCACCCTAATACCAAAGCCAGATAAAGAAAGATTCCACAAGAAAAGAAAATTACAGACCAATCTCTCTAATGAACATAGATGCAAAAATTCTCAACAAAATACTTGCAAATCGAATCCAACAGCATATCAAAAGACTTATACATCATGACCAAGTGGGATTTATTCCTGGTATGCAAGGCTGGTTCAACATAAGAAAATCAATCAATGTAATATACCACATTAACAAATTGAAGGAAAAAAATCACATGATCATCTCAATATATAGAGAAAAGGCATTCGACAAAATCCATCACCCTTTTTTGATAAAAATACTTCAAAAGATAGGAATAAAAGGAAAATTACTCAATATGATAAAGGGCATATATGAAAAACCCACAGCCAACATCATACTCCATGGGGAAAGGTTGAAAGCTTTTCCTCTAAGATCAGGAACAAGACAAGGATGCCCACTGTCACTACTGTTATTCAACATTGTACTAGAAATTCTAGTTAGGGCAATTAGACAAGACAAAAAAAAATAAAGGCACCCAAATAGGAAAAGAGGAAGTAAAACTCTCACTGTTTGTGGATGACATGATCCTGTATTTAGAAAATCCTGAAGTATCCACAACAAAGGTACTTGAACTAATAAATGAGTTCAGCAAAGTGGTAGGATACAAGATCAACACACAAAAATCAGTACTGTTTTTGTACACTAGTCCTGAACCATCTGAGAAGGAAATCAGGAGGAAAATTCCATTTTCAATAGCAACAAAAAGACTCAAATACCTAGGAGTTAATTTAACCAAAGAAATACAGGACCTATATGCAGAAAACTACAAAACAATGCCAAAAGAAATTTTAAAAGACCTAAACAAATGGAAAGACAGTCCGTGTTCATGGATTGGAAGAATAAATATCGTGAAGCTGTCAATTTTGCCCAAACTGATTTATAGATTCAATGCAATACCAATCAAAATCCCAACAGCTTACTTTACAGAATTAGAGAAGGTAATTACCAAATTCATCTGGAAGGGTAACTGCACCCAAATAGCCAAAAGTATTCTGAAAAAGAAGAGTAATGTGGCAGGAATTTCACTGCCTGACCTTGAAACATATTACAAAGCTACAGTGGTCAAAACAGCATGGTACTGGCATAAAGATAGACATATCGATCAGTGGAATAGAATTGAGAATCCAGAGATATACCCTCACCTATACAGTCAACTGGTTTTTGACAAACATACCAAGCCCACGCTGATGGGAAAAAACAGGCTCTTCAACAAATGGTGTTGGGAGAACTGGGTATCTATAACCAAAAGAATGAAAGAGAACCCCTATCTCACCCCCTATACAAGAATCAACTCCAAATGGATCAAAGATTTAAATATAAAAGTCAGGACAATAAAACTACTAGAAGAAAATGTAGGGAAACATCTTCAAGATATTGTAGTAGGTGGTGGTTTCTTGGACCTTACACCCAAAGCACGTGCAACAAAAGAAAAAATAGATAAATGGGACCTCCTCAAAGTTAAACACTTTTGCACCTCACAGGACTTTGTCAGAAGGGTGAAAAGGCAGTGAACTCAATGGGAAAAAATATTTGGAAATCACACATCTGATAAGGGTTTAATATCCAGGATATATAAAGAGACTTACAACTCAACAATAAAAAGTCAAAGGACCCAATTTAAAAATGGGCAAAAGACTTGAATAGATATTTCTCCGAAGAAGAAATACAAATGGCAAAAAAACACATGAAGAAATGCTCAACATCACTCATGATTAGGGAAATGCAAATCAAAACTACAATGAGATATCAATTTACACTTATCAGAATGGCCACTATTAAAAAGACAGAGAACTACAAGTGTTGGAGAGGATGTGGAGAGATAGGAACACTTCTTCACTGTTGGTGGGAAAGCAGGATGGTACAACCACTATGGAGCATTGTTTGGCAGTTCCTAAAAAAGTTGAATATAGACTTGCCATGTGACCCTGCAATACCACTACTAGGTATATACCTAGAAGAACTGAGAGCAGTGACACGAACAGACATCTGCACACCGATGTTCATAGCCACATTATTCGCCATTGCCAGAAGTTGGAAACAACCCAGGTGTCCATCAACAGATGAATGGATAAACAAACTGTGGTCTATTCACGTGATGGAATATTATGCAGGTGTAAGAAGAAATGAAGTCATAAAGCATATGGCAACATGGATGAACCTGGAGGACATTATGTTGAGTGAAGCAAGCAAGACACAAAAGGACAAATACTGTATGATTGCGTTACTATGAACCAAATATATTGTTTGATTCAAAAAAAAAATTTCTATGTATCCATTACATTTAATTGAGAAATGTAAAAAAAAAAAAAAAAAGAAAGAAATTTCCCAAAGAAATGGGGAAACTGGTAAAATATGAGAAAATTCTTATGATAATTACCATGAGGAAACAGAGGACACTTCTGAAGATGAATAATAGCACTTGTACCATGTGGACAAAATCTTAAGGAAATGGGGGCACCAATGTAATATTTGGAATCTTCTATCAATGAATGGTTGACTGCCTTAAAGTGGAGAAACATATAAGGAGTATCTGGGAAATGGTAAATATGATAAAACTTGTGGTGAGAAACAGGAAAAAAAAAAAATATATATATATATGTATATGAGCCATCTATATGTTGTCTATAAGAGACTCACTTCAGACTTAAGGACACAAGCAGGTTAAAAGTGAAAGGATGGAAAAAGGTATTCCATGCAAATAGTAACAAAAGAAGAGCTGGAGTAGACCAGATAAATGTAAAATAACATTATAGTATATGAACAATAATTACTCAATGCAAGTGGCAAATTGTTCCTGTAATCAGTATTCTGTAATTTTTTTCATACAAAATAAACACTTGCTTTTAATTGAGCAACTGGAGAAGAGATATATTTTTGGATACTTCATTTTTCTTTAACCCTTTCTTATTCATACACTTTAATTAAAATAATCTATCTGGATCAATAATGATTTAGCATGACTACTGCTCAACAAGATTTTGAGTTTTTCTGCCTCATAAAATTATGAGTTGGAAAACTGTTATGTGCTGTAATTCATTCCAATAAGATGTGAAGAATTCCCAAATAGGAGTTTGATTATTTAGACAGAACTATGGCCTAAATGGAAATTAAATAACTAAAGCAAAAATTCATTTCATTCTTAGAGATTATTATGTCCAATAGTTAGAGCTGTAATGTAAAAATTAGAATTGTTATAATTAATTTCTATTATATTTGAATTATTATTTACATTCATGTTTGTTGCTATGCTGTCTACTTTTTATAGTTGATTATATTAAATCTAAACTGGCCTTGCACTCTTAAAATTTGTAAGTTCTTTCAATCTATTTTTCTATATTTTATAATTTTACAATAAAGGACTTTTTAACAGCTAAAAAAAAAAAAAGCCATTGATTATACACTTTGGATAGATTGTATGATATGTGAATATATCTCATTAAAACTGCTTAATAAACAAATAAATGTGCAAGAACAGCCAGAAATAGCAACTATGTACAGCAGGGGAAACAGATTGAGAGGTGAAGAATTTTCTTGTCTTGCTTATTATTATTGAAATAATGAAAATGCTCTAATGGTGATTGTAGTGATGAATGAACATCTATGTGATCATACCAAATACTACTGATTGTACACTTTGGGTGAATTGTATGCTTTATTTATATGTATCAATAAAATTGATCTGTTAAAAAAAAATAAACCAAGAAAGCCTTGAGTTGTCTCGCTGCATGCATTCACACTAGGGACATACACCTTCTGTGATTCCTAAGGCCTTGTACTAAACAGTCACTTCCAACAAGTGTTCCATCTTCTTGCTTCTCATCATACTTTTCCCAAGAACCCTCCTTCTGACCCCACCCATCCCTCACCCCAACACTCTTACCCTTGTTCCCTGGCAGCCTCTAAAACACTAAAACCCCACCCACCACCAACTTGAAACACTCAACTTTGCTGTAATCCCTACCCATCCACATCAAGCAAAGTTGTGTTTGGGGAGAAAATAGGCTAAGGGGATTCCTGAGAGGTTTCACAAGGCTGACTTAAAGGGTTGCAATGAATGCACAGAGAGAGATGCACTATTGGAGGAGGGCTAGGACTCCTACAGGCATCAGTAAATTTAGTAGTTAAGAATTTTGCTACAAATCAGACCTGGGTTGAAAATCTTAGCTCTACCACTTAGCGGTGGGACTCTCAGAGAAGTGATCTCTGGGTTTCAGATTCCTCTTCCACCAGTAAGGAATGGATATAGGGGAACTGGACCCCCACCTCCAAGGCAGTTATAAGAATCATGAAATTATACATATCTAGTGCCTAGCACAATGCCTGGCCTAGGAGGCACTAAATAAATGATAGAGAAAGCAGATAGGGAGGCACATTTTATAAAAGATGTGGAATCATAAATGCTCTTGCATTTAGAGGCAAGATCTATCCCAACAAAAGCACACTGTTAAAAATGTTTTAAGAATTGGGACAGCATGCGAATATTCTCGCTGTCCTGATTTTGTGATAATCAGGGGAGGTTAAACATTCACTGTATTAGAAACCATGCATGTGTCCCCAGACCTAGTTTTTCTCCCTAGGTCTGGTTTTTAGAATACTGGTAATAAACTAAGCCTGATTTACTATATGACCATCCTGTATGGGAAAAGACGGTAACTTTGGCTATCTTTGGTCAACCTTAAGAGATATAACAGGGGGACAGATGTGGTTCGGGTGGTTGGGCATCCGTCTCCCATGTGGAAGGACCTGGGTTCAATTCCCAGGACCACCCGGTAAAAAAAAAAAAAAAAAAAAGGTGCGTGGGCCACCAGGTCCTGTGTGCGGGTGCACCGCCAGGCCCCGCAAGCCATGCAGAAAGATGACGACGTAACAGGAGAGTGACACAAGGGAGAGCCAAGACGAGATGCACTAAAAAACCAGGAACTAAGGTGGCGCAGGCGGTAGTAGGACGCCTCTCTCCCACATTGGAGGTCCTGAGGATAGAATCCCAGTGAAGACAGGAGGAGAAGTATGAGAAGAGTGGGCAGGAAACGGACACAAAGAGTTGCCCAGTGAATGGACACAGAAACAGCAAAAATGAGGGGGGGTGCCTAAAAAGAATAAAAGTAAGTAAGTAAATAAATAAAT
>JAKSZT010054138.1:14308822-14453375 GCA_026826555.1 Tolypeutes matacus | reverse complement strand
CAAATGAATGGATAAAAGTAAATAAATCCTTAAAAAAGGTATATGGGAGGAAGATTCGGACTATAGTTAGTAGTAATACTTTGATGATGCTCTTTCATGATTTATTAACAAATGTTTCACAACAATGCAGGATGTTTGTGTGTGTTTGGGGGGGTGATGTGTGGGAGCCCTGTATGATGTTATGCATGTTTGTTTTGTAAGATCACGATGTTTACTGAACACTTATAGTTTACGTATGTTCATGTATGAATGATATACTTCAATAAATTATTAAAAAAAAAAAAAAAGAATTGGGACAGAAGAAAAGGATGCTTCCACAATAATACTGAATATTTAAAGTTTATCTAGACTCTGTGAAGAAAAAAATATGTGGCAGAAATCTTTGTAGGTTGAGAAAAATGACCAAGTGCAGTTAAAAATCGAGACAGGCTCCTTATCAGGGGGGAATAAACAGGAAAACAAAAACCACTATGGGATCCCCAACTTAAAGGCAACTGGGCCAAATAGGCAATCACAAAATCATACTTACCACAATGACTAGGGACATCCAATTCAAACATTACAATACCAAATTGATAAAACTGAGAAAGTCCATCCCTATTTGGGTAAGTTCTTACTCCCCCACTATACCCCCAACTCCCCTTAGCTTAGTAAATATAAGCTGCTGGTAACAAGAGAGGTTATTGTGCATAGAAATGTCAATGTAAGCCCCTGACCAACACTGAATAAGTAGCACTTGGCCATCATCAGTAGCTTCTCTCACTTACTGAAGATAGTTTATGTAGTGTTGAAATAATTCTCATTAGAGGCAACTTAGAGTATTGCAAATATGCTTCATAAAGATAATGTGCAGGCGACAGAGGATAGGGACATATGGAATGCAGTAAAGATTCAAACCCAAAGCTTCATATATAAAGCTAGTTATTACTTCATCACCCTTTGTATATGGACACTAACAATGTAAGGGAATGAACAATCAGAAAGGGAAGAGTACAATAAACTTCATCAACAGTCCTTCCAACCATGGCTCATGTACAAGAATATTCGACTTCATCTGATTGTTTACCACAAATCCCAAGACAAATACAACTCTTTCTGGCTCTCCATGACCCAAGGACAATACAGAATCCAAATACGGAGACAACAGTATTAATTGAGTCAATTAATTTTTAGGTGCTTCAGTTCTTATGAGCTCCAAACATAACAAAAACAAATCCCATAGCATGGCCAAAGATTTCTAGATTTTTCTTTAATAAGCATTCATAGGAATATACTGTAGTATGTCAAGGTGCAAGAATTAAAAAAAAAAAAAAAAAAAGAAAAGAAAGAAATCTGATACATAAGCTGAATATTTCATGACATCTTTGTATCAAAGGTAAAAAATGGTAACATAACCTGCAACTGTAGTTACCGAACTCTAAGGCAGTGTTATAGTAACAAATAGAATCAAAAGTTACAATGAAATTTAAAAATGAGCAGGAAATCAAACCAAATTAATTTTTTCAAGCTAAATGTCATCATTTCAAAAAGTCAGACTGTCTGGTTTCAAGTTCCCAGATCTGACCCTTAAGAACTCTGTGATACCTAACTACTCTGTACATCAACATCCTCATTTATAAAATGAGAATAGCAGTACCTCAGAATTTTGGGAGACTGAAACGAATTAGCAGAGGTAAAGTACCTAAAACAGTGTCTGGCACCTAGAAAGCACTAAGCACCTGCTAACCATTATCATAATTATGGTCTTGGTCATCTCGGGAAGCACATTCCCATAAAGGGGACAGGAATCAAAAAACCCTTACTATGCCACCAAACTGCACTTAATAATTTGGAGGTTATCAGAATACTGAGAAAGACTTGAGTAAGGAGTTGGAAAATGCACAGTTCAAAAGGAAAGAAAAAACAATCAATGTTTCTACAAGGACAGTAAATACTAAAAAGGTATATTCATTCCATAGAGGCATGCCCCGGATGCATCCTTCCTCACACATCCCCCCACCACTGACACCCTACACCAGTGATCCTCCCCTGCCATAGTTGTAACTTTTCTGTAAGCCAACACCTCCCAAAAAGCAAGGCCAAACAACAACAGCAACAACATCCTTTTTTTTTTTTTTATTGTGGGTAAAAATCAAATTTTTCACAATACATTCCAATATTTGTAAAATGATATATAAATATATATGCATATATGTGCATTTGCTTATTATAAATGTTATTTTTAAAATATATGTATATTTTAAAAGGTGCTTAGATTACCTAAATATTACAGAGAAATTACAGGGATTCCCATGTTCCCTACCTCCCACACCTCTCACAACATCCCACACAAACATCCTTCATCAATGTGGCCCATCACCCGTAATGGATATACACATCCTGGGGCCTTGCCACCAAGCATAGACCACAGTTCACATCGTAGACCACACTCTCTCCCATACAGTTCTGCATGGTATATGCTGATGTAAAATGGCCTACATCCGTCCCCACAACGCCACTCAGGACAACCCCCAAGTCCCGAAAAAGCCCCTGTATTTCAATTGCCCTTCCCCTCCCTGCCCTGAAAGCATTGTACCTTTCATCATGGTAAACTCTGTTATCTTTTATGTATATTTACAACTTCTTCTATATGTCCTCCCAGTGTCTTTTTTTTTTTCCACTTTATTTTCAAAGAAGCTTTAGATTATAGAAGAGTCACATAGAAAATATAGGGGATTCCCATATACCCCACCCCTCCCCCTCTCACATTTTCCCCTATCAATAACATCTTACACGAGCACGGTACATTTGTTACAATTGATGAACAATTACTGAAGCATTGCTACTAACCATGGTCAACAGTTTACGTGATGGTTTATATTTTGCACTGTACAATTTTATGTTTTTACAAAATGCATAATGGCCTGTATCTGTCATTGCAAAATCATGCAGAACAATTCCAATGCCCTATGTTCCACCTATTCTTCCCTCCCCCTCCCCTCGGAAACTATAGTAACCACTAAGTTTCAATTATTCAAGAATAAGGTTCGCAGTTACAAACATTATTAAGGCTTGACATACTGGTCTGTTTTATTTTATTAGGCACTGCCTATGTACTCGAGAGATTCTTGTGGTCATGGGGTTATCTTAGTGGGTGGAGACCCACACAATAACCAACAAAATATTAAATTCCCATCCTGGGGAGTCTTGCTACATTCTCTTAATAGAGTAGCAAGAATCTTTAAAGTAGAAAGGCAGTGCCTAGGGGAAAAGGACAAACCAATACGCCAGGCCCTTGATACTGATGCTTGCACTTATGAGCCTTATTCCAGTAAAGTTGAAACTTAGCCTGGTAGTATATATTGCCTAAGGGTTACCTCCTGAAAACCTCCTTGTTACTCAAAGGTGGCCTTTCTCTAAGCCAAACTCAGCATATAAGCCCACTGCCTCCCCCGACCCCACCCCAGTGTGGGACATGACTCCCAGGGATCAGCCTCCCTGGCATCGAGGGATTATTTCCAAGTGCCAACTAGCGAGACCTTGACCAAAAGGGGGAAATATTAAATACAAATGAGTTTTTATGGCTAAGAGATTTCAAAGTGAGTCAGGAGGTCATTCCAGAGGTTACATTTATGCACATCTCAGGAAGACCTCACGACTGGCACAGTAAACAATACCTCAAGAAGGGGTGCTCCTGAGGGCTCTAGAGACATCTGGACACTATAGGTAGGGCACACAACCCCAGGAAATCAGCACCCCACCAGTGGGTCTTACCTTGGAATTTATGCTAACCTATCTCCCCAATATAATAGAGTTAGACTCAGTCATAATTTTCCTACATGTGGTTTTTCTGCCCCTTTTATTTGAGCCTAAAATTAGCACTATACTCACTGAATACATGTCCCAGAGACTTAAAATCTTCAGTCTGTTCATATGCCAGTTAAGCCCTGAATGTCAGCAGAGTTGCAGCCAACACCTACTCTACAGTTCACTGGACTCACCCAGGACAACAAACAAAATGATGATGATGGACAATGTCCAACCCAATAAACAGAGAGTATCTACAACTGCAAGCAAGACCGTTCCATTCATTTGCCCCATGGGATCTAAGCTCCCTCTCAATCGCAAGCAGAGTGGGCATCACCATCCCCAAATCCTCAAGACCGAGGAATGAACAAACATAAGGGGGGAATGTAACTATGGACCAAAGTAGACTTATTCTAGTAATGGAAGAACCTGTAACACTGAAATAAAGACAGTGGTCACCAGATGTTCTGAGGGGAGGGAAAGGGAAGAACAGATGTAACATGGGACATTTTTGGGACACTGCAATTGTTCTGCATGAATTTGCAATGACAGACACAGGCCATTATACATTTTGTAAAAACCTATAAAATTATATGGGGCAAAGTGTAAACCATAATGTAAACTATAGACTGTGATTAGTAGCAATGCTTCAATATGTGTTCATCAATTGTAACAAAAGTATGACACTGATGAAAGATTTTATTAATAGGGGAAAATGTGAAAGGGGCAGGAGGTGGAGTATATGATATTTTCGAAATAACTTTTATGTAATCTAAAACTTCTTTTAAAATAAATAAATAAATAAAAAGGTATAGACTCTGGAAAGGAAAAAATAAAACGTTATTGAACCACTCCTGGAAGTACAAAATAACACCTGTATGCAAAGACTTGAGAGAAAACATGAATAGTACCTCATGCAAGTTTATTTGTAGAAAAACAATGATTCTACCAGACTATGTAGTGAAAACATTTTAGGCTACTAATGTCTTCACTTAAAAAAAAAAAAAAAAAAACCCTCAATTGTTCATTTAATCAAATGTAGCTGTTAGATAGCGTAATACTACTCATGAAATGGAAGCCTCTGTCCTCATACCAAACTTAAATTATGTTTTCAACATGCTAATTTTCATACTGGTACATAAAATCTAGGAATCTTCAGCTATATTAGGACGTTCATATTGGAGTTACATTCATTTTGCTTCTAAAATGGAGTTAATTCATTACTATGCTCAACACATCAAACTCCCAGTCCAAAGAAACATTATTTTGGGCAGATGCCCCTAAAAAAAAAGATCTTATTTCAACATTATTTGTGCAGGAAATTCTTTGTAAAAAGTTTGTGAGGCATAATTCAAAGTATCATCATGTTTTAAATAATGTAAGGTTATATAAGTAGTACCCAGGACTTTTTCTAAGTCAAAGAAATATCTAAGCATAAAAGTAGTGGCACTGTTAATTACTAACTCTAGTTTTCAAGTTTTTAAGAATAAACAACAGGAAAAATACAGTGAACCTTTACAATCTTGAATTTGGGTTTCATGGTTCTGTTAATTCTGAATCCTGAGCTTGAGTTATTTTCTAGAGAAAAATAAATAAAACTGTTACCAACATATAAGCCATCTAGTTTATATCGCAAACTTGGACTATGTGCACAGAAGATCGAAACTGTCCTTTGCAATGTGGTGGGTAGGAAAATCAAAGTCTGTATTCAATTATACTGAAATATTTTGATTCGCTTACTTTCTAGGCTTTTCTATCAATATGATGAACAAGATTCCTACTTCTCTTCATATATGCAACATATTGCTCCACAGTAGTTCACTTTTAATTGGTCTTTATTTCTCATCTTTCCTGTCCATCCCTAGGACATAATGACAGGCAATTGGTTACTTTTGCTCTACTTTTAAAACTCACAGCAATATTAGATAAAAATGGAAACTTTTTTCAATATAGAAACTTTTTTTTCCACCAATACAAACCATTTGAGGTTTTCTTAAAGTTAAATCTTAACTAAATGAAAACACAATAGCAATTTGTCTACATTTGTTCAAGTTTTACCACCCCCCAAGGAACTACAGGACAATCCATTCTTTTTAATTCACCTTCAAATTAAGCTACTTTGTTAAAAAAAAAGGGGGGGGGGGGCTTAACAAAGATGGAAGGCATTTCTTATATTCCAGTCAGTTTGCAAGCAAAAACCATTGGAGCAAATCATGTGCTGCTGGAAGAGAACAATAAATCCCTCAAGACCAGACCTCTATGGCAAGCAAACTCCACTACAAGGCAACAAGAGTGGAGTCCAAAATTATAAGCTGATATCAAAGATCAATTAGAATACTGATCAGTCATTAGACCCTACTTAGATGTATATTATGGTTAGCTCCACAAATCTAGTGACCTAAATTACAAATCCTGGAACCAGAACTACTATATACAAACCAGTAGAAGTATTGGATAACTGAAAGAAAAACTGCAACCAAAATTTTGACCGCAGAAACAATTTTATTTTGGTGAGACCCTGTTAAGAATAAAAATGCTGGGTTGTTTCTCAGACTCCTTTTACAGCAAAACTGGAGCAGTTGACACACTTTACTCATTCATGAAATAGATGTATCTCCAAATGTCCCTATTAAATTGGTCAACATATATGTTAAATAGTTTTTCAATCAACTGTTTGCTTCCCTATGGCCAAAAAAGTCTCGTTTGAAACGTTAAAGATATCCTAGAATCAACTTATGAATTCTGTTGGACAATGGCAATAACTATTTTCCATGCTTCCTTCCATGTGCACCGTCTAGTGACAAAATACTGTAGTAGGATGGGATATTACAGAAGTTATACAGATATAGCCAAGCGGAAACGAAAATTAATTAGATTAATAGAACTACAGTTTACATACTAATTAGATAATAGAACTGCAGTTTACATACCAACAAACGCACTACTGATAACACCAAAATGCTATTTTTAATCTTGCTTTTTAAAAATGTAAGATACCAGTTGATTCGCAATGGTGTAACAAAAAAGAAAACCATTAGTGCCTATAATAAACCTCCGCAAAACAGTCCTCTGCAACATTACAAATTCAAAGAGAAGATAGTCAAGTACTTAAGAGCACAAAACAAATATTCCCAGACACTCAAGTTTTTAAAGTTCCCTAGTATTAACAAACTCAATTTCCTTAAGTTTCATGGCATATATTCAGGTCTTTGGGGACTTAAATTGTTTAGAAAGTGGCCAGTAGAGCTGCTCATGTTTTTGGACGCTAAAGCATCTGTGTTCCTGAATTCACCCAAGTTAAAAAAAATAATAATTTTTTTAAAGGGAGGGGGAGACAGCGAAGATGAAAGATTACCAACTTCTTCTGCAATGCGTTGCCCAGATAGTTCTGAAACTTTGGGGTCTAAAAATCTCTTCTGAAATCCACAAAGACAGACCACTCAAGATCAGATGCCATTGTGAGTCGGTACTGATTACAAGCTTCTCGCTACTCTTTTCTCACACCCCTTGCCCAGAACAGCAGAGCTCTCCCAAGTCCCAATGCTGGACCGGAAAAGAGAAGCCAAAGGAGACCTTACAACCTTTTTCCTAAGCAAGAGGCGGCCAGACCCAAGCGCCCCCCGCTCCTCAACAACTACCCACACATCGGGCCTGGATCCCACTGGGAGAGGATATTCAGGAAAAGAGAAATAAGCCATCGCCGTCACTTCGCGCGGATTCCGGCCCTTCCCGCCGAGATCTTGTACCTGCCGCCCGCCCGGGCCCACCCCCAGCTCTCCCCGGCGGGGCGGCTTTGGCCCCGAAAGGGAGCCTTCGCCCCGCCGGTTTCCCCTTCCTCCAGGCGCCGGGGCCTCTCGCAGGAGAAGGCGCGGGGCTGAGCGAAGTCCTGCAGGCCCCGGGTCCGGTCCTTCCCTCCCAAACATCCCGCTGAGCGCGCCCCGGCCCCCCCACCCCGGGCGCGGCGCTCGGGAAGAGGGCCCCAGGCCTGCCTCCTGCCGAGGCTGAGAAGAAAAGGGAGGGAAGGGAGGGCGACGACGGGGCCTGCCCGAGAGCCGAGTACCTTGTAGAAAGCGCCATTGGAGCCCCGCACTTCCACCACCAGCTCCTCCATCTTCTCGTCGCCCCTGCTCGCGCCGGGAGCCCGCCCCCGGGAGGTGGGCTGCAGGCGCTCGAGGCCCTGCCGCCGCCGCCGCCGCGCTCCCGCACGCCCCCCGGCAGCGGCGCCGCCGTCACCGCCCGCGCTCGCCGTCGGCTCGCCGCCCGCTCGGAGGCGGCCCCTCACCGGAAGTGAAACCGAAACGGAGCCGAACGCCTGACTGAGGCCGAACGCCCGGCTGCTCCGCGTGTAAACAGTGAAACGGCGTCACGTGACCGACGCCGCCCCTCCCCCCGCCGGCTCGGCCCCTCGGCCCCGCCCTTTTCCTCCGCGCGGCCCCGAGCGCGCGCGCATGCGCGGTGTGGGGACCGGGCCTGGGTTCCGGGCCCGACGTCGGGCGCGCGGGGCTCGGCGTGCGCGGGGGATGACGGAGGGTGGGAAGGCGGGAAGGCGGGAAGGGCGGCGACGGGTCGCGCCGCTGGCCGAGGTTGCGCCGCTTCGCCAGAGCGCCCCTTTCCGTAGAGGGGTAAGCGGAGGCGTGGGAAAGGACCTCTTGTAGCGATCCACCGCATTCGCTTATCTGAGTCCGGGCCGGCTGGGTTGGGGGTGGATGGGTGGTTTTATGTTTTAGGCAGCTCTGAGCCTGATTGAGCGGGAGGTGGAGGGGGGCACGACAATAAAGGTGAAGAATTCCATGGGAGAAAATCTTGAGCGGGTAACAGTGGCAACCGCGCCAACCCAGCCTCGGGTGATTGTCAGAGGCAGAGGAGTTCTTCCTTGAGAGTCTGGGCTGACTTGGAGCTTGTATCCCTACATCCCTTGAGGGGCAATGGATTGTGTCAGGACCTCTGGAAATTTTAGCCCTACCTCAGACCCAGCACTGACCCACTTACTCTTCTGCCCTCAATTCCTTTCATTCTTTTACTTGATATATGTTTTTTGTTTTTTTTTTAAAGAAAAGAATGCGCTAAGCACGTGCTAATTTCTTTACCCTTCACTTCCGGCCCCTACTGTAGGCTCACCCAGTGCCAGAGGGTGTGGTGGGCATGTTTGTAGCCAGCAGGCGATGTGTAGGGGCCCTGCGTGGCCTGTTGACTTGCAAGTATCACCCCCCCCCCTTACTTCCTACAGTAGAACAAATCCCAACGATCCCATTGCTACCTCCGCACCGTGCTTGTAGCCACGTGACCCATGTTCCCTAGGCCTGGAACGCCTGTGTTCAACTGACAGGTTTATTGAGCGCCTACCGTGTGTCAGGCATTGCGCTGAGTGCTGGCGATACATTGGCGAATAACAACAAAAGACTGCCGGCACTGAAATTGGAACCTAGGTGGACATAAAAGTCAAATGATGAGAAAAGCAAGCAAAGGTGGAGTTGCAACCGTGATAGTGGCTATGAAGAATAGGTTCACTATGATAGTGGGCCATGACCCAGTCTGGGATGGCAGGGGGGCGGAGGTGGTGGCTGGGGAAGGGGAAATGAATGGAGTGAGAATGTGAGGGGGGAGTGTTAACTGGCAGGTGGATAGCACTGAGTTGGGGGAGGAGGGGTGAACTGGTCCTCTAGTTCCTTTCCCACCCCACTCCCAGCCAGAACGGCAGCATCAGTGCTGATGGAGCCCCTTTTCCAAGGTCCACACTCCTTGAGGAGTGACCTCCTGGACTAAGGTCTCTAGGGTCGTCACAAGATGCAAAGACCCCATCGTGCTGAAGGAGAATCTCATAGTCTGGATTAAAGAGCATTATCTTTAATCCCAGGGTAGTAAAAGGGGACATGTAGATTAGAATAATTATACTTTCCACGTGGAGAGTGCTGTTCAGTTTACCCGGTGCTTTCTAATACTGTATTTCAGCTCTGTACAACTACCTTTACTACAAGCCACACTGCATCTGGTGCTCTTCCCTGAGCCTGTGCTGCACTTTCATGCACATGCTTCCTGTCCCCCAGAATACACTGCCCCTTAGCTTAGCAGCAGCATTTCTATTAGCGAGTTATTTTACCTCAGGAGAAGAGGGCAAATTTTGCTCCTCAATTCTTGTACATTGTCATCAACAGTCCCTGTAAGGACCCTCTCTTGTTTATATTATTTTTCCTCGTCTTCCTCGATCCCCATTCTCATTCTTCTAAGCATCTGCAGCGATGTGTTTGCTATAATCCTTGATAATTTAAGACCTGCACGGTTTTATGTCTGTCCTTTCCATTTTCAGAAATGGTATTGAACTGTAAGTCTGTTTCCCACTTTTCTCACTCAACACTATGTTTTTGAGCTATGTCCACATTGCTGTGTGCACATCTAGTTTGTTGCCTCTAACTGCTGCTGAGTATTCTGTAAACTTTGCTTGTAGCTTTCCCTAGCAATTGGGCATCTAGGTTGCCGCCAACTCTCCAGTGCCACGCTGTGATGAAAACCCTTGTGAATGTCTTCTTTATTTTTTATTTGTTTTGTTTTTAAACAGTTTATTGAAGTATTCATACATGAACATACATAAACAATAAGTGTTCAGTAAACATTGTGAACTTACAAAATAAACGTGCCTAACATCATACAAGGCTCCCACACGTCACCCCACCACAAATACTTTGCATTGTTGTGAAACATTTGTTAACAAATTATGAAAGACCATCAGCAAAGTATTACTACTAACTATAGTCCATCTCTTACTCCCCTATACTTTTTTTAAGGATTTATTTATTTATTTACTTTTACCCATTTTTAAGCTCTCCCCCCCCCCCCCGTTTTTGCTGTTTTTGTGTCATTCGCTGGGCAGCTCTCTGTGTCTGTTTCCTGCCCTCTCTTCTCATCCTTCTCCTCCTGTCTTCACTGGGATTTGATCCTCGGAACCTCCAATGTGGAAGGGAGGCGTCCTACTACCTGCACCACCTTAGTTCCTGCTTTTGCGGCTCAGCTCGTCTTGGCCCTCCCATGTGTCACTCTCCTGTTACATCATCATCTTGCTGCGTGGCTCAGGGGGCCTGATGGCACACCCACACACAGGGCCTGGTGGTCCGCGCGTCTTCTATATTTTTCTTTTTTAAATTTTTACTGGGGGGTCTTGGGGATCGAACCCAGGTCCCTCCATATGGTAGACGGATGCCCAGCCATTTGAGCCACATCCATCCCCCTGCTATATCTCCCAAGGTTGACCAAAGATACCTAGAGTTACAGTCATTTCCCATACAGGATGGTCATATAATAAATCAGGCTTAGTTTATCATCAGCATTCTAAAAACCAGACCTAGGGAGAAAAACTAGGCCTGGGGACACATGCATGGTTTCTCATATAGTGAATGTTTAGCCTACCCTGATTATCACAAAATCAGGGCAGCGAGAATATTCGCATCCTTGTGAATGTCTTTATGAATGTTTGTGAGAATTTCTTTTGTGCTCTTTTATAGAACTTTTCAAGTATTGCCTGCTTTCTCATCATACCCCTTGGCATATAGCTGGGACCCAGTAACTGTTGAATACCTCTACTGTGATACTTAATGTACTGGAATTACTTGTTTATATTTCGGTTTCCCTTAATGGAGTATGAGTTCCTTCAGGGCAGGAAAGATGTCTTATTTATCTTTGTGTCCCTGGGACATTGAAAGTCATTGATTTCAATAAGTGTTCATTCATTGACGTGAGGCCTAAAACAGAGTCATTTTGACTCTTGTTCTTTCACACCCTGCATCTATCCATCAGCAAATCCTTTCTGAGTCCAGAATCTGTTGATCGCCCTTCCACTGGGAAAATCATTGTCCAAGCCGCCATCCTCTCTTCTGGGATTAGACAATCACTTCTTCCTCACTAGTCTCCCTGCTGCCACTCTTGTCTTCCCTCTGTCCATTCTTAACACAGAAGACAGAGTGATCCTGTTCAGATGTCAGTCAAGTCACTCTGCTACTCAAACTCTCCAGTGCTTCCCTAAATCCTTCAGAGTAAAGGTCAAAGTCTTTATTCTGGCCTCAGTGCTCTGCACAGCCTGGCCTGTTACCTCTTCTATCTCACCTCCTGCCTTCTCTTTCCCCACCCCACTCCATGCCAGATGCACTGGCTTCCTTACTGTTTTTATTGTTGTTGTTGTTGTTTTGTGTGTGGTTTTTCTGGTTGTTTTTTTTTTTGTGTGTGTGTGTGTGTGTGGTACCTGGCTGGGGCTGGGGACTGAACCCGGGACCTTGTATGTGGGAAGACCGTGCTCAACCACTGAGCCACATTGGCTCCCCTGGATTGGTTTTTTTGGTTTTTTTTGTTTTTTTTTTTTTAGGCGGCACCGGACCAAACCCGGCACCTCCATGTGGGAAGCGGGCACTCAACCACTTGAGCCACATCCACTCCCCTTTGCTGTTTGTTGAATACACCAAGCGAGGCTCCATCTGTCTCCCCTCACTAGAATGTAAGCTCCCTGAGAAGAGAGATTTTTGTTTGTTTTATTCACTGCTGTGTCTTCAGTGCCCAGCAAAGTGTCTGGAACACAGTAGGTGCTTACTCAATATTTAGTGAATGAATGAAGTGTTGATGAGGACCTGGCTCAGGGCAAGTCTGCTCCCATGCTTATATTTATGGGATATTGGAATGCTGCTTCAGCTCTTCTGGCTACCTGGGTCTCTAGCATCCATGAAGTAGCTTCCTGTTGTCTTTGAATTGATTTATTCTGTGTTACTTCCTGCTCTTTAGCAATTTGAGCCCTCTGGGTCTTTGTTCTTGCTGTAATCCCAGCTGGAAATGCTCTCTGCCCTTTCCAAGTTGAGAAGCTCTGTGTACCCTTCAGGGCCCAGCTAAAGTCTTACTTTTTTCATGACACTTTCTCTTTCGATTTCACCTTATTTTGACCTCTCCTTTGAACTTGGTATTAGAAAAGATAATTTCTAATTATCTTTTTAGATTTATAGAAAACTTGAGTAGATAGTACAGATAGTTCCTGAATACTCCCAGAACCACTGCCCACAATCACAGTTTCCTATATTATTATTATTATTATTTTTTTAAGATTTTATTTATTTATTCATTTATCCCCACCCCACCCCCCCTTGCTGCTTGTGCTTGCTGTGTCCATTTGCTGTGCGTTTTTCTGTGTCTGCTTGTCTCCCCCCCTTGTCGGGTCGTCCTGCTGCGTCAGCTCACGGTGCTGCGTGGGCTGGCTTGCCTTCACCAGGAGGCCCCGGGAACCGAACCCGGGGCCTCCCATATGGTAAATGGGAGCCCCACCGATTGAGCCACAGCCGCTTCCCCAGTTTCCTATATTATTAACATCTTGTATTAGTGTGGTGTATTTGTTATAATTAATGAGCCAATTTTGGAACACTATTTTTTTGGAATATTATTTTTAAATAAAGTTCATGGTTTACATTAATGCTCACTCTTTGTGTTGTGCAGTCGATGGGTTTTGACAAATGCATAATGTCAGGTGCCCACCATTCCAGTATCATTCAGAGTAGTTTCACATCCCTCCTTCCTTCACCCCCCAACCCATGGCAACCAATGATTTTTTTTTTTTCAGTGTCTCTGTCGTTTTGCCTTTTCCAGAAAGTCATATAGTTGGCATCATACAGTAGTATGTAGCCTTTTCAGACTGGCTTCTTTCACTTAGCAATGTGTTTAAGTTTCCTCCATGTCTTTTTGTGGCTTAATAGCTCATGTCTTCTTATCACTTAATATTCCAGTCTATGGCTATATCACAGTTTGTTTATCCATTCACCCATCAAAGAACATCTTTGTTGCTCCCAGGTTTTGGCAATTATGAATAAAGCTGCTAGAACTATTCCATGCAGTTTTTTTATGTGCACATTAATTTTCTACTCAATTGGGTAAATACCTACAAGCATGATTATTGGATCGTATGTTATGACCATGTTTAACTTTGTTAAGAAACTGTCAAACTGTCTTCTAAAGTGACTGTACCATTTTGCATTCCCACCAGCAATCAAAGAGAGTTTCTGTTACTCCACATCCTGGTCAGCCTTTGGCATTGTTTGTTTTGGGGATTTTAGCCATTCAAATAGGTGTGTGGTGGTATCTCATTATTGTTATAATTTGCAATTCCCTGATGACATATGATGTTGAGACTCTTTTCATATGCTTATTTGCCATCTGTATATCTTTGGTGAGGTGTTTGTTCAGATCTTTTACCCTTTTTTTTATAAATGGGTTGTTCGTTTTCTTATTGTTGAGCTTGAGTTCTTTTTTGTATTTTGGATACAAGTCCTTTATCAGATATGCATTTTACAAATATTTTCTCCCAGTCTCTGGCTTGTCTGAAAACAAAAATTCTCTAAACAGTGTCTTTCGTAGAACAGACATTTTAAATTTTAATAAAGTCTAACTTATCAATATTTTATTTCATGAATTGTGCTTTTGATGTTATATGTAAAAACTGCTAAACCCAAGGTCACCTGGACTTTTTCCTGTGTTATCTTTTAGAAGTTTTATAGTGTTGCATTGTACATTTAGGTCTATGATCTATTTTGAGGTAATTTTTGTGAAAGGTATGAAGTCTGTGTCTAGATTTATTTTGCGTGTGGATGGCTAATTGGTCTCTCACCATTTATTGAAAAGATCATTTCTCCAGTGAATTGTCTTTGTCAGAGATCACTTGACTATATTTGTATAGGTCTGTTTCTGGGCTTTCTATTCTATTCTGTTGATCTATTTGTCTATGCATTTGACAACACCACACTGTCTTGATTACTATAACTTTATAGTAAGTTTTGAAGTTGGGTAGTGTCAGCCCTCCAACTTTGTTCTTCTTTAATGTTGTGTTGGCTATTTTGGGTGTTTTGACTTTCCATATAAACTAGAATCAGTTTGTTGATATCCACAGAATAACTTTCTAGGATCTTGATCGGGAAGAATTGACCTCTTAGCAGTATTGAGATCTTCACTGATTTCTTTCATCAGAGTTTTGTTGTTTTCCTCATGTTGATCCTGTATACATCTTTAGAGTCCTTTCTTTCACGGTTTCTCTTTGCCTTTGGTTTTCTGCAGTTTGAATATGATATGTGTAAATGTGAGGTTTTTGGTATTTATCCTTCCTGATATCCTCTGAGCTTCATGGAACTATGGTTTGGTGTCTATATTTAATTTTGGAAAATTATCAGCCTTTATTACTACAAATATTTCTTCTGCACCTTTCTGTTTCTTCTCCTTTCGGTATTCCCATTATGTGTATGTTACATCTTTTGTAATTAGCCCGCAGTTTTTAGATATTCTGTTCCATTTTTTTGCATTCTCTTTGCTTTTCAGTTTAGGAAGTTTCTATTGATGTATCTTCAAGCTCACTGATTCTTTTCGTGGCCTTGTCCAGTCAACTGATAAGCCCATCAGAGGCGTTCTTCATTTCCATTACAGTGTTTTTTATTTCTATCATTCTCTTTTGATTTCTTCTTAGAGCTTCCATCTCTGTTTGCATTAACTTTCTGTTCTTTCATGTTGCCTACTTTTTCTGTTAAAGACATTAATATATTAGTGATTTAAAATTCTCTGTACAATAATTCCAACATCTGGTTCTGATACTTGCTTTGTGTTTTCATACTGTGTTTTTTCTTGTCTTTTAGCAAATGCTAAAAATTTCTTGTAATTTTTTTGTTGAAAGCCAGACGTGATGTATCTGGTAACAGAAACTGAGGTAATCAAGCTTTTAGTGTGAGGATTTATGTTAATTTGCCTAGAAAGTGAGTTGAATTTAATATTTGCTGTATCTGTATGTGACAGAGGCTTCAGTTTCCTCTAGTGTCCTTTTTTTTTTTTTGAGATACCAGGGACCGGGGATTTACACCCAGGACCTCATCTGTGGGGTACCAGTGCTTAACCACTGAGCCACATTGACTTCCCTAAGTTAGTTTTTTCATTTGTTTTGCTTGTTTTTTTTGTTTGTTTGTTTGCTTGTTTGTTTTTTCAGGAGGCACCAGGAACCTCTCATGTGGGAGGCAGGCACTCAACCGCTTGAGCCACATCCGCTCCCATAGTGTCCTTATTTTTGTCTCCCCTATTATCCTTGGGGTTTCCTAAGAATTCCTCCTTCAATAGACTCTGTGTCTTTCAGCTCTCTCAACTGTAATCCACTGATATTATACTGGAGCCCTGTTTATGTGGTGATAAAGTATTGAAGAGGGTAAGCATTCTATAATCTGTTTTTTAATGTTTTTTAGTGGGCCTGAATCCCTAGATTGTGACCTTCAGAAATACTTCTTACCTTTTTTCCCCTACCTTTAGGTGAGTCAGGAAGGTTAGAGGGGGTGAGAGCTGGCCAATTGTCTGTCCCCCAGGTCAGAAAATGCTCTGGTAAGGTAGTCATCCATTGAGGGCAGGCATTGATTATGGAGAGCACTCTGGCTGTATTTCAAAATGCTTAATTTTTCCTGGGCCTATCTCAGAATGGCAGTGCCCTCTACTTCAAGACTGAGTCTGCCTCCAGTAGTTTTCAACTCTCAAACTAGTCCTTATCTTATCTTATATTATATTATCTTATCTACCTAGCAATTTATCAAAACCAAAATTTAAGTGTTTCTACCAGTCACTGTCTCCAGGGGCTTCTGCTTCAGGTTAAGATGCTCTCAACTGTGATTCTTTATATTTTCCTATCTCTCTAGATTTTGGAGAGAATTGTGACTACATTTCTCAGAGAAGTCATTGCTTTACTGTTTGTTCAGTGTTTTGCTTTTGGTGTGAATGAGAATGACAACTTCCAAGCTCTTTACATGTCAGAGCTCAGTACTGGAAATCTGAGTTGGAACTTCTCTTATAGCTTGGGTTTGAATGTCAGGACTCATATTTATAGCCCAAACATCATCAATAAGTCTACACAAGTAGAAGTATTAACCTTCAAAGAGGTGGTTTCATAGTTCAGGATTGATTTCACTGTAAGATAACCACATTATTTTCTCTTTATCCTTAGAGAATAAATAAGCATGCAATCGGTAGCACATACCAGGTTGGCTAATTCAACCTCCATTGCCAACCTCATTCTCCTTGCCTACTTCTACTCTACATGCTGGGAAAGTTAAATATGCATGTTCCCAGCCACTTCAGCAGGTAAGGTGGCCATGTGACATAAGTTATGCAAATGAGTTGTAAACATAAGTTGACTGGGAGCTGTCTGGAAAAGCTTTTGCTTTCTTGATAAGAGGGATGAAGTGGACTGATATTGCTTCTTCCTCTGTGATTCCTGCCTTGATTTGGACATGATGCCTAAAGCTAGGGATTTCTTGAGTAAGTGGCCAAGAGAATCACAGTGGTGTTGGTGAACTGAGGCCTGCAGCCATATGCATTTCTAACTGATAAAGTGCCTGACAAAGCTGAGAAATCAGACTAATAAACACTAGGAAAAGCAGGAGTAAACTTGGCTTCAATGAAGGAGTAATACTGAGGCCCACCTATTGAAAGAACTGTAGCAACAATCTGTTTCATTGTTGAAATACTAGAGCTTTGCTGATCGCCATTCCTTACATACGTAGGTTACTTAAGGTATATCGGGAATGTTTACTTTGTGTAAGTTCAAAGTGGTATAGTGGCTGGTAGCATGAAAAAAGGACAATTTTCCAGGAGGTGAGAGCTATAGCAGTCTCTGGGTGCTGCATACATGGAACCAGCCAAAGGAGAGTGTGGTAGGTTGAATTATGTACCCTGACTAGACATGTTCTTAATCCTAATCCATGTCCCTGTGGGTACGAACCCATTGTAAATAGGATCTCTTGAAGATGTTTTCTAGTTAAGGTGTGGTCCAACTGAATGAGGGTAGGCCATAATCCAGATTATTGGAGTCCTTTATAAGCAGAAGAAATCCAGCATATTCAGGAAAAGCTGCAGGAAGGAGCTGGAAGCCAGAAGTCAATGGAACCCAAAGGAAGAGAAAGGAGAGGACATCACCATGTGATGGGAAAGCAAGGAACTCAAGGACTGTCAGCCAGTCAGAAGGCTACCAAGCCTTCTAGCCAATGCTTTGATTTGGACTTCTGGCTTCTGAAACTGTGAGCCAATAAATTCCTGTTGTTTAAGCCAACCCATTGCGTAGTATTTGTCATAGTAGCTTTGGAAAACTAACACAGATTTATAAAGTTTTCTAAACTAGGGGGTAAGAGGCCCCGACTTAGCCAGAATTCTTAGGCAAGTTACTTCATCTCTCTGTGCTTCAGTTTTCTTATCTGTAAAATGGAGGTAATAATAGTACACACCTCATCAGGTGTTTTGAATATTAAGTGAGATAATCCTTGTCAGGGGTTCTTAACAGGGGTCCAGGTGCTTGAATTGAAATTCCTGAAAACATTATTCTTGTGGGGATGTGTTGGTGTGGGTGTGATACACTTATTAAATAATACAGAGTATGGTGTGGACTTAGTAAGGGGTCTGTGGTTTTCATCTGACTGGCAAAAGGGTTTGTGGAACAAAAAAGAACGTTCAAGACTGGTATGGCAGCTCTTTCTGTTTCCCACTCAACGTCTTTTATGTATGGTCCTTGTCCTCATGCTCCCAAGCTGACTGCTCCTTCTCCAGGCCTTGAGTTTACATTTTATGCAGGAAAAGGGGGAACAACAGATTGCCAAAGGTACGTGCCAACTGCTCCTTTTTTTGTTTGTCTGTTTAATCAGGAAAATAATAGCTCTGTCAGAAGCCCCATCCATTACCTTCTGTTTCCAGCTCATTGGCTGGATGATGTTACTTGGCCACAAGGCAAGGAAGCCTGAGCACTGTCGTGTTTTAACCAGGCACATTGCTGCCCTAAGCAAAACTGGGTTTCTTTTGGAAGAAGAAGATGAGGATGGTATTGTGGAGGCAGCTAGCTGTGAGTGTTGCACTGTGTGTCCACAGTGGCGCCTGTGGAGCAGGGGTAAGTGGGTCAGAATTAGCTGCGAACCCCTGGCTCACAATTGTAAACCAGTCGACAAAGTGGAGGGTATCGGTAAAGTGTAGAGATGTTTGTGCCCAGCCTCTATGAAAATACTGTCTTTTGTGGGGGAGTCAAGGAAAGTCCAACCTTAGAAATAAAAAATCTGTGATTATTATATCATAAAAGTGCCATGTAGAGCTTTCTTGCTCCTTTGTTTATTGACAAATATGACTTCTGAGAATTAATGGGGAGACATATTTTCCATAATCTTTAGTACCTAAGCGGACCCTTCTTGTATAACTGACAGAAATATATCAACCATTTAAAAATTAAGGGGAAAAGGAAAAACCAAAGAACTGTCACAATCCAGAGGAAACCAAGGATCGTGATGACAAAATACAATATGGCATCCTGGATGGATCCTGGAAGAGAAAAAGGACAGTAGTGGAAAAACAAGTGAACTCCAGATAAAGTCTGTAGTTTAGTTAATTGCAATGTACTGATCTTGGTTTCTTAGTTGTGACAAATGTACCAAAGTGATATAAAATATTAACATTAGGCGAAACTGATTATCTTTGAAACTTTTCTATAAATCTAAAATTATTCCAAAATTACAAGTTCATTAAAAATATTAAGGGTGCAAAGATCAAAAGAACTAAAAATAAAAAAAATATTAAGGGCAGGAGCAAAGGCGGCTCAAGCCTTTGGGCGCCTCCCTCCCACATGGGAGGTCCCAGGTTCGGTTCCTGGTGCCTCCTTAAAAAGAAGACAAGCAGACACAGAGAATACACAATGAACAGACACAGAGAGCAGACAGCAAGTGCAAACAATGAGGGGGGTGGGGAGAAATTAATAAAAATAAATCTTTAAAAAAAATATTAAGGGGAAGTTGGAAGAAAAACCGTTACTTGACAAAATAAGTGTTCACATCTAACCAACAGCAATGGAAGAATGAATGGGATCCCCATGTACTGATGAGAGCCTAAGGTATATTTTTAAAATTTTATCGAAGTATGTCATTCATACATGAACATACATAAACAATAAGTGTGTAGTAAAAGTTGTGAACTTACAAAACAATCATGGACATATGTAGAATTCCCATACAACACCCCTTCATCAACACACCACATCATGGTGGAACATTTGTTACAGATTATGAGATAATATCAGACCATTACCACTAAGGTATTTTTTTTAAAGATTTATTTTATTTATCCCACCCCACCCCCTCGTTGTTTGCACTCACTGTCTGTTCTCTTTATCTGTTCATTGTGTGCTCTCTGTGTCTCCTCGTTTTTCTTTTTAGGAGGCACCAGGAACCAAACCTGGGACCTCCCATGTGGGAGGACAGCACCCAATCGCTTGAGTCACCTCCCCTCCCTGCTTGTTGTGTCTCTCATTGTGTTTCTTGAGTGGGTCATCTTGTTGCATCAGCTTGCCATGCCAGCCTGTTGCGGCAGCTCGCTCTCTTGCTCATCTTCTTTAGGAGGCACTGGGAACAAAACCCAGGACCTCCCACGTGGTAGGTGGGCACCCAACTGCTTGAGGCACAACCGCTTCCCACTAAGGTATTTTTTACAGTTAGAATTTAGGCATGTCCAGAAGACTGATGGAAGAAAGACCCACCATGAGTCTGTTTTACATGAGGCATGAGAAGCCTATTAGGAGAGAACATACTTGGATTAGAAAAATTAAACACATGTAGTTCAAGGACAGAGGCCAGCATGGGATAGGAGGAGCACATCTAAGTATGGTACCATATCAGCCACTCAGATTATGACCCAGTCCCAAAACCCATGGCCTTATGCCTGAGTTCTAGGTGTAACAGAAGCAGTAAAAGAGCTCATAAAGCTGGAAAACTGTGGATGAAAGGCATCGGCTGCATTAGGCCCAAGATCTCTAAGCAATGGAGAGGACACTGGCTGGGTTAGCAGTGATGGGAGTGTGTGTCTTCAGCAATGGAGAGCAATGGAGGCAATGGAGAGGCTGTGTTAGCAGTGATGGGAGTGTGTGTCTTCAGTTCGTTCATCGCAGTACCTTCAGCAACGGGCCTGAGCATCCATGCTGAAGCTAGTAGACACCAGAATCAGCAGTGGTCTAATGGGAGGGCAGAGGCATTGGCAGGGGTGCTTCTGGTTGGTAACAGCAGCACACTTCTAGTGATAGGAGATCTCAGGACAGGAGAAGGGAGAAATAGAAATGCCACAATAGCCCAGAAGGCAGATTTTAGGAGAACACATGAAGCATAGCCAGAGAACCCATCAGAAGCATTTTTGAGGATCTGAAGAGGCCAAGGTTTCCTCAGAATAGTAAAGAGGCAGAGGTAGAGAAATGCTATCACCCGACTGCTATTTTGACTCTCTTTTTATACCTAGGTTGGTATGACCTGAGAATCAGTTTATACAGGAATGATATATTTTGAAAAGCCTCATTGTTGAACTAATTGCTATTTGCTAGATTCTTTTAGTACAGGAAATCTCACTTACGAATGCTGACCAAAATGCAGTATGATAAAAAAGGAAATGAAAATCAGTTTGGCTTAAAAGAAAATGCTATTTTCTCCAAGTAAATGGCAATCTTGTCTTGTAAAGAAGAAAATACCAAGCTACACATTTTGAGCAGACTATTATTAGTGGAAACTGACCGAATAACTTTTCAGGAGAAATTAATTCTTCAGCACTAGAGTTTTGTGCTGGTGTTTATCTGATTGCTGAAAATTAAGTCTTGTGGAAAGAAGACTGTATGACAAACACCCCAAATGGCACAAATCTTACAGCTCTTTAAAAACAGAGGCTTCTTTGCCATAATGTGTTTCTGAAAATGTTTGCTATAAAACTAGAGGAAAATCAGTTTTAAAATGGAAAGTTGATTGAAATAATAAATCTCCTAATAATAATTTAGTTGAAACTCTTGCAAGTGGAGAGGGAGACTTTGGGAATATGGATCCCAATTCCATTCTCTCTACCTCCCTTGAGACAAATGTCTGGTGGGGCCTCTGGGACGTTGGGTATAAGTGACACCTTGGGCTTGGTGGGAGCTCCAGTAGAGAAAACTGGTGTGGGACTTTCTCCTCCGTGGCTGCAGGAACACCTGGAGACTATCCTCTAGGAGCCCTAGGCTGAGGGGAGAATGCTGTGCATCCTGGGAAAAGCTTGGTGATGGGAGCAAAAGGGAGAAATGTCCAGCGCCTGCTCAACAGGGGATTGGCAATCTAGCTGCTTCCATAATGTTCACCTAGGGGCGGGGCGGGCTGAGTCGTCTTCACAGTCCTCTACCTGCAAGGTTGTCTTAATGTAGGGCTCTCTAAAATCCTGAAGTGATCTCCAAAGAGCAAACAAAGAAAAGCAACCGTCATCTCAGGCCACCTAGCAGCCAGAGAGAGGAAGATCCATTAAGACCCACACAGGTAAACAGACCTGCTAGAGGAAATAGAACAACTTGAATAGAAAATAACAAAAGCATTTGAGGAGATTCAAGAACAGCACAAAGAAGAATTCTGAAGCTATACAATGTGATTTCCCAGCTAAATGATACAGTGGATGAGTTGAAGGAGAGGACAGTCACTGTTGAAGTCCAAATTTGTGGCCTGGAAGATCAACTCAAAACATACAAATAAATAAATAAATAAATAAACAAACAAACAAATAAATAAATAAAGAGGTGGAAATTGTGGGAGAAAAGAAAGGATATTTGAAGGCCAGATACAAGGGGGTGAGTGCGCAAATTGATAGGAGTTCCAGGAGGAGAAAAAGGAACAGATGGAGAAGAGTCGGCAGTAAAGAAATGATGGAAGAAAATCTCCCTGAGTGGAACAAAGACTGGAATCTATAGATTGAAGTTCACCAAGTTCCTGGTTGAGTTAGTGAGACGCGTTATCAAGGGGAGATGGACTTTCCACAACAACAGAAATGCAGGGGACCTGGTACTTCCCAGGGACACCTGGCAACTGACTCTATTCCTTGTCCCCAAAGGGGCTTTGGCCCGCTGGTACTAAGTTTGGTTCAAGAACTATAAAACTGCCACTTACCAACCCCCTTGAAACTTACTACCCCGATTTTCAGAGTAGCCCCTCCCTTACTGGTTTGTAGAAGTTTCTACTTCTCTTTCATTCAATTGCACACCTCCTCATGTTTATTCATAGAAGCTTGCTGCCTTGCAAGGTAAGTTACTGTTTCTTCTCCCCCTTGCAGTATCTGCTAAAGCCAGCTCTGACCAGTTCTAGTCACTGAGCATGCTAGGCCTCCATTTTAAGACCAAGCATAACTTGCAGCTGAGCCTGCTTTGGCTAACCCCGCCTTTCCCGAACTGGATTGGCCCATGTCATTTCACCCTATCCTTAGCCACTCCCTTAAGCCCACCTTCCTCAGACAGTATAAAACCCCAGCACCTATTTTGTTTGGAGAGACTGATCTGAGGCTTGCCTTTGGTCTCCTTGCTGGTTGTCTATGCAGTAAACTCTTCTCGAAATCCTGGTGACTCAATATTTATTGGCTTCTGTGTGCATTGGGCAAATGGATCCACTTGTGCCATAATAACTGGGAGAGTTCTTTTTGTAAACATTGCCTTAAACCAAAGCAGCCAGATTATTCAAGTTTTCCAGAATGGTGATGTAAGCCTGAAAATAACAGGACAGTAGTGTAGCAATAATTCAGCTGCTTTTTCTGGTCTGGGGGACCCTACCTGCATGGAGGGTACCACTGACAGCTGCACCCCCACATGGAACTCAGAAGCAAGGGAAAATCCATGCCAAGTTATATGGCATCTACACTGGTGTTTGGTTGCATTAGTGCTGTTTAGCAAGTATTTCTGCTCCCCTGTTCTGAAACCATGATGATATCTTATTTCCTTGCCCTCTTTTTCATTTTATTCAATTTTATTTTTTAACAGCTTTATTGAGTTACAATTCACATATTTAAAGTGTACAGTTGAGTGGTTTTTAGTATATTCACAGAGCTGTGCAACCATCACCACTATCTAATTCCAGAATATTATCAACACTCAAAAAAAAAGGAAACTTGATACCCATTAGCAGTCCTCCCCATTCCCCCTCCCTCTAGCCCCTGGCAACCACTAACCTACTTTCTGTCTCTGTGGATTTGCCTATTCAGGACATTTCATATAAATGGAATCGTGGCCTTTTGTGTATGGCTTCTTTCAATTAGTATTATGTTTTTGAGGTCCATCCATGTTGCAGCATGTATCAGTACTTCATTCCTTTTATGGCTGAATAATATTCCATTGTATGGATATAGTGTTTTGTTTACCCAATCATCAGCTGATGGACATTTGCTTTTGTCATTTGCTTCCACTTTTTTACTATTATGAATAATACAGCTATGAACATTTGTGTACAAGTTTTTGTGTGGATGTGTTTTCATTTTCCTTGGGTATATACCAACAACTTGGTCCTACAGTACATGACTGGCACGTAACTCACACTACAGGTGACTCGCCATGTGAGTCCAACAACACCCAAAATGGTCCACTCCCTGTTCAACAAGATGAATCCCTTGATCACAAATTGGATTTTGCAACAATGGCAAATTGCTATGAGTTTCTAAATGTTTATTCTCAGTTTCCATACTAATCCTCCCATGGACCAGTAACAAGCAGTTTGTGGACCGGTGTGTCAGTGGTGCACGCTTTAAGTAGCATTCATCTAGTAGAACACTACCCCCACATCTTTTATGTTCTGTATTCTTGGTTACATAAGTCAGGAATTTATAGTAGGTATATGAATGTATCATTTACTTTCACCAAGCTATGTCCCTAAACCGCAAAACTGCCTTTGGTGTCCAATGTAAAAATGATGCAAAGCCCCTTCCATCACCATGTCTAGATTTTGGAAAGCCTATTATAGCTGAGGGAGGGAATGGTGAACTATTCATTTACATACAGGGACTAGATAACGCCTGGCATGAGACCATTGGATTTTTTTTTTTTTTCTCGGAGGTACTGGGCATTGAACCCAGGACCTCGTACCATGGGAAGCAGGCACTCAACCACTGAGCTACATCTGCTCCCAAAGACCATTGGATTTTTTTTTAGGAGATACTGGGGATCAAACCCAGGACCTCGTACATGGGAAGCAGGTGCTCAACCACTTAGCTACATCCACTCCCCAATGAAAGTTGGTTTTTTCGTTTGTTTGTTTGTTTTTAGGAGGTACCAGGGATCAAACCCAGGACCTCGTATTGGGAAGCAGGTACTCAACCACTTAAGTGACATCTGCTCCCCAAGACCATTGGTTTTTGATGGAGGTTTTTGGAAGTATATTTATTCATGTATCATTATCTGGTTTTGTGCCTGATCAGGGTAAAGGCATTGTGGCCCAGAGTGCAATGCTTGGCTTCTCCTAACCATATTAGCCAGTACAGTTGGGGATAATAATGATAACTAGAACTTAAATAGCACTTACTACTCACCAGCACTGTTCTAAGTGCTTTACATGTATAAATAACCCCTTTAATCCCCAAAACCACCCTCTGAGGTTAATACAGTTATCTCATTTTTTTGAGACATTTATTTTACATTTTGAGTTTGCTACAGGACAGTAAACCTTTCGGTTTTGATTTAGGTAAAAATTCACATAACATAAAATAAACATTAGCCATTTTAGAGTGTAAAATTCAGTGGCATTTAGTATGTTCACAATGTTGTGCAACCATCACCACTATCTAGTTCCAAATGGACCATCAGCCCAAATGGAAACCCCAAACCCATTAAGCAGTCATTCTCCATCATTCCTCACCACCCACCCCTGTCTTCCCCAGTCCCTGGCAACCACTAACCTACTTTCTGTCTCTACGGATTTGCTATTCCGGTTATTTCATATAAGTGGAATCATGCAAGATGAGGCCTTTTTTGTCTGGCTTCTTTCACTCAGCATAATGTTTTTAAGGCTCATCCACATTATATCATGTATCAGAACTCCATTTCTTTTTATGGCTGAGTAATATTCCATTGTACATATATATCTCATCCCGTCCCCACCCTGAGATGACTCCCTCATCTGTTTGCTCGTTGTTTTTGCTTGGCTGCTTGTTGTTTTTTGCTCGTTGTTTTTTATTTGTTGTCTGCTAGGTTTTTTGCTCATTGTCTGTTTTGTTTTTTCTTTAGGAGGCCCTGGGAACCGAACCCCGGACCTCCCATGTGGGAGGCAGGCACTCAACTGTTTGAGCCACATCCATTCCCTACTTGTTTTGTTTTTGCTTGTTGTATGCTTGTCGTTTTTGCTCAATGTCTGCTCATTGTTTTTGCTCCATGTGTGCTCATTGTTTGTTTGTCTTCTTTAGGAGTCACCGGGAACTGAACCCAGGCACTCCCATGTGGGAGGCGGGCACTCAACTGCTAGAGCCACATCTGCTCCCCTATATCACATTTTGATTATCCATTCATCTGTTGGAAATTTGGGTTGTTTCCATCTGTTGACTATTGTGAATAGTGCTGTTATGAACTATCCTTATTTTAAAGATGAAGAAACAGAGGCACAGAGAGGTGGAGTAACTCCCCCAATATTGTATGGTGGGAGTTCCACAGTGGAATAATCACAGATCTCCAAATATAGGGAGTTGTAAGTACTGAGATAGCAAATGGGAATTGGAACCCTGAAGAAATGGGAAGCCTGAGACTCAGGCAGAGGCTCAGGAGTCTCAAATAGATGCCCCAGGTCCTGATGCCACAGATGGTAATATAGGAACACAGGGAGCTTTTGAGGACCTCCTTACAACCTCAGCAGGTGAGCAGTCGCTAACTTTTCAGGCAGGGATTTTATAGCAGCCAGGACTTTTGGAAGTGGGAAGCGGTGGCAGCAGAGATGAGAAATGCTTTAGCATTCACGGAGCTGATTCTCCTTGTAGAAATAGTCTGAAATACAGAGATTACAAAAGCAGGGGATATAAAAGATACCAAAATTTTTTAATGTAGGAAAGCATAACAGTAATGCTAATAAAGTTTTAAAAGCTTTTTTAAATATATATTTTTTATTTTTAAAGAAGCTTTAGATTACATAAATGTTTCATCAAAAAATGTAGGGGATTCCCATATACCCCACCCCCTGCCCCTCCCACACCTTCCCACATTAACATCTTTCATTAGTGTGGTACATTTGTTACAATTGATGAACAAATATTGAAGCATTGTACTAACCAAGGATTATAGCTTGCATTATAATTTACACTTTGCCCTGCACAATTTTACAGGTTTTCACAAAATGTATAAAGGCCTATATCCATCATTGCAATGCCATGCAGGACAATTCCAATGTCCCAAAAATGCCACTATGTTGCACCTATTTTTCCGTCTCCCTCCCCTCAGAACCTCTGGTGGCCACTGCTTTTATATCAATAATACAAGTTCTTTCATTGCTTGAACAATAAATCTACTTTCCCCCCTTGTGTTTGTTCATTGGTCAGTCTTGAGGATTCTGGGATGGTGATGCCCACCCTGTCTCCAATTGAGAGGGGGCTTAGATCCCATGGGTCAGATGGATGGAACTGTATTGCTTGCAGTTGCAGACACTCTCCCCTTCCTGGGATGGGCATTGTCCATCCTCATCCTTTTGTTGGTTGTCTTGGATGAGTCCAGCGAACTGGAGAGTAGGTGTTACAACTCTGCTGAGATTCAGGGCTCAACCGGCATGTGAACAGACCAAAGATTTAAGTCTCTGGGACATATATTTAACAAGTACAGTGCTAATTATAGGTTCAAATAAAAGGGGCAGAAGAGCCATGTGTAGGGAAATTATAAATGAGTCCAACTCTGTTACATTGGGAAGCATGTATTCCAAAGTAAGGCCCATTGACAGGGTGTTGAGTTCCTGAGATTGTCTGCCCTGCCTAGTGTCTAGATGTTTTTAGAGCTCTCAGGAGCCCTGCTGTTTGAGGCACTGTTTACTGTGACAGTCAATGAGATCCTGCTGAGACATGCATAAACCTAACCTCTGGAATAACCTCCCGACTCACTTTGAAGTCTCTTAGCCATAAAAACTCATTTGTGTTTAATATTTCTCCCTTTTGGTCAAGGTCTTTTTCCAGATTCATTGCTAGTCGGCGCTTGGTAATAATCCCTTGGTGCCAGGGAGGCTCATCCCCAGGAGTCATGTCCCATTTGGGGGGAAAGTAATGCATTTATATGCTGAGATTGGCTCAGAGAGAGGCTACAGTTGAGCAGCAAGGAGGCTTTCAGGAGGTAACTCTTAGGGAATATATAATACTAGGCTAAGTTTCAATTTCACTAGAAAAGGTTCATAAGTACAACCACCAATATCAAGGGCCTGGCGTAATGGTCTGTCCTTCGTTAGGCACTGCATATGTACTCAGGATTCCTGCTGCTCTATTAGAGAATGTAGCAGACTCCCCAGGATGGGAATTCAATATTCTTTCAGTTATTGTGTAGGTATCCACCCACCGAGACAACACCCCGTGACCACTTGAACATATTCATATTCCATAGAGGCATGCCCCAGGTGCACCCCTCCCCACACATCCTGCCATCACCAACACTCTGCATGTGTGATCCATCCCTGCCACAGTTGTGACCCTTCTGTGATCCAAAACCAAAAACAAAGCCAAAAAAGTAAACAAATAAAAAAAAATAATTAAAATTAACAAAGCACAAAAATAAAAAAATTTAAAAAGAATTTTTTTCATTGTGTCTTTCATCACTGTGAGATCTTTTATGTACAGTGACAATTTCTTCTGTATGTTTCCCCAGTGTCTTATTATCTTATTATCTTCAGAGAAGCTTTAGGTTACAGAAAAGTCACATAGAAAATATAGGGGATTCCCATATACCCAAACCCCTCCCACTCTCTCTCTCTCCCCCATTAATAACATTTTACATGTGTATGGCTCATTTGTTACAATTGATGTACAAATATCGAAGCCTTGTTACTAACCATGGTCAATGGTTTCCATTATGGTCTACATTTTGCCTGTAGACTTTTATAGGATTTTACAAAATTTAAAACGGTTTGTATCCGTCATTGCAAGATCATGCTCCTGAGAGCTATCTTCCAGATTCTAGCTCTGTGACTCTGCTCAATTTGCTTTTTTTAAATTGACCTTCCCTAAAAAAGTGGCTAAGGGAGGAAATGAGCTTCAAGTTAAAGTTTATGCCTTGTAAAATATGTCTGAAAACTTTCCCCTTTACGGGGAGCTGGAATCTTTGCGTTCATGCTTGACATAAGCAAATTCTTTTGTTTTTAAATGATAGTCAGACAACAAGGATACATAAATTATTTTCGTCATAGAATAGGACCCTCCAAGAATGATAAAGTATATATATATAAATGGGATATGAAATTCCATTGGTTAATCGTACAAAAAACAATTCTTTATGATTGAAATTTTGCTTAAAAAATGGGTAAGTGTACTCATGTGTTTTGATCAGGTAAATCAGTTAATGTTAGGACTTGCAATGAATCAGAGCAATTATCTCTGAGTTTCAGCATTTCCAAGATGATCTATGCTCCCTGTGTATATTGAACTGAAATGGCCTGGTAACAAGTCACCTAAAGGGTTTAAATAAGTATAACTTTAAAAAATTAAACCACTTATTTTATGTCAGGCCTGATTTTATTTAAGGCAGAAGATGACCTTGCTGGACTGGGATGCAACTGTTGTTATTGAATATTTCCTGTCCAAGGCCACAAGCCTTGAGAAAAGAATAGTTTATTTGCTTTTATTTTGTTTTCTTTCTCTTAGAAAGTTGTAAAATCTTAGCATGAAGCTGTGGAATCTGAGTTGGAAAATGGAGAATTTGGACTGTCCCTTTAATAAGAGTTAGGGAAGTGCAGATAGTAAAAATAATGTGTGTGTGTGTGTGGGGGGGTGTTTATCTCTACAGTATTGAGCAGAAGGACAATCTATTGTTTTGGTGTTGAAATATTATTTCTAGCACTGGTCACACAGGAGAGGAGCAAATAGGAGGAGTGAACCCGGAAAGGTATCTAGGAACTCTTCTCTCTCTACCCACTCTCCCCTTTCCCCCCTGCCCTGGGGTGGCCAGGTCAAAATGGGCTCTACATGCCATGCACAACCAGAACCAGCCTAGTTGGAAAATGCCATGAGTCAATTAGGTGAAGGAAATCAGGAAAAGAAAAGAAACTGCACTCCGCAGCTCCAGGGCTTGGAGAAGAGCCTGAGTGCTGGCAGAGGGAGGATACAGAATTAGATTTGTTCAGAAAACCAAACTTCAGGGAGGCAAGCTTGGCTGAGTCCTGTCCCCAAGTCAAATTGAGGATGAAACCAAATGTTCTGGCCTCTGTATCCCTAGAAAACACAGGCCCTTAATGGAATGCCATTATGGTCTATAAGTAATGCCGAAAGCAGGTGCTAGCTGGATGCACCAAATGAGAACTGCTAGTTACCAGCCCTAAAAAATTGGGTTAATCTAAAGCGGTTATATTCTTAGGGATTTCTCAGGCAGAGATCACCACAACTTTTAAGAATGTGATACAGGCCCTGGTCTTACCCAAATCCAAATAGGAATTTTGATCTCTGGTTGGCCTGTTTGGATTCTGGCTAAACCATACCCCATACTCTCACCAGCTTACCTGGAAGGACTTGACTTTGTGCTTTATCAATATGTTAATCATGAAGTAACCACAGAGTGCAAAATTGGATTCTTTCATTTCTTTTTAAAATTGAGGTATAATTTATGTAAAGTACAATTTACTCTTTTTGATAGATGTTGTTTGAGTCAGCTAGGCAACCAAAAATGCAATATACCAGAAATGAGTTGGCTTTTGGGGATTTATTAACTTATAAGCTTACAGTTTTGAGGCCATGAAAATGTCCAAATCAAGGCATCATCAGGACAATACCTTCTTCCTGAAGACTGGCTGCCAATGATCTTCGACTCCTTTTGTCACATGGCAAGGCACATAGTGGTGCCTGCTGGTCTCTACCTTCTCTTCTGGGTTTCCTTGCTTTCAGCTTCTGGCTTCAGTGGCTTTCTCTCTCTCTCTCTCCATAGTCATCCCATTTATAAAGGATGCCAATAAGAGGATTAAGACCCACCCTAGGCCACACTTTACTGAAGTAACCTAAACAATAGGCCCTTAACTGAAATAACCTAATCAAAAGGCCCTTAATGGAAGTAACCTAATCAAAAGCCACCCCCCCCCATAGGTTCACACCCACAGAAATGGACCAGCTTTAAGAACATGATTTTCTGGGGGTACTTATGGTCTCAAACTACCGCATATTGTTCTATCAGTTTTGATAAATGGTTACAGCTGTGTAACCACCACTCTTCCCCCTCACACCCAGCCCCTAGCAACTACTGCTCTGTTTTCTGTACTCATAGCTTTGCCTTTTCCACAAGGTCATGTGAATGGAATCATACAATACATATGCCTTTTGAGTCTCACTCTTTGCATTCAGCAAAATGTATTTGAAATTGTTCCATGTTGTTGTGTGTGTCAGTAGTAGTGCCTTATTTTGTGCTGCTGATTAGTATTTATTATATGAATGCACTTCAGTTTATTCACTAGCTGAAGGACATTTGGATTGTTTCCTGTTTTCGTGTACAGGTATTTATGTGAATGCAAGTTTTTGTTTCTCTTGGATAAATACCTAGGAGTGGAATTTCTGGATGATACTGTGTGTGCTTAATGTTAAAAGAAATTGCCATTTCAAAAGTGGCTGTCCTATTTTTCATTTCTATCAGCAATGTATGTTGCTCAGCATTTTTTTGCCAGCACTTAGTATTATCATTTAAAAAAAAACAACAACAGCCTTTCTAGTAGGTATGTACTGGCATCTCATTTTGTTTTTAATTTTGTATTTCCCTGATGAGAAGTCATGTTGAGCCTCTTTTCATGTACTTATCCATACATATATCATTTTTGGTAAAGTGTTTGTTTTAGCTTGCCACAGGGCTGCCAATGCAAAGTACCAGAAATGGGTTGGCTTTTACAATGGGGATCTTATTTAAGGTAAAAACTTACAGTTTCAAGGCCATGTAATGTTCAAATCAAGGACCATCAGAGATGCTTTCTCACCAAACCCAGCTACTGGTGATCCTGGTGTCCTGTCACGTGGCGATCAGGAAGGATGGCATATCTGCTGGTCTTTCTCTACTTTCTCCTTCAATTCAGCTGTGGCTGATCAGTCATCTCTCCTTGGGCCTCAGCTCCTTGAGCCTCTCAGGGCTTCTTTCCTTGAGCTTAGCTGTAGGCAAACCTGGAGTCCTTTCTCTCACATGGACGGATCAAATATGACAGCTTCCTTTCTCCGTGTGTCTCCATTTATATCAGACCCAGCAAGAGGACAGAGACCCAAGCTGGCTCATGCCTCACTGACATAGCCCAATCAAAAGGCCCCATACCCACAGGAATGGATTAGTTCAAAAACATAATCTTTTTTCTTTTAGAGATTCAAAAAAGAACTTCAGACTGTCACAGTGTTTAAATCTTTTTCCTATTTAAAAATTATACTGTTTGTTTCTCTTATTATTCTGGATATACATCTTTTGCTAGATACATGTTTTGCAAATATTTTCTCCCATCTGTAGTTTGTCTTTTAATTTTGTTCATGCAACTTTTGAAGAGCCATTTTAAATTTTGATTAATTCCAAATTATATATTTATTCTTTTTTTTTTTTTTGAGGTACTGGGGCTGGGGATTGAACCTGGGACCTTGTATGTGGGAAGCCAATGCTCAACCGCTGAGCCACATTGGCCCCCTATATTTATTCTTCAAGGGTCATGATTTGTGTGTCCTACCTAAAAAAATCTTTTCTTACCCCAAGGTGACAAAGCTTTTTTCCTATGTTATCTTCTAGAAGTTTTATAGTTTTAGCTTTTAGGTCTAGGTCTCTGATCCATTTCAATTTAACTTTTGTATATGGAAGGAGGTATGGGTTGAGGTTCATGCTTTTTTGCAAATTGATATCAAATTGTTCAAGCACCAAATGTAGGAGTTAGGCTGGAAGATGGAAGGTGACAGGTAATCAAAGCTCTTCAAAGGATAAGGACACAAGGGTAGGGTGCAGTGAATGTATTCTAAATATTTCATCTTTCTGGCATAGGGAAAGTGGGGGGAAGAAATGGAGCATTTTGATGGAGGAAACATCTGATATCTTGCTTTAAATAAATAGTAAATAAATATGTGTATTAAAGGAAAGGAAAAACAGCAAAGAGCAATATAACATAAATAGTAAATATAAAGCAAGATGCAAAACACAAAATCAAGTATATCAGACTGTTTGCTACATTTGAATGGATTGATTTCATTAAAACACAAAGACTGTCAGGTAGATTAAAAAGTACACTTAAATAATATGATAAAGAAAGGTTGAAACTAAGGGGGTGGGCAAAAAATATCAGGCATGTGCAAATAAAAAGAATGCAGGAGAAATTTAAAGTTAAAAGCACCAAAGAGGACAAAGAGGGCCATTATATAATTATAAAATGAAAGGTTAAATAAGCATAAAAATAAACCTATAATGCAGAAAGCAACATGGCTGCTAAATACATAAAATAGGGGTGGCTACTGACTTGTAAACAGAAATCATTGGTTGGGGTTTCCAGGAAAGCTCTTTAGAGAAGGCTACTTAGCTGGAAGATCTATTTTGCCTCTTCCTTTTCCTTCTTCCTCTGCCTAGAATGTTGGATGTGATGGCTGAAACTGCAACAGCCATATTGTTGCCATGAAGGAACTTTGAGGATGGAAGACAACACTGAAAATTGCAAAGCAGAAAGATAAAAGCAAACTAGGGCTTTTATAACATCAGAAAGCTTCCATATCAGTCCTGAGCTATATATTGCTAGATGTGTGTGTGTGTGTGTGTGTGTGTGTGTGTGTGTGTGTGAGAGAGAGAGAGAGAGAGAGAGAGAGAGAGAGAGAGAGAGAGGAAGAGAGAATAAACCTGTTTCTTGTTTAAGCTACATTTTACATTGGTTCTGTTTTAACAGCTGGACACAATTCCTCTCTGATAGAGGACTTGAATTCATAATCAATAAACGTGAGTTCATAGCTATATGTGGATTAGTGAACATTCTATTTTTGGGGGGAGGGGAAGTGTTTTAATTTCCTTGGGTGCTTAAGCAAATACCATACAATGGTTCAGCTTAAACAATGGGGATTTATTTGCTTGTGGTTTTGAGATTAGGAAAAAAAGTCCAAATCAAAGCATCATCAAGGCAATGTTTTCTCCCCAAAGACTGTGGCATTCTGGGGCTGGCTCCTGGCAATCCTTGGTTCTTAGTTTGTCACATGGCAAGGCACCTAGTGGCATCTTCTCATCTCTCCCTTCTCTTCAAAGTTCTATTGATGTTCAGCTTCTGGATGCTCCCTCTATGGCTTTCTCTCTCTTTCTCTGAATTTCATTACACTTTTAAAGGACTCCAGTAATAGGATTAAGACCCACCCTGATAGAGGTGGTTTATACCTAAACTGAAGTAACCCCCTCAAAAGTTCAACTTACAATGGGTTCACACCCAAAGGAATGGATTAAGTTTAAGAACATGTTTTTTCTGGGGTGCATACAGCTCCAAACCATCACATTCCATCCTCTGGACCCCAAGAAGTCATGTTCTTTCTACATAAAAAATACAGTCATTTCATCACAACATCCCAAAAGCCTCATGCCATTTCAGAAACAATGCTAAGTCAAAGCATTGTTCATCAAAATCGGTTATGGGTGTTGTCTGTCTTGGAGCACATTTCCTCTCTGTCTGTGGACCTGTGAAATCCAGAAAACAAGTTATCTGCTTCCAATATACAATGGAGGGACAGGCATAGGATAGACATTCCAATTCCAAAAGGGAGAAATTAGAAGGAAAACAGGGGTCTTGGGTCCCCAACAATTCTGAAACCCAGCAGAGCAAACTCCATTCGATTTCAAAGTCTGAGAGTTAAAAAGGATCAATGGTTTGTCCTTCGGGCCTGATGGGGTGGCAGCCCCACCCACTCCAAGCACTTGTGCAGTGGCCATGCTCTCTCCAAACACTGGGATGAAGGCTCCACCCTCTCTGAGCACTGGGGTGGCAGCACTCTTCCTGAACAATGGGGCAGAAGGTCCACCCTCTCCAAGTGCCGGGGCACACTTACCCTTTCCACTCACATGGTTGGGCCTCCTTTCTTAGCCTGAGGAGATCTCTTCAGTCCAGACTTCGGCTTCCAAGGTTCTGCCCTTGAAAGTCATTCTTCTTTTAATTTGTCACTTCTCTGACCCTTTCTGTCCAGACTGGCAGCGGTTCTGCTCATACACATCACACACACACACAAAAACTTGTTGGTATTGCATATAATTGACAGGGGTCCAATCTGTCAGAAAAAAGGACTTTCCATAGATCCTTCTTGCATAACTACATTTCCAATCCTGACTTCCCCTGAAATGGGGTCTCAGAGCACACTGTCTGGATAGGCTCAGAATTTTCTAAACCATCAATTTCTGGTTGCTTTGGGCCAGGAGTTCAGTTCTCAGCTTATCCTTTTCCTCTCCCATTTTACTGTAAACTGCAAGAAGAAAACAGGCTGCACTTTCCACACTTAGCTTCAAAATCTCCTCAGCTAAATATCCAAGCTCATTTCTGTCAAGTTCTGCCTTCTGTCCAACATCAGAACTGAATTTTGCCAAGTTCTCTGCCACTTTATTTATTTATTTATTATTATTATTTTTAAAGATTTTATTTATCTATTCATTTCTCCCCCCCGTGCTGCTTGTGCTCGCTGGGTCAGCTAACCACGCCGTGCGGGCGGGCTTGCCTTCACCAGGAGGCCCCGGGAACCGAACCCGGGGCCTCCCATATGGTAAACGGGAGCCCTACTGATTGAGCCACAGCCGCTTCCCTCTGCCACTTTAAAACAAGGATTACCTTTCCTCCAGTTTTCAATAACACACTCATCATTTCCATCTAAGGCCTCATCAGAAGTACCTTCACGTCCTTATTCCTATCAACAGTCTCTTCAAAGAAATCTAGGCCTTTTCTATCAAGCACTGCACAATTCTTCCAGCCTCTACCCTTTATCCAATTCCAAAGCTGTTTCCACATTTTTGGTATTTGCAATGGCAGCACCCCACTCATCTGGTACAAACATCTGTCTCAGTTTCCCAGGCTGCTCAAGCAAATACCATGAAATGGTTCAGCTTAAAGAATGGGAATTCAATTGCTCAAGGTTTTGAGGTTAGGCTAAAGGCCCAAATCAAGCAGTCAACAAGGCAGTGCTTTCTCCCTGAAGACTGTGGCATTCTGGGGCTGGCTGCCAGCAATACTTGGTCCTTGTCACATGGCAAGGCTTATTGCATCTTCTGGTTACTCCCTTCTCTTCTGGGTTCTGTTGATGTTCAGCTTCTGGCTGCTTCTTCTATGGCTTTCTCTCTTTATCTGAATTTCATTCTGCTTATAAAGGAGTCCAGTAATAGGATTAAGACCCATCCTGATTGGACTGGGCCATACTTAACTGAATAAACCTCCTCAAAAGGTCCTACTTACAATGGGTTCACATCCTCAGGAATGAATTAAGTTTAAGAACATGTTTTCTGGGGGTACATATAGCTCCAAACCATCACAGAAAGTAATGGAACATTTACAAAAATCAATCATGAGCTTAGCAAAAAGAAAATAGAAACAGCATTTTAAAAGTAGTTCCTTTACAGATTATATTCACTGACAATATTTTAACAAAATTAGAAATAAATAATGTAAAGGTGACCCTTATCTACTTAGATATTTTTAAAAGCATTTTAAAATCACCATTGGATTAAAGAAAAAAAAAAAAAGAAAAAATTGAAAACTATCTGGAAAGCAATGAAAGCAATTCATACCAAAATACATACTCTCAGAGGAAAATTCATAGCCTTAAATGCTTTCATTTTATAGAAGAATGATGAAAATGAAAGAAACTAAGTATTCATCAAAAAACTTAGAAAATGAACAATGAAAGAAACCAGAAGAAACTAGAAAGAAGTAATTAATAAAAGTAAAAGGTAAAATTTATGAATTAGGAAACAAAAATATTAGAATAAAAATTGAAAAGCTTCTTTGAAGATACCTATAAATTAGATAAACCCTTTGCAAGATTGATTAAGGGGAAAAAGTAGAGAAAACAAAAGCTGACAATATTCATAAGTAGTAAGGAGATATAAACTCAAATATAGTACATAGCATTAGAATTGTAAGACAATTATTGCGTGTAGGTGTATGGCAGCAGATTTGAAAACATAGAGGGATCAATGATTTCCTTTTAGTATATGATGACCCAATCAACTCAAGTAGAAGTAGAAAACTGGAAATGACATTTCATAGAAGAGATTGGAAAATTGATTTACCATCTGCCATGGCAAAAGACACCAGATGTTAGATAAACTATCATAGTGATCCTCTCAAAATCATATCTGTTCTCAAAATAAAGTAAGGAAAATTCCCAGAGAACAAACCCAACGGAGCTGAAATCCAGAGGGATAAGCTGAGGCTGAAGCTTTGACCTGTAGACAAATCCATGGAATTGCCTAACATGGTGAGTTGAACCTAGACCCTCACATTAAGCTAGGATACTCTGAATGAAAAAGTGAGCTAGAAAAAAAATCATCTTCCAGGAAAGAGGGAGAGAACAAGAAAATTTGTCTCTTTTAGCAAGGGCTTACAGGTATATCCACCTACATATTCTTTCCCAACCCCATCACGTCTTTCCCCAGGCATAACTACTATTCTGAATTTTGTGTTTGTGTTTACACAGATTCTGCTTGTTTTGGAGCTTTGTAAAAATAGTATACTGAAGCAGTAATCTGTGACTGGCTTTTTTCACTAAGTATTGTATTTATAAGATTCATTCATGTTGTTGCATGAAGTTACAGTGAATTCATTTTCTCTGCTGTATAATGTTTCATTGTCTGAAGATACCACCATTTGTCTATATTCATTCCTTTTGGACATTTTATTTTTCCCTTTTTTGATATTATCAACTGTGTCACTATGAGCATGGTGTACATATGCAAGCACATATATGCATGTATCTCTGGGCTATATTCCTAGGAGAGGAATTGCTGGCTCACAAGTGTGTGAATGTGGCACTTTACAAGATATTATCAAATTGTTTTCCAAAAGTGTTTATACCTAGTCATACTTCTACCAGCAGCTACCAATGATCTTCATCCTGATGAACATATGGTGTTATCAGACTTCCTAGTTTTTGGCATTCTAATGGATATAAATGATATCTAATTGTGGTATCATTTGTATTTCTCTATTAATGAGGAGAACATCGTTTTATGTTTACATGCCATTCATTCTTTCTCATCTGTGAAATGTCTATTCATGTCTTTTGCCCAGTTTTCTATTAGGTTGTTTGTCTTTTCTTATTGATTTGAGGGAGTCCTTTATATATTCTAGATATTAATATTTTGTCAGGCATATTTGTTGCAAATATCTTCTCCCTGATTATGGCTTGTCTTTTCACTTTCTTTTTTTTTTATTCTTTGGATGAAGAATGTTAATAACTTTAATAGAGTTGAATTTATGAGTATTTCCTTGTATTGCCATTGCTTTATATGTCTTAAGAAATACTTCCTTACTTTGTAGTTATGGCGATATTCTACTATATTGTGTTCTAAACATTTAAAATTTTTTTTTTATATCGAAGTTTTAAAACACCTGGAACTGATTTTTCAGTATAGCATGTAGTAGATTATCCAATTGTCCCTGCACCATTTGTTGAATAATCGATTTTGTCTCTTGCACAATGCCACTTTTGGCATGTATCATTTCTGCACATGCATGGGTCTGTTTCTTTATCCCTATGCCAATATCACATTACCATCACTTTATAATAACTTTTGACATCCGATATGGCAAACCTTGAGTCTGTAAATTTTAGAATGCACTCGTCAAATTCCTTAAAAACATCATTTGGTGTTTTAATTGGAATTACATTGAAATATGGATTACTCAACCATGGACAAAACATCTCTTTCCATTTTTAAGGTTTTCTTTACTGTCTTGAGAAATTCAGGAGGGCATCAAGCCAAGGACAGAGCCTTCCTAAGCATGGATCTCTGTGTTACCGCCCAGGCTGTGTATCCAAGAAGACGGCCTGTCCACATTCCACCTTCTATATTGTCAAGATTGCTCACTTTTACATTCTGTCCAAGAGATACTATCAAAAGTTGCTAGACCTAGAAAGAGAGCTTTAAGTACAGTATTTAAAGTTTCCAAGGTAACCAAAGACAACTGAAAATAACAAAGGATCAAAAATCAGGAAGAGGAGAGGGAGCCAGAGGGATTATGTGAATTAAGTCCTTGTCTTTCATATCAGGGCATCGAAGATATAACTCAAGAAATAGAGGTGTCCGCATGTCATCCATACTTCCACAGAGCTGAAAAGAGAAACTTAAAATGGGTAGCTTTTGAGGAGTGTTGAGAGGGAGTCCGGGGCCTTTTGTCATAGGATTTTCTGTATCCTTTGATTTGTTACCATTTACATTCATTACTTTGATAAAAATCAAAATAAAGACCTGGAAAGCTGCTTTTTGTTATGTATTGTGATAAGCCAATATGCATGAATTACCATAATTCATTCTTAGCTGATTGTGGACAGAGACAATTTGATTGCTCTTTGAATATGGAAATACAATTATTTTCACAGACACTAGTTTGTAAGGATTAATTATACCTAGATGTTTTCTTATTCTCATGTATTGGAGATTTATAACAATGAACTTTCCTTATGTTTTGTATTCTTAAAAGTGGATTGATCTGAATAGATGTTTACTGATTGGAATGAGATTTTATTTTATTAGGTGGCTGATATTTCCATCCTTTATATTAAATAAGTGTAGCTCTCTGACAGATAAGATAAACAAAGATTTTCACAAGACTGATCAGCTATTTCCCAGGGCATTTTCCAACCAGTCATCTGAGTTGTAGGCACTAAAGAGAGGGGATTAAGATTGTGGGATCAGACTGTTGGAGGTTCACAACTGGGTTCCTCTACTTAGGAGAGCTGCGAGGACTTGAGCCAGTTACTTAACTCTCTGATTCTGTTTCCTCATTTCTAAAATGCAAATAATAATAACACTGTACTACTTACCACACAGGGTTTTGTGACAATTTAGTGTGATAAGGCAGCTCCTGAAACAATAGATAACAAATGTCTAGTTTCTATAGAATAGGGAAAATGTGCTTTAAAATACGTTTCTTTATACCTAAGAAATGGTGACAGAAGTCAATAATTTCATGTATTTGAACTTCATTGAAAGTCAATTTCAGTGAATCGTGGACTGGCAATTAGAATATTGTTTGGTTTTTAACTCCCCTGAAAATCCTACTTGACTGTAAAGCCAGGATGGTGAGTTAAATTTAGATAAACAAAACCAAAAATCTAGATCTAGTGTTTTGGCTGCTCTAAATCCTCTTAAAGTGGCCTTGTATATGCCTGGTAATACATGGTTTATTTGATTCTTCATTCTGGAAATTCCTTTTCTTCCTCCCTCCCTCCCTCCCTCCCTGACTCCCTGCCTCCCTGCCTTCCTGCCTTCTGTAAAGGAAAGTGCATATATACGTTTCCAAAAGAAGAGTACAAAGTAGAACTTCACACTAAACTGAGTCCCACTTAAGCTCATGGTTTGCCAACAGTGATTGAAAACATTTTTTCTTTTAATTCTGAAAGCATATCCTGAGGTAGATACATATATACAAACTATGAATAGTAAATTACAATGATTGTAAAATAATGTTTGGAAAGTTTAGGAGATTCTAAAGGATTTGTGAAATTTAGCAGTTCAGATTTATAAACTCCTTTTATCATGTCTTCAGCTATACCACATATTTAGAGCTCAAAGTTAGGATACATGCCATTTCTTAAAATAACACTACCTTTATTAAAATTAACTTTTTTGTACAACCGTCACTAATTTTGAATTCCAGATACGAAATTACTTGGTAGACTAACAGGATAGCTCTCTATTCACTTAAAAAGACCTCATTGAAGTGTGAGTGAATGCTGGGGGCAGAAACCTTTATAGTTGGTTACTTGAATTTTTTGAGTATCCTAGAAACGCTTGCTACTATCAGAAACTGACAAAGTTAGCATAGCATATTCTGGGTGATTACTGTCTCATATTGTTAACCAATGCAGTGCATTATTGAGTTAGTCTGGACTCTTTGGGTTTGCAGGGCCAGAACTTATCTCAAATGAACTTAAGCAAGAAAGAGAATAGAATGGCTTACTTAAACTTGGGTGGCCAAGGGTGGCACTAGCTCCAGGCATTGAAACAATGCCATCTTAATTTGGTCTTTTTCTTTCTGTCCCTTGGCTTTACATTCCTTCATGTTGGCTTTATTCTCAAGCAGGCCTCTCACACTTGGCTGCAAAGATAGCCCCTGGCAGCTCCAGGCCTACATTGTCTTTTCTGTTCACAACCTCAGAAGGGGCTCTTTCGTAACCAATGTTTATATCAATCCCTGAAAAAGAGGCAGGCTTTGCTTTATTTGTGATATGTGTCCATCCCTGAACAAAGCAACATCTTCAGAAGTATATGAGGTACCTGGATAGACGTGGGGTGAGGGTACACTCCTGAGGTAGTACGAGTAGAGCTGTATGATGATGGATAGTCTCACCAGTGGGGTAGGAGGTCCCGGAGAGAAAAATGTAAGGGCAGTCAAAAATTAACAGAAGCTTGTAGGATCTTCTCCTTGACTTCAGTGTTCTGAAATTTCTCTATGAGGTGATTTTGTGTGATTCTGTTTTCATCCATTGGATTGGGTTCTTAATGGTCAAGCTGGAAACTCATGTCCTTCAGCTCTGAGAAATTTCTTGTCTTTTGATACTTCCTTGAAGTTTTTCCCTGTGACATATTGTATTTTCCAAAGTGGACCCCACCAATATATATTCTATCCCACATACTCTTCCTACAGTGGGATGTCCATATTCCCTCCTCTTGAGCTTGGGTGGACATTTGTAACTGCCTCAACCAACAGAATGTGGCAGAAGCAGCACTGTGCATCTTCCAAGGCTGGGTCATAGAAAGAAATATGATTTCTGTCTGGATCTCTCCCCCTTCTCTCTCTGTCTCTCCCTCTCAGAACATTTATTCTTGGAATCTAGCCTCTGTGTTGTGAGAAAGCCCAGGCAACATGGGTGTACCAGTGGACAGCCCCAGCTAGACCGCCAGTCGACAGATAGTATCAACCACCAGACATATGAATAAACCTTCAGAGGATTTCAGCCGCCAGCCTTGGAGTCTTCCTGCTGAGGCCCCAGACATTGTGGATCAGAGGCAAGCTGTCCCCATTATGCCCTGTCTGAATTCTTGTCCCACAGAAACCACAAGAGATAGTAGATGGTGATTGTTGTTTAAGCCACTGAGTTTTGGGGGAATTTGTTAGGGAGCAATAGATAACTAAAACACCTCCCCTCTGTTTTCTCCCTTCTCTTTCTGTTGAACTCCATGACTTGAGGGCCATATCTCCTGGACTTATAATTATCATATCTTTTCTCTCTGTTATTTTGTTTCATCTTCTTGCTCCACTTTCTCGGAGATTTTTCTCAAATTTATATATCCAATTCTTATAGTGAGTTTTTAAATTTACCATAATGTGATTAATTACCAGGGGCCCTTTTTTTGTTGTTTTGTTTTTTGAATGATGCTTGTTTTATAGTATTGTGTTTGTATTTCATACACACACACACACACACAAACTATCTTCTCTTATTTCTCTAAGGATATTAATTATACAATTTTTATAACAGGTTTATTAAGACATAATTCACATACCATAAAATTCACCCTTTACAATTCAGTAGATTTTAGTATAGTCAAAGAGTTGTATAACCTTTACCACTATCTAATTCCAGAACCTTTTCATCATCACAAAAAGAAATCCCATACCCATTAATAGTCACTCTCTGTTCCCCTCTTCCCCCATCCCCTGGCAACCACTAATCTACTTTCAGTCTTAATGGATTTGCCTATTCTGTACATTTTATTCAAGTGGTATCATACAATATGTGATCTTTTGTGTCTGGCTTCTTTCAGTATAATATTTTCAAAGTTCATCCATGTCATAGTATGTATCAGTGATTTAGAAGTGTTTTTTTTTTTCCTTCATGAATAATCCCTGCTTTTTTTTTCTGTTTGTTTGCTTTGGATTCTATCTTTTATGTCAGGAAATGTTGCACACATATCTGATAAGCCTTGGTGTCTGCTAATGTTTAAAAGTGGGAGACCAAACGTCATTTGGAAGCTCAGAGGGGATGGGTTGGCCTTGTCAATTTGTAGTTTTACTGCAGGGTGGTATGACTGGGCCATCTTGGGAGTATGGGATAGGACCCTTATGTCTCTCTTCTTGGGGTGATCCGATTTCTTCTAAACCCCTTCTCAGAGGGTATAAACCTGGCTGCCACAGCTCTGGGAGCTGATTGGAGGAAGAGAGCTGGGGATCTCAACATTAACTGAATCTGCCTGCTTTCTGTATAGTACCCTCAGCCCACAACTGTGTCTGTTCCCCTGTCTACAGACCCTCTGTTTTATCCTCTCTGGAGAATAAACCTCCAACTCCTGGGAAGGGATCTGCAGTTTTAAGGCTTCCTAAGTAAACCTTCAAGTAACCTTTTCTTTTAGCTATCCTTTCCAGAGGTAATTAGTTTATCATCAGGGGTGGGGATCCGTGTTGTAAATTGAGCTAATTCTCAGTTTTCCGTATTATCAGTTTAGGATTCAACTTTCTTGATTCTGCTAAGACAATCACCACTCACATGCTTTGCAGCTTCCAAATTGTGTTGCTGTTTCCTCATCACCCATTATTTTTGTCCTTGTCATTTTGTACCTTTTAAAAATCCTTTAATTGTTGTTTTAGTGGGGTTACAGGAGGAAGCAAAAGCAAATGTGGGTGTTCAAACCGTCATCTTTACTCAGAAGTCCCACACATTTATATTTTTAAATGAGCACATGCTATACAGACTGTTCTGTAATCTGCTTTTATCATTAAACAAATTCTAGTGAATATTTATATTTTTTCTATGTCAGGAAAGATAAATCTACATCAGTGGTTCTCCACCTTGGCTGCACAGAACCACTCAGTGGTGGTGGTTAAAAAGCACTGATGATCCCACCTCCAGAAGTTCTGATTGAATGGATATGAGTTATGGCAGACCTTGGGAATTGTAAAAGCTTCCCAGGTGATTCAAATATGCAGCAAAGTTTAAAAGCCACTGATTTACACCATTGTTTGTAATGCCTATACAGTTATTCAACTGAATGGATGGACCACAATGTGTTTAAACAAACCCCTGTTTCTGGAAACTTAGATTGTTTCAAATTGTTTGATATTCTAAACAATGCTGTTATGAACATCTTGGGCTTAAAGACATTGTCCATATTTCTGTTTATTTTATTAGCTAATTTCCTAGAAGTAGGATCACCGTGTTAAAGGACCAGAATATTTATATGATTTTGGGGTACCGTTGATCATATTTCCCTCTAAAGTCGTTTGGCCAATTTTGACCCTCACCAGTACTGTGTGAGAATCCTTGTTTCCCCACACTCAGAAACACGGTGTAACATCAATAACAAAATAAAATGTTTAAAAATGAAGTCTGTCTTATAACTGAAAAAAAAAAACAGTACTGAATAGTTACTTTATTTATTATTTGTGAGGCGAAACAACATTTATGCTTTTTGTCCATCTGTATCTCTCTTTTTGTGTGTGAATTGCTTACTCACGTGACGGACGTCAGTGAGGAACGTTTTTGGCTTGAAGTATCTGAAATCCTCCTTAACAGTGACTTAAACTAAGAAGGGTTTATTTTCCTGCACCCACATAGGAGTCTGGAAGTAAGCACTTGCTGGTATTGGTTCAGCAGCTCAAGGATATCGTGTTTGCGAGATGAGTGCCCCAGCTCCAGCCGGTCATGACATCCTTGTCTAGGGCAGGAAGAATGAGGAAGAATATGGGTGAGGGCACTCCTTTTTTTTTTAAATCAAGAAAACAAGTTTTCCTAGACATACCTCTCTCCCACAGCAGTTGCTTGCTTGCAAGAATGTGTCACATTGCTATTCCTAATTGTCAGTGCATGTCAAATCGTCCTTTGCCTATTTTTCCAGTAGAATGTTTGTGTTTTTTTTCTTATTGATTTGAAAAACTTCTTTGTATATTAAGAATATAAACCCTTTTTTGTGTCCCATGTTTCACAAATATATTTCCCTAGCTTATTGTTTGCAATTGAATCTTGTTTCAACACACAGAAGATTTAAAATTTTTGTTAGGTCCGTATATCTTTCATTTTATGGGTTCTTCTCTTTTTTTTGCTTGTTAAAACCTGGTCCATTCTGAGAAAAGCTATGCTTCCATATTTTCTTCTGGATCTTCCATGGTTTCTTTTTAATTTAAAATATTTAGAATTGTAACCTATTTGATTTCTTACCTAAGACCAAGGGAGGAGTGATTCAGGGAGGTGGGTACAATGGAATAGAAGAAACACATTTAACCTACTATCACTGAATATGGAAAAAAACAACAACCAGGATTGCCTTCCAACTGTTCAAGAAGGTATCTCATGTTAAAATGATCATTGGTGAATGGTGATGGCATCCGCATAAGACAGACTTTTGGGGGCCTGTTTAAAGACCAGTGTGGCAGTTTGAGATTATTTATGAATCCCAAAAAAAGAAAAATTATGTTTGTAAACTAATCTATTCCTTTGGGTATGATACCCTTTGATTGTATTAAATGCAAAGGTTTTATGTTTACTTGATAAAATCAATTTAGGGCTTTTGATTCGACCATGTCAGTAGAGCATGACTCAGGTTCAGTCCCTGCCCCTTGGTGGGCTGATATAAACGGGCACTGAAGAAGACACAAGAAGAGAGAGAAGAACAACAACAACAAAAAAATAATAAAATAAAATAAAATAAAAGAAGGGAGAGAGCTCTGTCATGTTTGATCTTAGGGCCCTGGGGAGAGATGAGCTATTCGTCTGATATTGCAGCTGAAGAGAACAGAGCAGCTGAGCAGCTGAGAAGGCCAGAAAGAAACTAACCCTATGCCAGAGACTGATATAGGAAGCCCTGAGAGACCAGGCATAGATCGCCTGCCATCTTGCTTCAACATATGGCAGCTGACTTCGGTGAGAAAGTACCTCTTATGTACCTTACATTGGACTTTCTACTGCCTTGGGACTGTAAGCTTTTACCCCAAATAAATACCCTTTATAAAGCCAACAGATTTCTGGTACTTTGCATTAGCACCCCTTTGGCTGACTAATACAGCCAGAAATGTTTTATGTCAAACAAACTTCAAGTGCCAAGAGGAGAAAATGTGAAACAAAGGCACTCATTTCATTTAAAAATAAATAAATAAATAAAAGGTTAGTATGAGCATACAAATAGAAAGACATTACAGGGATGGATTTTGCAAACAGTTATGCTATGGAAAACCCTGTAGGCATGATGCAGAGTCCAAAGATTGGTAAGAGAGAGCCACCAGAGAGGTCCAGCTGGAACTGCCTTCTCAGCCCATTGGTCAAAAAGCAGTTTTATGAAGGTTAGTGAATAAAGAGCCTGGTTAGTGAAGATGTCTCCTATATTCTGCACTTTTCCTCCAGTGGGATTAACCTAGGGCTGGATACTTTCTATGTCCCAGAGGAAATTACTTTTAGGTGACAGCCAAGTGAGAGCCCAACCCTGTTTAATAATGAAAAAACACACAAATATACAAGAATTTTAAGCTTAGAAAAAATGTCTTCCCATATGTTTGCATCTAATCCCATCTGTCTTTGATATAGAAAGATGACAAACTGAAATTAAGAATGAATTTCCAAAATTATTTTTCTCTGCTCCAAATAGAACTAAAGAATGGCCCAAAGAATAATCTATAAATCTACCATCTCTCTCTCTCTCTCTCTCTCTCTCTCTCTCTCTCTCACACACTCACACATCCATGAAAAACATGACATCATATTGTTTTCCAGTTATCCTGAAACCAGAATTCTAATTCGGGAAAATAATTGCATAATTCTGCAATATTTCTCCATCTTTAAATTGTCTTCTCTGTATTGGATAAATTGTTGGATGCTCAGACTTACAAATGCTTTGATATAAATTAATAGATTTGATGAAAATTAAACTTGGAAGGAATCTGCGTGTTCAATCACTTGTTTACTGAACTCTGCTCATCATTCATTGCACGAGATGACTATTCTTTAAGACTTAGTTCACTTTGGAGGTTCTTGTTCATCAAGGCAAATGTAGAAAACTCTACAAAATCATCTATGTGGTGGCTTGCAGCTATGCATCTCAGAAAAACATGTTCTTAAACTTATTCTGTTCTTGTGGATTTGACCCCATTGTAAATAGGACATTTTTTTTTTAATATTCATAATGGAATATTATTCAGCCATAAAAAGTGAAGTTCTGATACATGCAACATGTTGAGTGAAATAAGTCAGATACAAAAGGACAAATATTGTATGATTTCACTTATATGACATACCTAGCATAATCAAATTCATAGAGACGGGAAGGAGTTTAAAGGTTTCCGGGGCTGGGGGGTAGGTGGGAACAGGTGATGATTGCTCAATGGGTACAGAGTTTCTGTTTGGGGTGACGAAAAAGTTTTGGTAATAGGTGGTGGTGATGGTTGCACAACATTGTGAATGTAATTAATATCACTTAATTGTGCACATGAAAGTGGTTAAAATGGGAAATTTTGTGTTTTATGTATGTTACTACAATAAATAGGGCATTTTGATGAGATTATTTCAGTTAGTGTGTGGCCCAATTGAGTCAGGATGGATCTTAATCCTATTACTGAAGGCCCTATAGGAAAAGCCACAGAGAGGGAGAAAACCAGAGGGAGCAGCCAGAAGCTGGAAGTCAATGGAACCTGGAAGAGAAGCCAGGAGAGGCTGCCATGTGCATTGCCATGTGACAGAAAAGACAAGGACCAGGAGTTGCCAGCAGTCAGCCCCAGAAGGCCACAGTCTTCTGGGAGAAAGCATCACCTTCATGATGCCTTGATTTTGGGCCTCTCCTAGTCTCAAAACCATGCTCCAGTAAATTCCCATTGTTTAAGCTAACCCAGTGCTTAGTATTTGCTTTAGCAGTGAGGAAACTAAAACAATCTATTTCACCAATTATTCTTTCCCAGCTGGACTTTCCTGACAGTTCCAGCTGAAGAGTTGGGTTGTGCTTCTTCCCATTTTTAATCAAATATTTTCCTGACTATGGGTCTGACTACTTGAACTTCAGATCATTTCAGTAAACCGCATGACTTGAGGATTTTGTTCATAACTTCCAACCTTTGGAAACAGATTCACTGTATTTTTCCTAGTACAATAGTCCTTGAAAAGATGGATTAATTTGACATCATACTATGTACCCATCTTATTACATTTGGTTCTCCCACAGGGTGTTATTAGTGACTAATGTTAAGGCTTTGCATAATCCGTTTCATTCTGCCTTTGTCCTAATAGTTCTTTTGATCGCAGCTAGATCCAAACAACAAGTGACTTCAGGTGCTTTATTCTTTTTTTTAAAACACGTTATTTCCATCTGTATGCAAGGGCAACTAATGCACTTTAATAATGAGCACATAAGAGAAAAAAATGGGTATTAGCAACCAGTCTCCTTTTGTCTGATGTGTACCAAACACCTCAACGGCTTCTTCAGGTCACCCTTCTGCCTTGGAAAATCTTGCACTGCACATGTTGTGGCTCTTACCTTCACCAGGCCTTTGAAGTTAGGGGCTTTGGACTTCGTTGGATCAAAAGGCACCAAGAGAGCAGATACGTACAGTAAATGTATGTTTCCCATGCACACTGTCCTCATGAACTCCATTTTACAAGAAGGCTTTTACATTCATTATAGCTGCAAGCTCTGGACCTGTCTGTCTTTTGCTGCTGGGGACCTTTGGAATGGATGGAGCTACTGTTTGCTGATGCTTTAAATAAGCATCAGCTCTACACTGCTTATAGATGTAATTTGAATCATTGGCTTTTAAACCACAACGCTGGGCCTGAAATGATCCTACACTGTTAGCAATTGTGCCTTAACAATGGAGAAGGAGCCTTCTGTTTTCCGGAGAGCTGGTCACTGTGTGTGTTGCTCTGTGTAACAGGTCATCTAGCGAGGAGATCGCAACAGCAAGGCAGGATTCCTGTGAGATGGTAAAGGGGTCAACTACTTGATAAGAAGTGTGCTGTGTCCCTTAGAGTCTCCATTTGTACTCATGACCTTGAACTGTTGCAAAGTTACAACAGTAAGCTTCTTGATGATGAATGGACACTTCAAGGTGATGGGCACTTCAAGCCTTGTTTGATAGCTCTTCTTAATGGTGTCATTGTCTCCAGACTCAGTTGCTGGTGGTGCTGAGCTCCAGGATCAAAGAAGGTAAGAGGGGAGGGAGGGGGAAGTTTGAGGTCCAAGTTTTACTAGGTTCATTCCTCAAAGCTCTAATGAAGGCAAACTGTAGATAAATGTGGAAGTAAACTGCTTTATCGCAATTATGTTAAAAATATTCATTGCCAAACAAAGGGGAAAAAATAAACCAAAATGTTAACAGTTGTTATCTTGTGGGTGGGAATCGAGTTGACTGGCTTTTTTTTTCTTGTCTTTTCTGCGTTTTCCCACACGATCTCTGCTGCGTATGCACTGTTTTATAATGGAGAAATAATTTTATAAATTAAAAAGGAAATGGAAAAACTTCTACATGCCAAGATAGCTTTACCTCTATATGTCAGTATAAATATATTATACAATGAAATGTGATTACTAAATATTTTGTTCCTGTTGCTGGGAGTCAATAACAACAGGAACTCTTGGCTTTGCTCAGCACCTTTGGAAGAATATACACTTAAAACAAATAAAGAACTAAAGGCACATTGACCATAAAATGAATGTTAAAGCTTCTACATATGTACTGATTGAGGGAAAATCATGTCTTCACATATGTAAGCTTTATTCACATACCATACAATTCACCACCCACTTGAAGTGTTCAATTCTGGGGGTTTTAGCATATTCAGAGTTGTGCAGCCATCACCACATTCCATTTTATAACATTTTCATCACTCCCAAAAGAACCCCATATCCTTTAACAGCCGCTCCTCATTTCCCCCAAAACTCCTCCAACCCTCAGCTGCCACTAGTTTCCTCTCTGTCTCTATAGATTTTCCTGCTCTTAACATTTCTTAGAAATAAAATCATATAGTATGTGCTCTTTTGTGTCTGAAATTTTTCACTGGGGAAGATGTTTTTGAAGTTCATCCATGTTGTAGCATGTATCAGTATTTCATTCCTTTGTATGGCTGAATAATATTCCACTGTATGGATAAACCACATTTTGTTTATCCATTCATTAGTTCTTGGACATTTGGGTTGTTTCCACTTTTTAGGCTATTATAAATATACTGCTATGAACATTCATGTACCAGTTTTTGTCTGGATATTTGTTTTCATTCTTGGGTATATATTTAGGAGTGGAATTGCTGGGTCATATGCTAACTCTATATTTAACATTTTGTTGAACTGCCAAACTTTTTCACAGAGGCTGCACAATTTTACTTTCCCAACAGCAGTATATGAGGGTTCCAATTTCTCCATATCCTTGCCAACACTTTCCTTTTTTTGTGTAGTGCTATCTCATTGTGGTTTTGATTTGTATTTATCTAATGGCTGATGATATTGAATACTATTCGTGTGCTTAGTGGCCATGTGTATATTTTCTTTGGAGAAATGTCTATTCAAATCCTGTGCCCATTTTTAATGGCTTTTAAAAAAAATCATTGAGTTGTATGAGGTCTTAATAAAAGCATAAATATTTATTGAAGTTTTGGCATTAAACATGACAAAATAAGAAAGTACATTTCTTTTCCTAAAGCTGTCCATCAGCTTTAAGTGACAGAGACATTCTTCTCTGTTCTCAATAGTTCAAGGATTGGGAAAAGTTCAAGAGAGCTGAGCAGGTACCAAATGGAGGTGTGAGCATAACCTAAAGCAATTTTTCCTCAACTTTAATGTGCATAAAAATCACATGATAAAGTACAGATTCTTAATCAGCAGGTCTGGGGTGGGGCCAGAAACTCTTAACAAGCTCCCAGGAGTTGGTGCTGTTCCAGGGACTAAACTTTGAGTAGTGAGTGTATGGGATCTGGAGAGGACAGCCTGGGTTATACCCCATGGTGATCAACGACATACATTCTAAAGCAGGGTTAACCTGCAACCACAGGTTCCTTCCCCAAATAGCTTGACCCAAGGTGCCTGGAGGTTGAGGGGAGGTGAGTAGCACCATGAGAAGCTTCATGAGTACAGTGTGGAGTGAGAGTGGGGCAGCAATCAGAGTCTTGGGGTGGGAGTGAAGGTCCAGAGAGCATTGGGTAGATGGGCCCATTTAAAACAATGGTGACACAATACAACTAGTTTGGGGTCTGGGACAGTTCTTCTAGCTGGGGCAGCTAGTGGCATTATCTTTCATGGAACAAGTAAGTTTGGGAAATAGGAATTGCTCTTGGCTTCCATGGAGTGTGTTTCATCTATAATTTTAATGGATATTTTCCTTCTTGGACCTTTGAAAAGGTTCAGATAAAACACTTCTGGGGACCATGATGTGGGCCATCTGGTTTTACTCTTAAGAGAACAACATCTACATTAAAATTGGTCTGTTTTTCCTTAAAATACTCTATCCAGAGACACATTTAATGGTGCTATATATGTAAAATTTCACAAAAGCACAACTTGTAGAAGCCTTATTCTGTTAAACATTGAAAATGTCTTACATTCTTTTTGACCAAGGCTATAGAGTTGGAATTGGCTTCTTTCAGTTTTTGTTCTTTTCTGTTTTTCTCTTTATTGTGATTGAGACTCTCAATTTTTGTCCCTTTGTGTTTTATAAATATACTTAATGGTCCTCATGTGAGTACATAAATAACCTCATTTATAAGGCATTGTCAATGGTGGAGTTTGGAGCCTGGCAATCCTGGGTTTGAACCTGAGTTCACTCAGGGACTGACTATCTGAGTGAAGATGCTCAGTAAGAGAGAACCATTCTCGTACTTTATTGTCCAGTTCTATAAGGAATGGGGTATTCTCTGTGAAGGAGTGGCGTATCCTCTGTGACTGCTTTTTTCACATAACTGAAGTTTGTCCTTTTCTTTGCCTCAAGTTGGACGTTTTCTGAACTGCCGCATGGAATTTCTGTGCTTTATTCAACAGAGAACACTTTCCTCTTTGGTGGGGGTGGGGTTCATATGTCAGTGAACCTACTTCTCACAGCGTTCTTCCTCCACCTTTTCATTGTATCTAATATGACTGCAATTTCAGGAAGACTTGATGGTTACCAGGGGGAACTAGATGAGGAAACTGGTTAAATATCACACATACACAAAATAGTTTCTAGTACAAAAACCCAAGAGTAGCATTTCTATATACTACATAATAAAGTGCGCAGCCTTTACATGTGTTTCATTAGAAGTGCAGGCCCATTTTCACTTATTTTCAAGGTGTAGTTTGAGCTTGGTTTCTCAAAGGTGCAGGAAGTTATACCCCTGGGCAAGTGGAATATTACACTCATTCCAAATTTTAACTAATATTTTATTTAAAAAACCCAACCTAAACACTCTCAAAACCTTCCTTTAAGCAGGGGAGCATTTTTTAAAAAATCAGACTTTTGTATTCATCTTTTAATTATACAAAGGGAAAACATCTGTATTTTGGTTTATCAAAGGCAAACATTACCTTCAAGTACCCTTTTTAGGCACTTGTGGTAACTGACAGCATCTCTGCTGAAAATTAGCTAATCCATTCAACTTTATTTATTCTTTCTTTGCATGTAACCTGCAGAAAAGACTTAAAAAAACGTGAATCTATTTCCAGTGGAGGGTTGGGACATGGATTGGCACGAAAAGGTTAACTGCGCTGGATGGGGCCCACTAACTAGCGTGGACTGCTGTGGGGAGGCTTGTGCTTGGGGGGTTGGACTGGCCTGGGGGTGCCTGGCTGTGTCAGATGCTATGCTGTACTGTTTATCTGTTCAAAATATGTTTTTGAGGATTACAGGATTATGTTTGTGCTCGTGAGAAACCAGCTTGAAAATTTTCTGACAGTTTTAATAGATGTGGGGTTTAATAAACAAGGCAATGGAATGCAAAAGAACTCAGCCTGGGAGCTTGCTAAAACTGCAGAACCAGGTGTCACATCCCCTGGGGGAAACCGTGACCTGCAGGGTTAATTGCTGGCACCAGCTTGCCTGGAGTGAGTTCAGCTACAGACAGGAGGTGGCTGAAGTGGCCCCACAGCTGAAATCCTGACCCACCACAGAGAAAGCTGGGGAAGGACTGGTTGGAGGGAGTAGGATCTGTTGGGAGGCTTTCTCACTGGGAAGGTCATTCGGGAAACTAGTTTTTCCAGAAGTCCATACCCCACCATAACAGGCATACTTCTTCGAGGTCCTGGCTTTGTCTGTCCTACCTACTTCCATAGGACTTCACTCATGCCCTATCACATCATGAAATATTAAAATAGTGGACGAGGTCTTAATTCTGATTTAGGGGTCCTCTTTTTTCCCTCTTGGCAGCCCGTTATCCCTATTTTGCAAAGGTCACTGGAACTTGCTCATGGACATCTGGGGCTCCCTGATTCCCTCTGCAATTGCCCTGTGTCCATGTCACAGCTCCAGCTGCTCTTGTGGCCATTGCCATTTGCATGCGTTCCTCTTGGCCTCTGCATATTTGAGTCTTGTGCTGTCTTTTGGGTTCTCTTGATGCTGCACTGTCCCCCAAAAGGTGGGCTGTAAGTCTCCTGATCTTCCAGAGCAATTCCACCCTTGGTGCCTGACCACAGCATGGCCCCTTCCCTGGGAACACTGCTTCCAGCTCCGCCTGGCAGCGCTGGTGCTGGGCTGCCCTGCCCGGGTGCCACTGCTTGAGCCACATGGCCTCCTGGCCTGTCTGGCTCTCACACCAGACATCCCAGCTCTGCAAACTGCTGACTTCCACGCAGCTCTGTTTCCCACCACAATTCGGCTCTGTTGGACTCTGCTTTGCATCTTCCCTGTGGCTTTAGCCAGGAAGGAATAGCAGCTTCTGGGCAGCATGCCACGAGAAAGACAATTCTCTCAGGAGCAGTACTTTCTGCTTCTCATTTTCAAGTGTTTCTGCTTTAAATCTTCTTTTTCTTCACTACCTCTGCTTTCAGGTTACACTGTCTCCTTTTAGTTCTACAATCTAGAACAAAAACTACCTAGTACATGTATACCACAAAAGAAAATTTTTCTAAGTGATGTGAAGATAATCAAGACCGCTGCATTGGGTAAAATTAAAAAAAAAAAAAAAAAAAAAAAAAAAAAACTCGAAAAAAACAACTAATGGCACGCAGAGTATTTCCGCAGAGTTTCTGATAACCTTGACTTAGAAGGAGTTATGCTGAAATGGACCTGTATATTCAGGAAAAATATCACCCAGAAATTAATCTGCAGTTGTGATATAAATGGCAATGTTTCTATGATGAGACCAGCAAGTACTCAGTGAAACTAACTTAAATTCCCCTCGGTAACGTGAACTTTCTGTAGTGTATTTACTGGAAAGCTTCCAATGGGAAGATTTTACTTTTACTCTTCACAAACTGAGTTTTTAGTCAAACAACTGTTACAATTAATGAATACACATAGAAACCAGTGGCGGCTTTCAATTGGGAAGTATTAAATATAGCCGAGCCTCACTTTACAAAATGTGTGTTCCTGAAAAGCTTTGTTTAGATACAATTTTGGAAAATCCAGTCACATCCTAAGAGCACTGAGGGAGCAAGCTATTTAAAGGAACTCAGCATGCAGTGAACATTTTTTTTTTTTTGGTAATGTGAATAATCTCCACCTAATATATGTATTTTATGTTTTAGTTTTCTTAAGTTATGTTTTTCTTTGACCTCAATAATTTTATAGGAGAAAGTTGAAAGAACTGAGATTCAAGTTTTAATGATTTGTTGATTGACCAGAAGCAAACCTATGTAATAATGCTTTAAGAAGACTGTGAACAACCTGAAGGAACAGGCATCTAATTGGATCCATCAACAGCAGAGCTTGATGTGAAGATTTCTCTTTAGTGTTTAGACTATTTAGTCAACTTTCTTGAAGGCCTCAAGCCACTTTAGACAGACAGCTCCCAAAAATCTTTTCCTTTAGTACCTGACCTTGTTTTCTTTTCTTTTCTTTTCTTTTTCTTTTTTTTTTTTTTGCTGCAGAAAAATTCTATACTGAAAGCTTTTAAATGACCACAATGTTCTTTTTCTTGAGCAACAAGAATCTAGACAGGAATGCAGCATGACTTTTAAAACACACATAGATACATGTAAACACACACACACACACATGCCCTTTCCCAAAAGGTCAGCACCTCTCTAAAGTAGTGCTAAAGCAGGGTCTTTAAGAAATGGGGACTAGGATGACCTACATGTTCATTCATTACTTCACTCAGCAAATATTTATTCATCATCTGCTAAGTGCCAGGCACTGTGGTTATTCAACATTTTCCACCTTCCAAGTGGGGATCATCAGGTCAGTGGTCAATGCTGATTTATCACCACCACAGCTCATAGAATGTTAACGTTTGAAAAGAACTTCTGAAATCCCCAGCTCAAAGCCCCCATTTTACAGAGCAGTGAACTGAAGCACAGAATGGGGAAATGATTTGTTCAAGGTCACCCGGGAAGAAGGTAACAGAGCCAGAGCAAAAACTCCTAATATCAGTACTCAGCTCAATCATCACAGAGGGCTGATGAGAGGATTAAATGAGGTAATATTTGTAAAAGGCTTGGAATAGTGTTTGGTACTTAGTAAGCAAGATATTAATATTTGTTAAATAATAATAATAAAATATGGTGCTGCATCTCAAGCAGATCCAGTCCTACCAACTCCATTCCTCCTGATGCCATCAGAGAGACTTAACAGAGGCCTTCAGAAACTTGGAGGCTCAGGAAAGGAGCTCACACCTCATTTTGGTGAAGCTCAACTTGTCTTGGGGTAGGGTAGAAGATAAATGGCTTTAGGATCAGAATCTGGAAGCATGCAAGGACACAAGTAAGAGAACCACATTCATACGTTCTGTATTATGCAGGCCATTCCTTTTCTTAATTTTAAAAATTTTATTGTGGTAACATATATACATCACAAAATTTGCCATGTTAACCACTTTCATGTACACAACTCAGTTGTATTAATTACATTCACAATATCGTGCTAACACCACTACCATCACTACCAAACCTTTTTCATCAACCCAAACAGAAATTATGTACCCATTAAGCAATAACTCCCCAAGCCCCTCTACTTTACCACCCACCCCATCATCAGGCCCTGGTAATCTCTAATCTACTTTCTGTCTCTTATTTTAATTTGCTTAGCCTAGGTATTTTATATAAGTGGAATCATACAATATTTTCCCTTTTATCTCTGGCTTATTTCACTTAACATGATGCCCTCATTTCTTCCATGTTGTAGATTCAGGCCATACTTGATTTCACCTTATCTCTTGTTGCATTGGTAGTGCATTTGCCCTTTTCCAACCACATGCAATGCTTTTTAAAAGAAAATCTGCTCCCTCCCAGTGTTGCTAAGTGCATTGGATGCTTCAGAGTCCTTATTTACTTGACCTCTGGGCAGCATTTTTCTGTTTTGATTATACCCTCAGGCTTCGAGAATGGTTTTTGTGACTCCACATTCTTTACATTTTCCTTCCATTACTCTGCTCTCTCTCTTACACACACACACACACACACACACACACTAGCCTTCTGGTCTCTCTCTCCCTCCCCCTCCCTCTCTTTTTTTTTCTCCACCCTCCCTCTCTCCTTCTTCTTATTAAGGAAAATTTCACATGTATGCAAAAACAGAATAATTGTGGTGGTTTGAAGCTGTATGGGCCCCAGAAAAACATGTTCTGAAATTTAATCCATTCCTGTGGGTGTGAACCCATTGGAAGTAGGACCTTTTGATGAGGCTGCTTCAGTTAAGGTGTGACCCACCTCAGTTAGGATGCATCTGAATCCTATTACTGGAGACAGGAGTCCTTTATAAGCAGAATGAAATTCAGAGAGAGAGAGAGAGAGAGAAAGAGAGAGAGAGAGAGAGAGAGAGCCAGCCACAGGAAGCAAGAAGCTGAAATGGAACCCAGACAAGAAGGAAGAGACCAGGAGACATCACCATGTGCTTGCCATGTGACAGAGGATCCAAGGATCAGCAGCAGCCAGTCCCAGAATGCCCCAGTCTTCAGAGAGAAACCATCACCTTGATAATGCCTTGATTTGGACATTTTCCCAGCCTCAAAACTCTAAGCCAGTAAATTTCCATTGTTTAACCCCACCTATTTCATGGTATTTGCTTAAGCAACCTAGGAAATTAAAACAATAGTATAGATCTTCTCTGTGAAGTTATGCTACCTACTCAGTACAGGTTCATTTTCTTTGGTTTGCTTTTGATTTTTTTTTTTTTTTTTTTTTTTTAACTGGGAGGTCCCGGGGATCCAACCCAGGTCCCTCCATATGGGAGATGGATGCCCAACCATTCAAGCCACATCCATCCCCCTGCTTTTGATTTTTATGGGCTTTTAAAAATTTAATTTTGTCTTATACTTATGTAGCTCCAAAATCAAATCTAAAAAATAAGACATATTCAGACAAGTGTAGATTCTATCCTTGTTGTTCCCTACAACTTGTTCTCTCTCTAACTATAAGTAACTATTTTATTTTTAGTTTTTAGCTCATCCTTCCATTAAAAATGCATTAGGAATTACTCAGGTTTTACCCTCATCTTTACACCTGTGTTTACATTGATTTCCCTCCCTCCTCTGCACATCCATACTACACTTGACTTGAATTATTTGACATTGTTCTAGTGTGTGTCTGTATATGTGTGTGTGTGTCTGTATACCTCTCCAGCCTAATTTATTGCCTTTACCCCCATCTTTACACCTGTGTTTCCATCTGCCTCCCTACTTCCCCCCATACTACACTTTAAAATATTGAATCATTTGAATGGTTCCGTAAATGCTATGCTTTCTGTTGCCTCTAAACCTCTTTAAATGCTGTCCTTTCACACCAATCTTGATTGAAAAGAGATCAAGGGAGAATGGGAGGAAAAACTGTAGGGAAACAGAGAGACATTGCTAGTGGGATGCATAATAGTATAACTTCTATAAAGGGCTATACCTACCAAATTTCAATTGCTTCCGGGACCCCATTCATCAATTACACCTCCACATGTACACAATTATATATATTTTAATTGTGGTTTTGTTTGGAATCGTGAACGAGCCCATGTTCTGCAGTTGTAGGCTATTTAAATTAGGGTTCATCTACACAATAGAACAGGCTACAGCTGAAAAATTAATGAGGATGACCTCTGTGCAGTGATATAGAAGGCTCTCTTGGAAACATTGCTAAGTGTAAAAAGCCATAAAAAGAAATGAAATACTGATTTATGCTACAACATGGATGAACCTTGAAAACATGTTAAGTGAAAGAAACCAACCAACCAAACAAAAAACCGCTGTTTTAATTTCCTGGTTGCTAAAACGAATACCATACAATGGGTTGACTTAAACAATGGGAATTTATTGGCTTGTGGTTTTGAGGTTAGGAGAAGACAAAAATCAAGGTATCAGCAAGGCAATACTTTTCCCCCTGAAGTCTGTGGCATTGTGGGGCTGGCTGCAGCAATCTTTGGGGTTCCTTGGCTTTCCCATCACATGGTGATGTCTGACTTCTTTCTCTTCTGGGTTCTGTTAACTTCTGGCTTCTTGCTTTTCCCATGACATTCTCTCTTCCATGTTAAATTTCCTTTGTTTATAAGGACTTTGGCCATATTGGATTGCCTCATTCAGTTTGGGCACACCTTAGCTAATGACATCTTCATAGATCCTATTTACAAATGAGTTCACACCCACAGGACCAGGGATTGGGTTTTAAAAATGCCTTTTGTGATGGACATGATTCAATCCCCAGTAGCCACATATTATATGATTCTGTTTATATGCAATGTCCATAATATGTAAACCTACAGAGACAGAAAGCAGATAAGTGGTTTTCAGGGGCTGGTGGAAGAGTTGAATGCAAAGTGATTGCTAATGGGTACAGGTTTCCATTTGGAGTGATGAAAAAGTTCTAGAAATAGAGGTTATGGTTGCACAACATTGTGAATATACTAAATGCCACTGAATTGTACTTTTCAAAATAGTTAAAATGGTTAATTTTATTTTAAGTATATTTTACCATGATTTAAAAAAGGAAAAAAAAGGAATGTAAAGAATGGCCCAGACTACAGGGTTGAGAAGATAAGACTATGTCTCATAAATGCTTTAATTTTCATAAAGAAACCCTGGAAGGAGAACAGAGAAACTAATACACATGGTTGCCTAAGGAGACTTGGGGAGATGGTGGGAAAAGGGTAGATGGGACAGGGATAGTTAATAAAACAATCTGAAGAAAGAAGGCAGATGACCTGCCCTGATCAAAATGGTGGAGTGAGAAGGTTCAGGGCTCTGTCCCCTCATAGAAGCTTTGAACAGCCAGGAAGAACTGGCAGAAACATCTTCCTCAAAGCTCCAGAAAACAGTTATGGGGCTGCAGTAACAGGGCAATCACCTGAATCAAGAAATCAAGAAAAAGCTATGAATCAAGAAAAAGGTACTTGAAAACAGCACCATCTCATGGATGGATAGATGGAAATATATATAAATGATATGGCAAATGTGGCAAAATGTTATAATTGGTGGATCTGGGAATCTGGGTGGATAGAGGTAAGTTGTAGTTCTCTGTATTGTGTTTGTATTGTTTTTGTAACTGTCCCATAAGTTTGAAAGTGTTTCAAAATAAAAAGTGGTTAAAAAAACATCTAAAAAGAAAAGAAAGAAGGAAAACAATTGGAATTGCAAAGAGAGGAATTTGGGAGAGTACCGTCAAATGTATTGGTCAGGGTTCTCTAGGGAAACAGAACCAACAGGCGATATCTGGAAACAGTATGAGAATTTATAAAATTGTCTCATGAGACTGTGGGGATGCACATGTCCAAATTCCATAGGACAGGCTGAAGCCAGGGGCTCCGATGAAGGTCCTTGATGAGTTCCCCAGAAGACACTGGCTGTCTGAAGTGAAGATGGGAATTCTCTCTTTGAATGCTGAAATCACTTCCCCTTTTAAGACCTTCAACTGATTAGATGAGATATCACTCATTGCTGACTTCAGTCTCCTCACTTGATTGTAGATGTAACCAACCATCTATGCAATGAACTCACTGATGATTAAAGTCCATGAAATGCCCTTATATTACAATTAGCCCAGTGCTTGCTTGACCAAACAACTGGGTACCATTATCTGGCCGAGTTCACACATTAGCCTAACCATCACAGTCCACCCCTTGTCAACTTGGCAGTCATGCACATCACCTAAAACCATACTTTGTCTCTCAATAAAAAACAATAACATATATATATATATATATATTTGCCTAACAATACTCAACTATCCTACATACAACCAGAAATGCTCTAAATCCCCCCAGAATAAGGCGCTAGTCCTTGCATAATATTCACTCTTAAATTTGACATCCTTAAATACTATAACATGAAACTAATACAACTTATGTCATATAAGGGGAAAATGTTAGGGAAGAAAACAAAGAAATTCATTTTATGTGTATATACAAACAAACTCATAACAAAACAAGGAAGAAATATTCATGACTATTACAGTTCTTGTTTCTGTAACTGGTAACATGGTTGAAGTTTGTATTTATCACTACCTTCTTCCACTACCCACTCCATGTTCCCTTTACCCTCAGCAAGCAGCTCAGCTGGTCGTGGTTCTTTGCCTGGTGGGGTGACTCATACTTTCATTCCTGAAGATTCCGGGCCATTGTTAGTCCTGCTTGGATTGGTTTGTTGCAATTTTCCGTTGACTTTATTCACAGGGCATTGTGGTATTAAGAAATGCCCTAGGGAATCTCCTGTATTCCAGGCAAACTCTTCTTTACCTCCATTGTGTAGATGCAGTCCTATTTCCCCTTGATAGTCAGGATCAATCACCCCAGCCAGTGTAGTAATTCCCTTCTTTGCCTGTTGCTTCAGAGGCACAAGAAGTCCAAAGAGGCCAGATGGCAGTTAACTTCCAGTTCAATGGAATCATTGTGTTCTCTGGTAGAAGCACTCCTCCTTTTGGAACTAAGACCTATAGACCAGCAGAGCTTAAGGTTGCAGGGACAGGAAGCAAAAATTTTCCTAGTGGATCATTAGGGGTAAGAGTAGGTAGTTCCACTCCCATTTCTACCCCTTAATTTCTGGACCTGTGAATCCTGGCTATGGGAGAAACAGTACCATAGAGTGGATGCTGATTTAGAGCATACACAGCCTCCTGGAGAACATTGCCCCAGCCCTGCAAGGTATTGCCACCTAGTTGGCACTGTAATTGAGTGTTAAAGGCCATTGCACCATTCTATCAATCCAACTGCTTCAGGATGATGGGGAACATGGTAAGACCAGTGAATTCCATGGTAATGCCCGCACATCATTTGCTGTGAAATGGGTTCCTTGATCAGAAGCAATGCTGTGTGGAACACCATGGTGGTGGATAAGACATTCAGTAAGTCCACAGATGGTAGCTTTGAAGGAGTATTGCTTACAGGGAAGGCAAACCCATATACGGAGTATGTGTCTATTCCAGTTAGAACAAATTACTGCCCCTACCACGATGGAAGTGGCCCAATGTAATCAACCTGCCACCAGGTAGCAAAAGCTGATAACCTCAGGGAATGGTGCTGTATTGGGGGCTGAGTGTGGGTCTCTGCTGCTGGCAGATTGGGTACTCAGCAGTGGCTGTAGCCAGGTCGGCTTTGGTGAAGGGAAGTCCATATTGTTGAGCCCATGCATAACCTCTCTCCCTACCACCATGGCCGCTTTGTTCACTTTGTTCACTTTGGGCAATTACAGGAGTGGCTGGGGAAAGAAGCTGTGTGCTAGCCACAGAGTGGGTCATTTTATCCACTTGATTATTAAAATCTTGCTCTGCAGAAGTCACCCTCTGGTGAGCATTCATGTGGGACACAAATATTTTCATGTTTTTTTGCCCACTTAGAAAGGTCTATCCATATACCTCTTCCCTAGACCTCTTTGTCACCAATTTTCCAATCATGTTCCTTCCAAATCTCTGACCATACAGCCAAACCATTGGCAACAGCCCATGAATCAGTGTACAAATGCACCTCTGGCCATTTCTCCTTCCGAGAAAAATGAACAACCAGGTGCACTGCTTGAAGTTCTGCCCACTGGGAGGATTTGCCCTCACCACTTTCCTTCAGGGGCATCCTAGAAAGGGGCTGCAGTGCTGCAGCTGTCCACTTTCAGGTGGTACCTGCATATCGTGCAGAACCATCTAGTAACCAGGCCCGAGCTTTCTTTTCCTCAGTCAACTGATTGTAAGGAACTCCCCAAGAGGCCATAGCTGTGAGCTGGGAAAAGAAGGTAATGTGGCAGGAATGGTGACTATGGACATTTGGGCCACTTCCTCATGTAACTTACCTGTCCCTCAGGACCTGCTTAAGCCCTTTCTCATATATACCACTTCTACTTTATGATGGAGTGCTGCTGTGGAGGCCCAAGTTTATGGTTTGGTGGGTCAGAAAATACCCAGCTTATGATAGGAACTCAGGTCTCATAGTAACTTGGTGGCCCATAGTTAATCATTCAGTCTCTACTAAGACCCAGCAGCAGGCCAAAAGCTGCTTCTCAAAAGGAGAATATTTATCTGCAGAGGATGGCAGGGCTTTGCTCCAAAATCCTAAGGGTCTGCATCATGATTCTCCTATAGGGCCCTGCCAAGGCTCCAGATGGCATTTCTATTTGCCGCTAACACTTCCAGCATCATTGGATCTGGTGGATCATATGGCCCAAGTGGCAGTGCAGCTTGCACAGCAGCCTGATGCTGTTGCAGAGCCTCCTCTTGTTCTAGTCCCCACTTAAAATGACCAGCTTTTCTGGTTGCTACGTAAATGGGCCTAAGTAGCACACCCAAATGAGGAATATGTTGTCTCCAAAATCCAAAGAGACCAACTAAGCTTTGTGCTTCTTTCTTGGTCATAGGAGGGGTGAGATGCAACAGCTTATCCTTCACTTTAGGAGGGATATCTTGACATGCCCCACACCACTGGACACCCAGAAATTTCACTAAAGTGGAAGGCCCCTGTACTTTTGTTGGATTTATCTCCCATCCTCTCTTGTACAAATGCCTTACCAATAAGTCTAGATAAGTCTAGAGTAATTGCTACTTCTTTCTCACTAGGTCCAATCAGCATGATATCATCAATATAATGGACCAGTGTGATGTCTTGTGGGAGGGAAAGACTATTAAGGTCCCTGTGAACAATATTATGATGTAGGGCTGGAGAGTTGAGATACCGTCAGGGAAGACAGTGCAGATATATTGCTGGCCTTGTCAGCTGAAAGCCAACTATTTCTGGTGGTCCTTACTTATGGCAATTGAGAAAAAATCATTTGCAAGATCAATAGCTGCATACCAGGGGATGTGTTGATTTGCTCAAGCAATGATACCACATCTGGAACAGCAGCTGCAATTGGAGTCATTACCTGGATTAATTTACAATAATCCACTGTCATCCTCCAAGATCCATCTGTCTTCTGCACAGACCAAATATGAGAGTTGAATGGGGATGTGGTGGGAATCACCACCCTTGCATCTTTCAAATTCATGATGGTGGCACTGATGTCTGCAATCCCTTCAGGAATCCAAGTCAGGGATCCAATGTGGGGATTATTCCAGTTACTGAATATGTCCATTCCAATTATGCACTCTGGAACTGGAGAAATAACCACAGAATGGGTCTGGGGACACATTGTACCCATGGTGAGATGGATCCAAGTCAAACCTCCATTTATAACCTGACCTCCATAAGCCCCTATTCTGACTGGTGGACCACAGTGACATTTTGGGTCTCCTGGAATTAATATCACTTCTGAGCCAGTGCCTAAGAATCCCCAAAATGTCTGATCATTTCCTTTTCCCCAATGCACAGTTACTCTAGTGAAAGGCCATAGATCTCTTTGGAGACAGTTGGGAGGAAGATTAACAGTATATATTTTTGGCAGTGTAACAGTTTCCTTCCCCAAGGACACTGGCCTTCCTCTCATTCAAGGGGCTCTGGGTCTGTAAACTGTCTCAAGTCTGGGAATTGATTAAGGTGCTGTGACTCTCTGTTTCTGTAATTCAAGTTAGGGTTTTGTTCACTTGATCTAGAATTCTTCTGCTTATACAGATCAAGTAGGAATTTAGTAGGCTGCCCATCTATTTCACTTCTAAGTACTCCATGATCTATTAACCAACGTCATAAGTTTATGTGACTCAGACTCTTTTGATTGCTGCTTTGAGTCTGCCTGTCATTGTGGTAGCCACGCCCACCTTGTCTTTGGTGATTAAGAGCTGTTACTTGGCCTCTGCCAGCCCAGGATCTGATCACCCCCATAGTGTTTAAGGATTCTAGTTCTGGGACAGCAGTTCCTACAGTAATATCTGACCTACAGAACTCTTCAGGGAAGATGGAGTAGTCTTACAAGTTTATTCCTCATAGTCTTAGTAAAAGGTGTGCCCTCTTGACATTCCTGGTGTGGATAGGCAGATCTTAAATGGTGAATCCATTCTAGCATTCCAATCTCTGTAAGCCTTTGGATCCCCTCATCTACAGTACACCAGGGCAAATCAGGCATCTCGACCCCAGACATTCTAGGCCATCTTTTTTAAAATTTTTTTTATCTTGCTTATCTTTCTTTTTTTTTTTTTAATTTATTTATTTTTTATTGTGGGTAAAAATCAAAATTTTCACAATACATACCAATATTTGTAAAATGATCTATAAATATATATGCATATATGTGCATTTGCTTACAAAAATGTTATTTATATTTATATAAATATATTTTAAGAGGTGCTTAGATTACCTAAAATATTACACGGAACCCACCGGGATTCCCATGTTGCCCACCTCCCACACCTCCCACCACATCCCACACAAACATCTCCCATAAGTGTGGCCCACCACCCTCAATGGACTTACACATCCTGGGACCTTGCCACCAACCATAGACCACAGTTCACATCGTAGACCACACTCTCTCCCACACAGTTCTGAGTGGTGTGTGCTGATTTAAAATGGCCTACATACGTTGCCACAACGGTACTCAGGACAACCTCCAAATCCTAAAGAAGCCCCTGTATTTCAACTACACATCCCCTCCCTGCCCTGAAAGTGTCAAGTGGCCACTGGCTCCACCTCATTGTTATAATTTCTTCCATTGCTAGAATCACCATATGTGTACAACAGAATACCATCAAGTCCACTCTAGTTCATAGTTCTTCCCCCAATCCTGAGGGGACTGGGATGGTGATGTCCACTCCACCTCCAAGTGAGAGAGGGCTTATATCCCATGGATATGGTGGGTGGGATGATCCTGCCTGCAGATGCATCTTTTGGTCCATATTTCAGCCAGCCACCCAAACAAACTGTCAGAGTCCTTTCTAACCACTCAAGCTATGACTTTGAATCCAGAGTCTCTGCTTAGTGGGTCCATATCAATAAATTTAGCCTGATCCAAATTTATATTCCCTTCACCATTATCCTATATCCTTAATATCCATTCCCACTCATATTCCCCTGATTTCTGTCTATATAAATTGGAAAACTCATGCAGCTCTTTTGGAGCATAGTGTACTTCATCATGGGTCACACTTTGTACTTCACCTTTAGGGGCTTGTTGTGACTTTAGTCTAGTTATATGTCTGGAAGAGAAGAGGGGTGGGGGGGTAGGTAAGGAGAAGAATTAGAAGTGTCTTACAAGCCAGTTACTCAGGGCATTCCCTTGCAGTTTCATCTCATGAGACAGTATTAATCTCTTAAGATAGGGGTCGGATGGCAGACTCCTCAGGGCAGGGTGGAGGTTGGGTGATGGTTTTTCCAGGTCAGGGAGGATGTCGAAACTCCTTGGATCAGGCTGGGGATTGGGTAGTGCAGGTTTGAGGTTGGATGGTACTCTCCTCAGGGCAGGGAGGAGATATGGATTCCTTGGGGCAGGCTGGAAGTTGAGTGATGCAGGCTTGATTTAGGTGTTCTTTTCAGGGTAGGCCATTATAGATTTAGCTGGTAAAGTCTCAGCAGAATTTATGGTTTCAATGTCCCCACTGCTATCATCCTCAAACCATATGTCTCCATCTCAATCCTTAGGATTGCACTCCTTTCCAATCAGTGCCCTCACTTTAACAGCAGACACCTTGCAAGGTTGAGATTTTAGTTTCTTTTTAACTCTGCTACTCGTACAATGAAACTCTGAGTCTGGCTTTCAGAGATCTCAAGTCTGCAGCTGCACGAAACAAGATTTTTTTTCAGAGCAGACGTAGAAACTCACATCATTCATGCGGTGCTTAAGTTGCAAATTTGAAGCCTTCAGCGCCTCTCTTTCTTTTGTAACTGTATCTTATATAGTTAGGAAAGCCAGCCAACATCATTGTACCTTTTAATTCCATGAAACTCTGTTAAGGTGTTTAAAACAGTCTCACCCAGATCCTTGCCTCTGGAAGTAGTTATATCCAGTGGTGATAGTTTGGGTATCTCTATTGCTAACTCACGCCATAGACTGTCAGTGGCCTCTTGATTATTGGAAAGGGAGTTATTAGTGCCCTTGAATCTAATCAGAATAGAGAACCAATTGCAAAAACCCCAGAACCATTTCAGAAATCCCTTTTTTTTTTTTTAAAGATTTTATTTATTTATTCATTTATCCCCCCCCTTGCTGCTTGTGCTCGCTGGGTCAGCTAACCACGCCGTGCGGGCGGGCTTGCCTTCACCAGGAGGCCCCGGGAACCAAATCCGGGGCCTCCCATATGGTAAACGGGAGCCCTACTGATTGAGCCACAGCCTAAGATTCTGTTTCTCAAGAACCACTCCCAGTACCAAGCTGTATTAGTCAGAGTTCTCTAAGGAAACAGAACCAACAGGAGATACCTGTAAACAGTATGAGATTTTATAAAATTGTCTTACAAGACCATGGGGATGAACAAGTACAAATTCCGAAGGGCAGGCTGCAAACCAGGGGCTCCGATGAAGGTCTTTGATGAGTTCCCCAGGAGACACTGTCTGTAGAGATGGGAATCTCTGAATGCTGAAATCACTTCCCCTATTTAAGGCCTTCAACTGATTGGCTGAGATGTCACTCATTGCTGATGGTAATCTCCTCAGTTGATTGTAGATGTAACCAGCCATCTATGTAAACAACTCACTGATGATTAAAGTCCATGAAATGCCCTTGTATTACCTTGCTTGACCAAACAACTGGGCACCATTACCTGACCGAGTTGACACATCAGCCTAACCATCACAACAACCCTTTTGAGGACTTTTGTTGCAAAGCAACTGTGAAGTTGTATTTGCGAAAGGAAGCTTAAAATTCTTATTATTTTCTTCAAATTCAATATTTAATTTTTTCCTTAGTATTGGTATTTCATTTTTATTAATATATTTTCACCATTATATATTGTAAAAAGTATAGTGCATTTTTGGGTGTTAACTACTTCATTTTTAAATTAAAGAAGTTATAGATTTACAGAAAAATCATGCAGAAAATACAGAGTTCTTATATACCCCCACCTACACACACTGTTTTCCCTATTAACACTTTGTGTTAGTGTGGTAACTTTGTAACAATTGGTGAAACAATATTATTATAATTATACTATTAACTATCATATATATGTTACATTAGAGTTCATTGTTTGTGTTGCACAGTCCTATGTTTTTAAAAAAATTTTATTCTAGTAACTTGCTTAAAACATAAAATTTCCCATTTTAACCACTTTCCAATGTATAATTCAGCGATCAACGTGAACATCAGTAGTGATAATTCATGTTGATAGTATGACTTGATATGCTGTGATGAGAATGACACTTTACCTCTGTGATCTTCCTCCCCCAAACTAACCCCCGTCTAATGAGAAAAACATCAGACAAGTCACAATTGAGGGTCATTCTACAAAATGCCTGACCAGTTCTCGAAACTCTCAAGGTTGTCAAAAACAATGAAAGCCTGAAAGTCTTTTCTTTCTTGAGAAGTCAAAGTAAATCCCTGGGAAGCATCAGGAGCCAGAGGAAGGACTGAGCATTGCAGCAGCCTTGACATTTGCCAAGCACCTACCTGGGGTCACGCTGCACCAAGTACTTTATAAGGCAAGTTGATTCTCTCATTATGGAAGGGGCAGTCACAGTTCTGTTTGCTTTTGAACATCTTGCCTCATGCTCTGAACATTTTTTCCCTCTCCTCTCCTCTCCTCCCCATCCCCTCCCCTCCCTTCCTCATCTTTTCTTTTTAATTCAAGGAATTTTCTTTCATGCCATTCATTGAAGGAAACAAAGTTTTGTGCTTAAAAGACTCCTTGCAATTCCTGATCAAGCCTTTTTAAAAGATCATCTCCAAATTCTTGATAGTCACCATTGATGAGAAACTTGATTCAAAATGTAAAACCATTGTTTACATTTCAAAATGTACCAAAATTGAAACTATATGATAGAATTCAACAGTTCTTTTATTTGACAGATATAATAGTGGTTTTTTAGAATTATATGTGTATTTTTTATCCAATTGAATTTTTTCACCTCAAGTTATTTAAAATAATGCAGAATGTCTACACATTGTTAGAGCAATCAGCCTGCAGCTAGCTTAGACACCACTAAAAGGTCAGATCAGCCACAAATAGGCAGATATATCCAGTAATGTGAGGACAGAGATTGGGACCAATGTTTGGAGATGTGCCAGCCAGAAGCCTTTGCCTGGACACTGCTGTCCTCCCAGCCCCTGCTGCCCTGAGTGCAGAGATGGGGTGGCAATCCATCTCTTTGCATATCTGTATCCCTTTCCTGACCACAGGTGGGAAGCTGGGCTGTAAGAGATACAGCTTGAGCTACAATGAAGATTAGACTTGACTGTGGCCCTAGCTAAGGGCATAATATCTGTAGCAGTTTGGCAGTTTGATATAGTTATGAATTCCAAAAATAGATATTGGATTATGCTTGTAAACTGGTCTGTTCATCTGGGCATGATTAAGTTATGATTGGGGCTTCGATTGGGCCACGTCAGTAGGATGTTGACTCCCCGCCCCTTGGTGGGTGGGGACTCGGAGATAAAACTACACGGCAGAGCAGAGGAGATAGTTGGAGTTTTGAGCTGGAGTTCTGAAGCTGAGTTTTAATGCTGGAGCCCGGGGAAGCAAGCACACAGAGGAGCTTGGTCGTGAGGAAGGAGAGAAGGCCCTGGGAAGAGACAAGCCGTTTGCCTGATAGTCTACAGCTGGCCTTGTGGAGAGAAGCAAGCCTAAGTCTGGATAGAGGCAAGCACTGGGAAGAGAGGAACCCAAGAAGCCTGAACTCTTAACAGACGCTGGCAGCCATCTTGCCCCAACACGTGGCAATGGACTTTGGTGAGGGAAGAAACTTATGCTTTAGGGCCTGGTAATTGTAAGCTTCTACCCCAAATAAATACCCTTTATAAAAGCCAACAGATTTCTGGTATTTTGCATCAGCACTCCTTTGGCTAACTAATACAATATCCCATTTATAAATTGTCTCTGCAAATCAGGATCTCCACTAGGAACTCAGTGTTTAAAGGCTCTAGAGCAGCATTGTCCAATTGAAATATAACATTAGGCACATACATAATTTAAAAGTATCTACTAGCCACATCAGAAAGGTGAAAAGAAACAAGTGAAGTTAATTTTAATATTTTATTTGATTTAAAGCAATATATCAAAATGTATTCATGCCATTAATATAAAATATTAATGAGATATATTACGTTTTTCTTTTTCATATTGAGTATTTGAAATCTGGTGTGTATTTTACACCTACACCATATCTCAATTTGGGTGCTAAATTTTCAACAAAGTGAAATGTAGTCCTACCAAAATAGTACAAATGTGCTTAACAGAAAAAGTATCTTACACTGCTTCAGTTTTTAAATTTAATTTAATTTAAATCAAATACAGTGAAATAAAAATTTAAAAATGTACTTCCTTAGTAGCATTTGCCACATTTCAAGTGCTCAATGGCCATATATGGTCGGTGGATAACATATCAGACAACACAGATGTATAGCTATGGTACTGAAAATCAGGTTTAAATTTTATGTGGAAGATGGTTATATCATGAACCATTTCTCTGCTATTAACATAATCATTTTAAAAAGTATTCAATAAAATACCCTTCTCAATAATATATCTTGCAGACTAAAATATCCCTCAGACTAAAGGCTTTTTAATGCTGACTTTTTGTATCTTTATAATTCACTTTTGGAAAAGGTCCAAAATGACAGGATATCTAAAAATCTAAACTGCAGTAATGGAGTTGTACCACAAGAGGACCTGAAAAGCCAAGTTGAGCTCAAATTTCAGTCATCCTTATGTTGTTAAAACTGAAGTGTATTTGGGAAAACATCTCACTGTCAATATTAATATTCTTGCAACTGCTTAATTAAAAGCTAAAGAGGGAATCCATTTTAATCTAATTTTAAATGAGCACATGGTTTGGGGACTGTGAATGGAAACTTGAGGCCACCAAAAGTAATATTTTGGTAAGAATTAAGAGACAGTGTAGAGCAGTTAAGAGCATGGCTATGAAGTCATATAGGCTGAGGTCAAGTGCTGGCTCTGCCCCACACTAGCTTTATGACCTCAGGCAAGTCACTTCATCCTAAAGTAGAGCTAATATTAGTACCTACATCATAAGATTTTTAAAAATTACATAAGAATTTATTATTGCTCATAACTTTATATTTCTCTGTGTACTAATCCAAAAACACTTTGTATATCTGTGAATGTTCAATGCCTCTTAGCATGCCACCTTTCTTCCAACTTGAAAAAAAATCCTAGGTTCCCTCCCTCTTCATACCCTTTAACTTCCAGCACTGAAAGTCACCTATATAGAACATAAATAACATATTAATTTTCATGGTCTATGAAACAGGAAACACAATGAATGGATTTTCAACTGTTTTAAAGGCCTTCCAATCACTACTGACTCCTATACTGCCATTAGCTGAATATGTGGAAAACGATTGTTTTTTAGATGGCATGTATGCCTCTGAGGAAAGGGGTTAGGGGCTAATCACGAAAGAATATGGGAGGTGGTTAGGTACAGTATAGAAGCAGGGAATGGTGGTAATGAAACTATTGCTCTAAATTGTAAAAAAAAAAAAATTGAATGTATTTTTCAGGTTCAAGTGTATTTATAAAGAACTGCCTTCACTAAAACCCAGCTATTTGTTTGCAATATTTTATAGCAGGAAGTAAATTGTTTCAAGGGAGGGTTGTAAAATGCAGATTTGGCATTAATTAAGGAAAGTGCTGAATTCTAATGCGGCTGGTAACCAATTAGTAATCTTCAATTTTCATTATTCTTCAATAATCTTTTTTATTATTATTATAGAAGTCTTTCTCTTAACATTTTTTTTTTTTTTATTAGAGAAGTGGTGGGTTTAAAGGCCAATCACATCATAGGATTTTTTGAGAATTAAATGATAAAAAGTGCTTAACACAGTTCATATAGTAAGTACTCAATGAATATTAGTTATTGGTATGGTTATTAGTTGTTACTAGCTCATAGTCCTCTCTAGATTTAAAACATTTCTTTGGTAGAGAAGGAACACTGCTTTAAGCCTACCATACCCTTTAATGTTGCTTCTGTATAAATAGTGACAGGAAGACCAACTGTGATATGTGAAGGAGGGGTCCAGCCCTGCCTGGCTCCAGCCCACACTCACTCTTCCCAGCCTTGGATTAGAATCATGCTCCTTGACCCCTTCCAAGTATCTATTTCTGTCCTGGGACCAACTTTCCGAACTGCTAAGAATGGAACTCATGCTCTCATTTTTGTCAGAGCCTCACCTTTTGGAAGCTTCATGTTCGGTACCATTTTTCCCTTGACTTCTTTCCCTTAGCCTGTCTCAGATAAGTATCTCTCCCAGTTAAATCTAGCATCTTCCACCCAATCTTACCCCTTTCAGCAGTGCTCCCACTCTTCTCATGGATGAGCAGAAATTTGCTGTGAGAGACCAAAAACAGCTGCAAAATGGCCATTAAGACACTTTAACTCATTTACAAAGATATTTCTTTAATTGAACAACAGTCATGTGCCTTCAATATTGGTCATATGTGCATTTTGGATCTGTGATATTCTAATAAATGTATATTTATTTTAATGTACATATGCGTGTCTTTATAATGTCAAAGAAAGTACTACTAAAGTTTAATAAACTTTTAAAATCATATATTCTAATTTTCTCTTCTATAATAATAGCTCATATTTGTAGTTTTAGTTATAGGGAGGACAACTACTATTATCCCCAGAGACATTAAATAATTCCTCTATTGTCACAAAGCTATTACTTAGAGGGCCAAGCCTAAAATCCAAGTTTTATGAATTCAAGTCTTGTATTCATTCTCTTAAAAAATGGCATGGGTAAGTTGAATAACCCCTAAAGTCTTTAGGTTTTGAGCTTCTAGGTCTAGAGGACAGGGACTAGGTCTTGTTTCTTGGGGAGCAGTGGTGGAAAGGAAGTTTTCCGTGTTTTTGATCTTTATTATATAGATGGAATCATTTTATGTCTGTATAATCGTCTATTCTTCCGAGATTAGCTTATTTCACCTAATACTATGTTTTTGCGATTCATCTATGTTGATGCATGTAGGTGTAGTCATTCATTTCACCACTACTCTTTAGTGTAAATACACCACAATATAGTCATCCATTAAACAGTTGATGGATATTACAAAAACTGCTCCTGGTAACATTGGAACATGTCTTTTGGTACACATGTGCAAGTTTCTCTTATATATGTTTGTGACAACTTAAGGCTGGGTGGATCCCAGAAAATCCTGTTCTTAAAACTAATCCATTCCTGTACGTGTGAACCTATTGTAGGTGGGGCTTTTTGAGTAAATCAGTTAGTTAAGGGCCTTTGATTGTGTGACTCAGGGAGGGTCTTAACCTTCTTACTGGATTCCTTTATAAACGGAGGAACAAAAAGCCACAGACAGGAAAAAAGCAGCAGAGGCAGATAGAAGCCTCTAAAAGTTGAAGTCAACGAACCCAGGAGAAAAGCCACAGACGGAGCAATTGTCTGTTTTGTGATTTTAATTTGTATTACCCTGGTCACTGAGTATCTCCCATTGGCCATTCTCTTTTCCTTTTCTGTGAAATGTGTGTGCATGCCTTTTGCCCATTTTTTTTCTTACAGATTTGTAGAAGCTTCTTATATTTGTGGATACTAATCCTTTGTTGATTAAATGTATTGGAAATATCTCCTCCCACTTTGTAGATTGTTTTATCTATCTCTTTTCAATCTCTTTGTGGTGTCTTTTTGTGCCAGACATTCTTAATTTTAAAATAGTCAAATTTATCAATCTTTTCTTTTATAATTTGATTTTTTTCTGTCGTTTAATAAATCTTTTCTTACTCCCAAATCATTTTTTTCTACATTATTTCTAAAAGTTTTAAAGTTGGCCCTTTCACATTTAAGTTTTTGAAGTATGGGTTGAGGTAGAGATGAGTTTCATTTTTTTCCCATGTGGATAACAAATAATCCTAGCACTACTTAAGGAATATTCTATTTTTCCACCACTGTTATGCAATGCCAGTTCTGTTGTAAATCAAGTTTCCATACATTCATTGGTATGTTTCTGGGCTCTTATGTAGAATTCCATTGGTCTACTTGTCTATCCATGTGTCAATAGATAACTATCTTAATTATTATGATTTTTATAATAAGTCTTGATATCTGGGAGGGCAAATCCTACTGCCTGTTAACCAGATTCTTAGGGCAATGGTATGAAATTGGATGAATGGGAAGAATGGTGCTAAATTTAATAAGATGCCAAGTCATTTATTTTTTTCTTTTTTTAATTTTTAAAAATTTTATTTTTAAAAGATACTTAGATTACATAAATGATACATAAAAAATTTAGTGGATCCCCATATGCCCCACTCCCTACCCCTCCCACACCTTCCCACATTAACAACATCCTTCACCAGAGTGGTACATTTATTACAATTGATGAACACATATTGGAGCATTGCCACTAAGTGTGGATTATAGTTTACATTATAGTTTGAACTCTTTCTCGCACAACCTTGTAAGTTATGACACGATATACAATGGCCTGTATCTGTCATTGCAACGTCACTGAGGACAATTCCAATGTCTCAAATGCCCCCATATTACACCCATTCCTCCCCTTTTCCTCCCCTCAGAATCTCCAGCGGCCACTGCCTCCACATCAATGATAAAAGTTCTTCCATTGCCAGAATAACAATAAGTCTATAGTAGAATAACAGTAAGTCTACTCTAGTCCATCGTTCATTCCCCAATCCTGAGGATTCTGGGATGGTGATGCCCACTCTGCCTCTAATTGAGATGGGGCTTAGATACCATGGGGCAGATGGATGGGACTATCTTGCTTGCAGTTGCAGACCCTCTCTGTTCCCTGGGCTGGTCGTTGTCCATCATCATTTCCTTATTAGTTGTCCTGGGTGAGTCTAATGAACTGGAGAGTAGGTATTGCAACTCTGTTGAGATTCAGGGCCCAGCTGTTACATGGATAGCCCAGAGGTTTAAGTCTCTTGGACATACACCTAACAACTCTAGTACTAGCTATAGGTTCAAATAGAAGGGGCAGTGAGCCATGTGTAGGGAAACCACAACTGAATCCAACTCTGTCACACTGGGGAGTATGAATTCCAAAGTAGGGCCCACTGGCAAGGTGCCAAACTCCTGAGCTGTCTGCCCTGCCTATAGTGTTTGGATGTCTCCAGAGCCCTCAGGAGCCACACTATTTGAGCCAATATTTACTTTGGCAGTCAATGAGATCCTGCTGAGATGTGCATAAGCATAACCTCTGGAATGACCTCCCGACTCACTTTGAAGTCTCTTAGCCATATAAACTCATTTGGCTTTACCCTTTCCCCCTTTTGGTCAAGGTCTTTTACCAGTTGCATTGCTAGTTGGTGCTTGGTGGTAATCCCTCGATGCCATGGAAGCTCATCCCTAGGAGTCATGTCCCACGTTGAGAGGACGGTAATGAATTTATATGCTGAATTCTGCTTAGAGAGAGGTCACATTTGAGCAACAAGGAGGATTTCAGGAGGTAACTCTTAGGCAATCTATAATACTAGGCTAAGTTTCAATTTCAAAAGAAAAGGTTCATAAGCACAGTCATCAATATCAAGGGCCCAGACTTCCGGGAAGATGGCGGACTAGTTACACACGGGAATCTCTTCTCCAGAAAAATAGCTAGAGAACAGGCTGAAACAGCCCCAAAATAGATCTTCCAGGGTTTAGCACAACAGGTGAAGGCTGCACACCACCCAGAGGAGAGAGAGGGACAAAAGAGGGAAATCGCGACGACAGAACCAGAACCATGATTGGAACCAGCAGCGGCTGCTGCTGCCGGCACCCTCCCCAACACTCTAGAATTCTCAGGCCTCTGGGTCTGCGACTACAGACAAAGGGGGCTCCAGGGATCTACCACTCCCGGAAAGGGGAGAGAGAGGAACACAGCCTTGGGCTGACTCAGGTTCTGACATGCAAATTTGGGCTGCAGAGCCCCACTGACCCTTCCACACGGTGGTTTGCCCTGGGAGCCTAGGAAGGACTGGAGAAATCCGACCCTTGCAACCTCCCTCTCTTCTAGCCTGGACTAATTGTTGAGGAATCCACAGGAGAGGGGAGAGAGAGCCTGGGGCTGACCCTGCTTTTGACTCCCACGTTTGGTCTGCCCTGTCCCGAGAGCCCTTCCAGGCCAGGTGGGGCTGCGCCATTGTTTGCCTTGGAGCCTGCAAGGAGCTAAAGATATACAAACCTCCCAATATCCTCCTCTACTAACAGGGACTGATTGTTGAGGATTCAGAGGGGAGAGGAAATATTTCCTAGCTGGGAAAAGGGAGGTGGCTACCAGAGAAGACTGGAGAACTGTCTCATAAAGTTTGAATTGCAAGGCTCTTAGCCTCCAGACAAGAAGCTCTACCACATTGATCTGGTCTGTGTCACAACAAATACACTCCGATCGGGCATTGAATTGAGAGCTGCCAACGAGCACCATCTCCTGGCAGACCAAGTAAGTGCACATAAGAAAATTAAATAGGAGAGGCTTTTCCTGGTCTCTATAGCCTCCCTTCCCAAGGCCCTAGGAAACGACTCTACAACCAAATACTGGGTCCAGTGCCCAGGTTGAGCAACCAGCAGGAGAATCCTAACAATCAAGGTTGAGCCAAAAATCAAAGAGCTGTGGTAACTCACAGCCTCCTGCCACGAAAACCCTATAAAAGAGAAAGACATAGAGCATCTAAGTAAAATACAACCTAACCAGATGCCTAAACACCAGCAAAAAATTATGAGCCATACTAAGAAAATAGAAGACATGGCTCAAGAAAAGGAATACATCAAAGTCCCAGAAGAGCTGCAGAATTTGAGAGAAGTAATCAGTGAGATGAGCACAAATTTCCAAAATCAAATTAATGAGATGAAAGACAACATAGTTAAAGAGATAAATGACATCAAGAAGACATTGAGCGAATGCAAAGAAGAATTTGAAATCCTGAACAGAAAAGTAACAGAGTTCATGGGAATGAAAGACACAATAGGTGAAGTCAAAAACATATTTGAGGCATACAACAGCAGAGTCGAAATGATAGAAGAAAGAATAAGTGATACCGAAGACAGAGGAGCTAAAATTGAAGAGATAAAAGAATGGAAAAAATTGAGCAGGGCCTCAGAGAGTTGAATGACAACACAAAACGCAACAACATACGTGTCATGGGAGTTCCAGAAGGGGAAGAGAAAGGAAAAGGGGCAGAAAGAGTATTTGAAGAAATAATAGCTGAAAATTTCCCAACTCTCACAAAAGAAATGACTTACATGTCCAAGAAGCACACTGTACCCCAATGAGAATAAATCCAAATAGGCCTATGCCAAGACACATACTATTCAGAATGTCAAATGTAAAAGATAAAGGGAAAATTCTCAGAGCAGCAAGAGAGAAGCAAACGATCACGTACAAAGGATGTCCAGTAAGACTTAGTGCAGATTTCTCTTCAGAAACCATGGAGGCAAGAAGACAGTGGTATGATACAATTAGGAAACTGAAAGAGAAAAACTGACAGCCGAGAATTCTTTATCCAGCAAAATTGTCCTTCAAATATGAAGGTGAGTATAAAGTATTCACAAACAAACAGAAACTAAGAGAGTTTGCAAAAAAGAATCCACCTTTGCAGGAAATATTAAAGGAAGCCTTATAATCTGAAACAAAAAGACAGGAGAGAGAGGCTTGGAGGAGAGTATAGAAGAAAGAAAAGCAGAAAGGATAACCAAAAGAGTAAAAAGAGACAAAAACAAGATGACATATGAAAACCAAAGAATACAATGGAGGAAATAAATAGTGCATTTTCAGTAATATCATTGAATGTGAATGGATTAAATTCCCCAGTCAAAAGATACAGGCTGGGGGGCGGATGTGGCTCAACTGGTTGGGCATCCGTCTGCCATATGGAGGGACCTGGGTTCGATCCCCAGGACCTCCTGGTAAAATAAAAAAAAAATATATAGAAGGCACATGGGCTTCCAGGCTCTGTGTGCTGGTGAGCTGCCAGGCCCCGAGAGCCATGCAGCAAGATGATGACGTAACAGGAGAGAGACGCAGGGTAGAGACAAGAAGAGATGCTCCAAAAGCTCCAAAAACCAGGAACTGAGGTGGCGCAGGTGGCACAACACCTCTCTCCTACATCGGAGGTCTCCAGGATCGAATCCTGGTAAAGACTGGAGGAGGAGGATAAGAGATGGCAGGGAACAGACACAGAGAATTGCCCAGCAAATGGACACAAAACAGCAAATGGGGAAGGGGGTGTTTAAAATGGATAAAGTAAAAAAATAAATCTTTAAAAAAAAAAAAAAAAGATACAGGCTGACAGAATGGATAAAAAAAACATGAGCCATCCATATGCTGCTTACCAGAAACTCACCTCAGACCCAGGGATACAAACTGGCTGAAAGTAAAAGGTTGGAAAAAGATACTCCATGCGAATAGTTAACAGAAAAGAGCAGGGGTAGCTATACCAATAAGACAAAAGACTTTAAATGCAAAAAAGTGATAAGAGATACGGAAGGCCATTATATATTAATAAAAGGGACAATCCTCCAGGAAGATATAACAGTCATAAATATCTATGCACCTAACCAGGGTGCCCCAAAATATATGAGTTAAACTCTGGCAAAACTGAAGGGAGAAATAGACATTTCTACAATAATCATTGGAGACTTCAACACCCCTCTCACATAATTAGATAGAACAACTAGACAGAAGATCAACAAGGAAACTTGACCAATATGATAAACAAGTTAGACCTAACAGACATATACAGAACACTGCTTCCAAACTCAGTGGGTTATACATTCTGCTCAAGTGCCCATGGATCTTCCTCCAGGATAGACCACATGTTAGGTCACAATTCAGCTCTCAGTAAATATAAAAAGATTGAAATTATACAAAGCACCTTCTCAGATCATAATGGAATGAAACTAGAAATCAATAACAGACAGGAAAAAAGTAAATTTGCAAATGTGTGGAGACTGAACAACACACTCCTAAATATTCGGTGGGTCAAAGAAGAAATTGCAAGTGAAATCAATAAATATATTGAGACAAATGAAAATGAGAATACAATGTATCAAAACTTATGGGATACAGCAAAGGCAGTCTTGAGAGGGAAATTTATAGCCCCAAATGCCTATATTAAAAAACAAGAAAGAGCTAAACTCAAAGATTTAACTGAACAACTAGAGAAACTAGAAAAAGAACAGCAAACCAATCCCAAAGCAAGCAGAAGGAAAGAAATAATAAAGATTAGAGCAGAAATAAATGAAAATGAGAACAGAAAAACAATAGAGAAAGTCAACAAAACCAAAAGCTGGTTCTTTGAGAAGATCAATAAAATTGACAAACCCCTCGCTAGACTAACAAAGAAAAAAAGAGAGAAGATGGAAATAAATACAATCAGAAAGGAAAGGGGGGAAATTACAAATGACCTCACAGAAATAAAAAGAATCATAAGAGGATATTATGAGAAACTATATGCCAACAAACTAGACAACCTAGATGAAATGGACAAATTTCTAGAAACACATAACCAACCTACACTGATGTTACAAGAAATACAAGAACTTAACAACCAATCAAGATTAAGGAGATTGGGACTGTATAGCACAGTGAATCCTGTGGTGGAAGATGGCATATGGTTAATAGAACAAATATGAGAATGCTCTCTCAATTAACATATCATAATAATATATAACATAATATATATAACATATAATAATAATTTGTTATATTATTATAACAAATATATAATACTAAGGTTTTGCTTTGTTTTGGTTTGGTTTTTTGGTGAATTTTTTTGAGGTGCCAGGGCAGGAGATTGAACCCGGGACCTCGTACATGGGAAGCTGGTGCTCAACCACTGAGCCACATCTGCTCCCCTGAGATAATTTTTTGCCTTTGTTTGCTGGTTGTTTGTTTTTGTTTTTAGATGCACCAGAAAACAAACCCGGGACCTCCCATGTGGGAAGCAGGCACTCAACCGCTTAAGCCATATCCGTTCCCTGCTAATACAGGGTTTTATAACTGGGTGGGTTGGGGGAAAATACACCAAATGTAAGATATGGGCTATAGTTAGTAGTAATATTTTGATGATTCTCTTTCATAGTCTGTAACAAATGTTTCACAACAATGCAAAGTGTTGTTGGTGTGGTGATGTATGGGAGCCCTGTATGATGATATGAATGTTTCTTTTATAAGTTCACAAATTTTACTATACACTTATTGTTTATGTATGTTCATGTATGAATGATATACTTAAATAAAAATTAAAAAAAAAAAAAAAATCTCCCAGCAAAGAAAAGTCGAGGACTAGATGGCTTCACAGCTGAATTCTACCAAGCATTTCAAAAAGATTGAACACCAATTCTGTTTAAACTCTTCCAAAAAATTGAAGAGGACGGAAAATTATCCAACACATTTTATGAAGCCAACATCACCCTAATACCAAAGCCAGATAAAGATTCCACAAGAAAAGAAAATTACAGACCAATCTCTCTAATGAACATAGATGCAAAAATTCTCAACAAAATACTTGCAAATCGAATCCAACAGCATATCAAAAGACTTATACATCACTACCAAGTGGGATTTATTCCTGGTATGCAAGGCTGGTTCAACATAAGAAAATCAATCAATGTAATACACCACATTAACAAATTGAAGGAAAAAAACCACATGATCACCTCAATAGATGCAAAAAAGGCATTCGACAAAATCCAACATCCTTTTTTGATAAAAATACTTCAAAAGATAGGAATAAAAGGAAAATTCCTCAATATGATAAAAGGCATATATGAAAAACCCACAGCCAACATCATACTCAATGGGGAGAAGTTGAAAGCTTTCCCTCTAAGATCGGGAACAAGACAAGGATGCCCACTGTCACCATTGTTATTCAACATTGTCCTAGAAGTTCTAGCTAGGGCAATTAGACAAGAAAAAAAATTAAAGGCTTCCAAATGGGAAAAGAGGAAGTAAAATTTTCACTGTTTGCATATGACATGATCCTGTACTTAGAAAATCCTGAAGTATCCATGACAAAGCTACTTGAACTAATAAATGAGTTCAGCAAAGTGGCAGGATACAAGATCAACACGCAAAAATCAGTACACTAGTACTGAACAACCTGAGGAGGAAATCAGGAGGAAAATTCCATTTTCAATAGCAACAAAAAGACTCAAATACCTAGGAGTTAATTTAACCAAAGAAGTACAGGACCTATATGCAGAAAACTACAAAACACTGCTAAAAGAAATTTAAAAAGACCTAAACAAATGGAAAGACATTCCGTGTTCATGGATTGGAAGAATAAATATCGTGAAGATGTCAATCTTGCCCAAACTGATTTATAGATTCAATGCAATACCAATCAAAATCCCAACAGCTTACTTTACAGAATTAGAGAAGGCAATTACCAAATTCATCTGGAAGGGTAACTACACCCGAATAGCCAAAAGTATTCTAAAAAAGAAGAGCAATGTGGGAGGAATTTCACTGCCTGACCTTGAAACATATTACAAAGCTACAGTGGTCAAAACAACATGGCACTGGCATAAAGATAGACACATCGATCAGTGGAATAGAATTGAGAACCCAGAAATATACCCTCACCTATACAGTCAACTGGTTTTTGACAAGCCTACCAAGCCCACACTAATGGGAAAAAACAGTCTCTTCAACAAATGGTGTTGGGAGAACTGGATATCTATAACCAAAAGAATGAAAGAGGACCCCTTTCTCACCCTCTATACAAGAATCAACTCAAAATGGATCAAAGATCTAAATATGAAAGTCAGGACCATAAAATGACTAGAAGAAAATGTAGGGAAACATCTTCAAGACCTTGTAGTAGGTGGTGGTTTCTTGGACCTTACACCCAAAGCACGTGCAACAAAAGAAATAATAGGTAATTGGGACCTCCTCAAAATTAAACACTTTTGTACCTCACAGGACTTTGTCAGAAGGGTGAAAAGGCAGCCAACTCAATGGGAAAAAATATTTGGAAATCACGTATCTGATAAGGGTTTAATATCCCGGATATGTAAAGAGATGTTACAACTCAACAATAAAAAGACAAATGACCCAATTAAAAAATGGGTGAAAGACTTGAATAGACATTTCTCTGAAGAAGAAATACAAATGGCAAAAAAACACATGAAGAAATGCTCAACCTCACTCATGATTAGAGAAATGCAAATCGAAACTACAATGAGATATCATTTTACACCTATCAGAATGGCCACTTAAAAAGACAGAGAGCTACAAGTGTTGGAGAGGATGTGGAGAGATAGGAACACTTCTTCACTGTTGGTGGGAATGCATAATGGTACAACCACTATGGAGGACTGTTTGGCAGTTCCTAAAGAAGTTGAATGTAGACTTGCCATGTGACCCAGCAATACCACTACTGGGTATATACCCAGAAGATCTGAGAGCAGTGACACGAACAGATATCTGCACACCGATGTTCACAGCAACATTATTCACCATTGTCAAAAGTTGGAAACAACCCAGGTGTCCATCAACAGATGAATGGATAAACAAACTGGTCTATTCACATGATGGAATATTATGCAGCTGTAAGAAGAAATGAAGTTGTAAAGTATATGGCAACATGGATGAACCTGGAGGACATTATGTTGAGTGAAGCAAGCCAGACACAAAAGGACAAACTGTATGAATGTGTTACTATGAACCAAATATATTGTGTAATATATTGTTTGATTCACAAAACAAAAACAAAAACAAAAAAACAAAGAAAAAACAAAACAACAACAAAAAAATTTACATGTATCCATTACATTTAATTGAGAAATGTATATATTTATTCATCTGTGTTTACTTTTTAGTTTTTAATTGTTTATATTTTCAATTATTAAATATACAAATAAAGTTAAAAAAAATATCAAGGGCCCATCAATTGTCCATTTTCCTTCACTAGTCACTCACCCTGTACTCAGGGGCTTCTTGCTGTCCCATTAGAGAATGTGGCAGAGCTCCCCAGGATAAGAATTGGATATTCTTTCGGTTATTGTGTGGATCTCCATCCACTGTGACAATGCCCCATGAATACTTGAACTCATTCATATGCCTTACAGGTATGCCCCAGGTGAACCTCCTCCCATGCATCCCCCTCTCTGAAACCCCCTACCAATGATCCTCCCCTGCCACAGCTGTAACCCTTCATCCTGGGGAGTCCTGCTATTTTCTCAAGTAGAGGGGAGGGAGCCTCTCAAGAGCATAGGCAGTGCCTAATAGGGAAGGACAGGTCAGTATGTCAAGCCCTCAATGTTGTTGCAAGTAACTATGAATCTTGTTCTTCAAGGAGTAAAGCTTGGTGATTGCCGTGGGTCCTGAGGGGAGGGGGAAGGAGGTATAGAATAGATGGAACATGAGGCATTTTGGGGCCAATGGAAGTGTTCTACATGATCTTGCAATGATGGATCCAGGCCATGTTAAATTTCTTCAGAATTTATAAAAGTGTATGTACCAAAATGTAAATCATAATGTAAATCATTGATCATGGTTAGTAGCAGTGCTTCAATATTTGTACACCAGTTGTAAAAAATATACCATTCACATGTAAAATGTTAATAATAGGGGAAAGGGGAAAAAGGGTAGGATGTTGGGTATATGGGAATCCCTTATAATAGTATAGATAGCAACTATATATTACAAAGATAATTTTACATGTCTGTAATGTTTTAAAATTTTTTAAAAATTCTAGTACTATTGTGGTAATGTTGAGGAGAGTTTAATGAAGTGAATTAAAATCATATACATTTTAGAGATTAGAAAACTTAAAGAAATTAAGTAATTTGAATAAGTTCAGCTTATTCGTGAATTCTAGTCAACAATAGAACTTGCCCCCATCTAATCCACAAACCTAAACATATTCCAGTACTATAAAATGTCATAATTCTATGGCTGAAAAAGCTAAGGCATGGTGTGGGTAATTGGTATGGCATACAAAAACGATTCAATGGATAGCTTCTAGGTTCAGTGATATCAATTTTGCTGTCCTGTCCATATCTTCCCTGGCCACCTTTTGAATTAGAAAGCTTTAGTTTAAAATTCACTGCCTTGCACCTTCCTTCAGTAAATATCTACAGGGAGTCTATTATATACATAACACTATTCATTATTTTTGGTGATATCAAGAAGTACAAAATATGATCCTGGTCTTTAAGAAGCTTACAATCTATTTTGGAAGTTAAGACACACACATGAAAAGTTACATGATATGTAAGTGAAACACAGTGGTATGCTCTGAAGCAAACAAAAAGTCCTGATTTGTAGTTTTTGGTGATTCCATGAGCTAAATACCCCCACCATGGCCAATTGCAAGTTACCAATATTTTAACAATCAGCCTGCAAAATTCCTCAATATTTAACAATCGGCTTTCATAATCCAGTTTGAGTTGGCTCCAGGACGCTGTTGGTTATATAACAACATTGCATAGAAATATATAAGGGATCATAGGACAATATATAAGTATGTGTTAAAGAGTTATATGGAGAATAAAGCCAATAAATCAGAGAATGAAATAACAATGGAAGGGTGGATGAAAGTAGGCAGACTAAGCACAAATATCTACCTCCACTACTGTTCCAAATTCCTTAAAATTATTTCAAAAGTGATATAAAGGCAAGTCCACAGTGGCCTCCATACTATCCCTATAGTGCACTGTTGGCATTCAAAAACTGGGTCCATGAAAACGGTGCCGCGGATGAGAAAGAAAGAAAAACTGGGATCAGGGGACTCTCCGTCTGATATGGAGAGAAGAGCCCGCCACCTCCTAAGGTGTGGCTTTTATTTTGGCTTTAGAACAAAGAAAATATGTATGTACATATATAAATTCAATAGATACTTGACAGTCTACATTTTACTAAAATGAGCAAGTCTTAAAAGTTAATGGCTCAGTTCCTCTTTTCCTTGCTGAAATTCACAGACATTGTAAATCTTACAAGCTCACGATGTTTCCCCACTCAGCTCCCATTAGCATGAGACCGGAGGGCCTGTTTCCTACATTCCAAGGTGACCCTTTCAGAGGACAAAGGCAAGTCACCTGGGAATATAATAAACAAGCTCTCCAGCTGGATGGGGAAACAGCCTGAGACAATGTTTGTAAATTACAGAAATGTAAAAGAGCTGAGTCATTGACATTCAAGACTTGTTGACTTCAGCTCCTGTGAGACTGTCAAGTATCCATTACCCTTACACATGTGCACATGTGTTTTGATTCGCTAAACAACGAATAAAAGCCACGCTCTATGAGGTGGCTGGTCTCTTCTATCCATATCATGGAGAGTCCCCTGATCCCAGTTTCTCTTCTTGTCTTATTCTTTCTTTCTCATCCGCGGCACTGTTTTCATGGACCCAGTTTTTGAACGCCAACATATGGCGCCCAACGTGGGGCTCTGAAAACGAAATTTTTCTTTCAGTCAATACGCGGACCAAGGAGCTCCTGAGAGCAGTTTTAAAAGAAAAAGAAACAGTAAAGGTAAGCTTCATCCTTGGAATCATCAGGGTAATGGGTAATCAGCAGTCGAACTTTGAAGAGTTCTCTAGAGTGTTAAAAATTTTATTGGTTTCAGCCACAAGGGCGGGATATTTTAAACCTGAAACATTGGGAGTTAGTGAAGAAAGCTTTAAAAAGGGTTCATCAAAAGGGAAAAATAATTCCCCTTCATGTATGGTCTTTGTGTAGTCTTATTTCTGTTGCTCTTGAACCTTTACAATCAGATGAAAATCAAGATGTTAAAGAGGATACTGCTATTGCTGGACCAATAGCAGAACAAGCTAATGGTGATTTTGATGAAAATATATATGAAAAAATTAATGAACAGGCAAAAACAGATAAACTCAGGTCTAATAAAAAGAAGGAAAGGAAAAAGGAAGTTTATGGAGTTTTTCCAGCGGTCACTATGTCGTCTGCTCCAAATTATGATTTATTGTCTTTTGAACCAGCATCCGCACCTCCTTAGGTATCTGCTGATCCCAGTTTTTCTTCTCTTTGTCTTATTCTTTCTTTCTCATCCGCGGCACCATTTTCACGGACCCAGTTCCTGACCGCCAACTGTGCACCAGGCACATTCCTCCCTCAGGATCTCTAAACTTGGGGTTCTCTCTGTCTGGATTTCTTTCTTTAGATATCTGCATGGCTCCCTCCATCATCTCCTCTGCTGCCTTCAATGTGGGCTCAAATGTCACAGCAAGGTCTTCCCAAAACACCCTAATACTGGTATACCTCCTCATTACCCAACACAAGCAGGAACTCTTTTCCTCTATTCCTTGCTACATTTTTCCCCATAGCACTCATCACGATCTGATAAACCAGGCATTTTAAAGATATGTTTGTTGTCTATCTCCCTCTCCTAGAAGGTAAATTTCTTAGTTTCCCAGGATTGCCATAACAAAGTACCACAGACTGTTGGCTTAAACAACAGAAATTTACTATCTCACTGTCCTGGATGCTAGAAGTCCAAATTCAAGGTGTGAGCCGGGCCATGCTTCCTCTGACATCTACAGGGTTCTGGCGGTGGTTGGCAGTCCATGATGTTCCTTAGCTTGCAGCATAACTCGATCTCTGCCTCTGTCATGTGGCCGTCTCTCTCTCCGTCTGTTTTCCACTGTCTGTGTCCACATTTCCTCTCTTTATATAAACACCAGCCATATTGGACTAGGGCCCACCCTAATCCCGTTTGGCTTCATCTTCACTGATAACATCTTGAAAGGTCCTATTTACCAATAAATTCACATTCACAGGACCTGCATTAGGACCTGAACATGTCTTTTTGGGGGACACAATTCAATCTGTAACAGTAAGTTTCATGAAAGCTGACAATTTTGTCTCTTAGATTCACTGCTAAATCTCCAGTACTTAGAACAGTGACTGGCTCAGTGTAGATGCTACATAAATATTTGTCAGATGAATAACAATGCTGATAAACAAGAGAGTGTTCCATCAATGGACCAGGAAGAATGAGGAGTTCCTGGAGGATAGAACTCAGGCAGAATCAGATGGACAAGAATAAAGGAAACCACTTTCTAAAACACATATAGGAGGAAATTGCTGAAGTAAGAACAAACCCAGAGCAACTCCAAATGCAGAGTCCACAAATGCTGGGAGGCAGAAGGGCCCTGGGAAAACTACAAGTGAAATTAACTAAAGAACTAATTAGAATCACAGGACTTGTTGCCCTTCTTCCCCATTCCCTCTCACAGTTCCCTGCCCTCTTATTAAGTTGAAGACATTCATAGCATTTACCTATATGGGGAGAGAGTAAAACAATAAGAAAACTGCACTTAAAAAAAAAAAAAACAATTTATTGAAGTATATCATTCATACATGAACATACATAAACTATAAGTGTTCAGTAAACATCGTGAACTTACAAAACAAACATGCATAACATCATACAGGACTCCCACACATCACTCCACCTCAAATACTTGGCATTGTTGTGAAACATTCGCCAACGTATCTTGAAAGAGCATCGTCAAAGTATCACCACCAACTATAGTCCGCATCTTCCTCCCCTATACATTTTTTTAAGGATTTATTTATTTATTTACTTTTATCCGTTTTTACCCCCTCCCCCCAGTTTTGCTGTTTCTGTGTCCATTTTCTGGGCAACTCTCTGTGTCCATTTCCTGCCCTCTCTTCTCATCCTTCTCCTCTTGTCTTCACTGGGATTTGATCCGTGGAATCTCAGATGTGGGAGGGAGGCGCCCTACCTCCTGCACCACCTTAGTTCCTGGTTTTTTGGTGCATCTTGTCTTGGCTCACCCTTGTGTCACTCTCCTGTTACATAATCATCTTGCTGCATGGCTCACGGGGCCTGACGGCGCACCTGCTCACGGGGCCTGGTGGCCCATGTGCCCTCTATATTTTTCTTTTCTTTATTTTTACCGGGAGGTCCCAGGGATCGAACCTAGGTCCCTCCATATGGGAGATGGATGCCCAACCACCTGAGCCACATCTGTCCCCCTGCTATATCTCCCAAGGTTGACCAAAGATACGCAAAGTTACAGTCTTTTTCCGTACAGGATGGTCATATAATAAATCAGGCTTAGTTTATCACCAGCATTCTAAAAACCAGACCTAGGGAGAAAAACTAGGTCTGGGGACACATTCATGGTTTCTCATATAGCGAATGTTTAGCCTACCCTGATTATCACAAAATCAGGACAGCAAGAATATTCGCATGAAAACTGCACTTTTAAAGAAGTGAATTACCACCTAGGAACTGTTCTTAGTATGGGTGCAGGAGTCTGAGAGAGATGTCGAACAGAACTTGAGGTAGCTTTGGATTTCATGACAGACCCAGGAGGGTGGGATGTTGGTAAGAGTGTGTGGGATAGGAAAGAAAGAGAGTTAAACTTAGGAGAGAAATAAATCCTCCAATATGTTGGCAATTTCAATGATGATGGTCTACTTAAGCTTGAGATATCTTTAAGCAAATGTTCCATAAGACATGTTTCATGCTATATTCATTTACATAGAGCTGTGGTCACAGAAGGCACCTCTCATTAGCTAGAGCAGCCTGTTAGGGAAACATACTTGCAAAACTGCAGAGAAAAACAATGCAAACTTCCTATATTCTGAACTTAGTCCTTCATGCATAAATATGAATGTGGTGGGTGGGAACTATTTACCCTAGAAAAATATGATCTTAAACGTAATCCCAGCTGAATCAGGATGGGTCTTAATCCTATTTGTGAAGGCCTTATAAGGAAGGCCAGAAATAGGGAGAAAGTTACAGGGAGCAGCCACAAGCTGGAAGTCAACAGAACCCAGAAGAGAAAGGAGAAGCCAGGAGAGGCCGCCATGTACATTGCCATGTGATGGAGGAGCCAAGGACCAAGGATCACCAGCAGCCAGCCCCAGAATGCACAGTCTTCTGGGAGAAAGCATCACCTTGAGAATGCCTTGATTTTGAACTTCTCCTAGCCTCAAAACCATGAGCCAATAAATTCCCATTGTCTACGCCAACCCATTGCATGGTAATTTGCTCTGGCAGCCAGGAAACTAAAATACCAACAGCCAAGGACCACTGGACTGCTGCATGTGAAAACATGGGCAGGAAAAACCCATCGAGGTATTTGTAACCACTGATTACAGTGGATTTACTTATTATTGTAATTTTTGTTAACTGAGGGATTTATAACATTGCTGTAACCAGATGCCTTTCTTGTCCCTCACTTGCAGCTAATTTATTTAGCTTATCTCCATTCCTTTACTTGTTAACTTATGTTACCTGCATGCTTTGCAATACTGCTGTAACCAAATGCTTACTCTTCTTTACAGCCCATTTGTTTAGCCCATTTCCATTCCTTTACTTGTTATCTTATGTTAGCTGAGCAATTTATATCACTGTTGTAAGTGGTAACCAAATGCTTGCCCTCATTTACAGCCTTCTTACAGCTACTTTGGGCTTACCCCAGCTGGCTTTTTTTCAGCTTTCAAGGGCTTCTCAGGCTCATGCTTACACACTCCCCTATTGACCATAACTGAAACAAAACCAGTCAATATCTGCCATCACTATCCCCACCTCCCTTTATGCAATCAGGAGAGTTGTGGCCTTTTTCTTTCTTCTGGTGGAGTAGGCATGGAATCTAGAGATAAACTTTTCTCATAAACATACAAAGTTATATTGAGAATATGTCCTGGGTATCCCGATTTCAACTCTCCTATCCTGTTGACCCAGTGGTACACACAAGTACTTGATTTTTGCTTCTAAAAATAGTTATCGTAAGAAAATGTATACTGTATGCTTCTAGTTTTACAAAGTTCCAAAATAGGCAAAACTAAACTATACTTTTAAGACAGGGTAGTGCTTATCTTTTGGGGAAGAAATGGAGTGGTGAATAGAAGGATTATAAGAGGGGCTTTTGGGATACTGGTAGTGTTCTATTTCTTGTCTTGTTCTATTTCTTGGTTAGATGAGTGTTCACTTTGTGATAAATCATTTATATTTTGCATACTTTTCTGCATATGTAAGATAAGTCGCAATAAAAAAGTTAAAATACAATAAAAGAATATAAGTAATCATATAAATATGTGTAGGTTAAATCCTGCTATTCAGGAAAAAAGCTAAACAAGTAAAAGGACCTGAAAAGGTTGAAAATAAATGGATACAGAAATAAATATCAGCCAAGTGCTTTTATAAACAGCAAACAGGTGTGGCCAAGTTAATACCAGATACAAAATAATTCAAAGCCAAATGCCAAATGTGGGATACTAGAAACAGAATTAAACAGGACACAGAAATATATCTGTGACAGTTTGAAGCTGGATGTACCTCAGAAAATTATGTTCTTAGAGTTAACCCACTCCTGTGGGGGTAAATCTATCATAGGCGGGGCTTTTTGATTAGGTTACTTCAGTTAAGGGCCTTTTGATTAGGTTACTTCGGTAAGGCATGGCCCAGTGTGGGTCTTAATCCTCTTACTGGAGTCCTTTATAAGAGAACAAAATTCACATGAAGAGAGAGAAAGCCATTGAAGTCAGAAGCTGAAAGCAACAAAACCTGGAAGAGAAGGGTGAGGCCAGCAAAAGCTGCCATGTGCCTTGGCATGTGACAAAAGAGTCCAGGATCACCGGCAGCTGGTCTTTGGGGAGAAAGCATTGCTTGGTGAAGCCTTGATTTGGACATTTTCACGGCCTCAGACCTGTAAGCATTTGTAAAAGCCAACCCATTTCTGCTATAATGCATTTCAGCAGCCTAGCAAAATAATATCTTGTATTGATACAAGCTATTATCCTCCAAGAACTTATAACATAAACTTTTCTGCACTTAGCCTCATTCTGTAATATGTTGAGCAAATATTGTTAGACAAATAAGAAGCTTTAACATGTCTTTCTCAGAAATTAATAGATCAAGTAGACAAAACATAATTTAGAATAGAGAATTGACCAGAGTTTAAAAGTTTGAAAACACATACACACACATACCCTTATCAAAGAAGGATTTCTCATTCTTTTCAAACAAGAATAAGGCATTTCCAAAAATAGAGGATGCATTAGGCCACCAAGAAAAAGACAATAAATTTCCCAAAGCAAAAGTTAAAGCCATTTTCTCTTAGCACAATATAGCAATATAAGAATTTAATAAAAATACAGCAAAAATTATTCATCTGGAAATGAAAGAGCACCCTTCTAAATAACTCTCGGGTAAAAGAAGAACTCAGAACCGAAATTGCAATTTATTTACAAATGAAAAACAGTTAGTGTGCTATGATATCCAAACTTATGGGATGCTCCAAAGTTATAGTCAGAGGAATAGGTATAGCCTTTAAAGTATTTATTAGAAAGAGCGAAGTTTTGGAAAAAATCAATTAAGTGCTCAACTCAAGATGGTAGAAAATAAACAGAAAAATAAGCCCAAAGAAATGGGAAGGAATTGATAAAGATAAAAACAGATACGTGATAGGAAACAACAATACACTAGAATAAATCAATAAAATTGAAATCTGGTTTTGGATAGAGCAAGAAAAGAAATATACCTTGACAAGTGTGATTATGAAAAAAGAGCAAGCACACAAATAATATTTGGAATGAGAAAGCAGACTAATTAAAGATACAGAGGAAATTAAAAAAATTATAAGAGGAATTCTAAGTGCAATTTTATGCTTGCACATTTAGAATCTAGAAAATGGATGATTACCAAAATTAACTCAAGAAGTAGTTGAAAACCTGAGTAGAAAAATAGCAATATAAGAATCTGAAAAGTTATTCAAAAATTTACCCTCATGATGTACCTGAATCACATGATTTTATAGTTGAATTTGCTCAAATCTTCACTAGACATAATTATGTTGCCCAATTGTGCCAGTCATAACAAAACCAAAAAGCTTTCTAATTCATTCTGTGCATCCACTCCCTACCTCTCCATTTCTCTGTCCTCCATAGGTGTGGGTTAGACCATTAGTCAGTGCTTACATTATTGTGGCTCTGTGGATACTAATATTCGAGAATTTTTTATTAGAGAAGCTGTGGGTTTACAGAACAATCATGCATAAAGTACATGATGCCCATACTCCACCCCACCACTAACACCTTGCATTGGTGTGGAACATTTGTTACAATTGATGATAGCACTTTATAATAACTTTACTATTTTTTAAACAGTAATAGCTGGCATTTATTGAGAGATTTTGTGTTCTAGGCACTGTGTGAAGCAATTTACATGGATTACATCTTTTAAAACTCCCAATACAGTGATATTGCATATATAAGACTGTTTTTACAAAATATAAAATACCAATATACTGGCGAGAAGGAAACAGAATAGAAGCTATGTATGGTAGGGGAAGCATAGACAGATGGAGAGGTGATTCGTGTTTTTGTTGTTTTTTTTTTTTAATTATTATTATTAGAATAATGAAATTGATATAAGAATGATTGACGTGATGAATTCACAAATATGTGATTATACCGAGTACCATTGATTGTACACTTTGGATGGATTTATGCTTCATTAATATGTATCAATACAATTAATTTGTTAAAAAATTACAAACAACACCCAATACACAGATCTGTGAAATATGTCCTATTATTATTATTTAAATTTTTTAAATTAGAGAAGTTGTAGGTTTATAGAAAAATCATGTAAAAACACAGTGTTCCCATATACCCCCCTATTGTTAACCTTTTGCATGAGTACGGTACCTTTGTTACAATTGATGGAAGAATATTAAAATAGTACTATTAACTGTAGTCCATAGTTGACATTAAGTGTATTTTTTCCCATATTAATTTTTTTGAAGTTTTCATTTGCCTGCATAGACTTTGTATCCCTCACAGGTTTTTTTTTTCCCCCTCTTTTTTTTTTGCTTGTTTGGCGTGCTCTCTTTCATGTTAGCTTCCTCCAATGTCTGTGGCCTTTGGATGTCCATTCATATCTAGGAGAGAGACTTCAAAAAACGTGACTGGAGGCTCTCAGTGTGTGGGTGGCACTTTTGGCTGTGGATTTCACTGCAGGTGGTCTGGTTGGACTGTTTCATTGGGGAACCCCTGTCTGTCAGTATCTTCAGAGCCAGTATCTTTGGTCCTTTCCCCTTGGGCTAGTTATATTCTGCTGAGAGTAAGCCTATCTCCTGCCTGGAGTACACAAAATGGCTGCTGGCATTCTGGAAACACAGTTGGGGAAGAAGGCTTGTGGGTCTCAATATTAAGTAAGGGACTTTTTTAAAAGGCAGAGTGAGAGCATATGTGGGGCCCCAGGTCGGGCCTTTTTAAAGTCTTTCCTCCTTCCCCTTCATGATGCTGGGGCAGGGCCCCAGCTGTTTGCTGTTCTGATTGGTTGCCCCACCTGTCAGTTTTCAGGGGGCCAATGGTGAGGAAGTAAGGGACTTTGACTTAATCTTGGTTGTCGGTTTGGTATCCCCACTTTCATCTGTGCTTAGTGTCCTTCAGGCCAGACATCCTCTGTTTTATTTTTTCTAAGGACTAAACCGCTGGTCTTCTGATTAAGTAGGGGAACAGTGTTTAGTCAGTCACACAGCCATTTGCTCTATCTAGTTGCTTCATAAACAGATGTGCAACCCCTTCTCCTGTTTTCAAGTTCTCCTTCACTCTCTCTTTCCAGAGGTAACCTGGTACAGTCCTGGTTGTTTCTCAGCTTCTCCTACTACCTGCTTAGAATTTAGGTTTCTTGGGTCTGCAAAATCAGTTACCATTCTGTTCTTCTGCTTTCCAGTTTCAAGAATTTTGATCCCCTTGTCTCTTCCTTCTGTATGTGTGTGTGTGTCAATCTTTTTCCTCTCATTTTCTTGCGGTTTCACGAGGACATGGAGGCATTTCATGCCTTCACTCCACCATCTTTTTTCAAGTCCTATGCTCTTAATCACTAGGTGACACTGTTTTGAAAGGCAGGCTAAAGAGTGAGTTAAAAGCACTGGAAAGTCAGGACGAAATTGCTGTTTTTAGGAAAATTATTCCAGCAACAATGCACAGTACAGATGGGAGGGGGAGGAGACAGAAGCAGGCTGGCTGTGCCTTTTTAATCAGGCCGTTCTTCTTCCTAGCCTGAAATACCCTTCCTTTTCCTTCTTAGTTATCTAAACCCATGTGGCCCTCAAGGTTTGTCACAGTCAGTAGTCTGCACACAAAGACCCTTGACTGCATGGCCCCTTCAGGGAGCTACTACCTTCCCAGAATTACTTTAGCCCTCCACCTGTTTTTCGTTGTTGTTGTTTATTTACTTATTTGGTTGGTTATTAGCATACGGTTACTTTTTTGACTTTCAGGTCTCTTTTAGTGTACATGTGCTATCTTTTCTGCTGGATTACGAGCCCCTGTTTTATACCTTTTCAGGACCATTCATTGAATACCTCCTAAATGAAAAGGACTGTTCAAGAAACAGCTATTTAGAAGGATGGGGTGTGTATGCTTTTAATAATAGGTCATATAAATGGTGAGGGGCTTATCTTTCGGATATTAAGCTATGTTTTTCTTCTCTCTAGGTATTTACCTCTTTCTCCTTTTCCTTTTCAAGCACACATTTGCCCCTATGTTCATTATATCAGGGAGGGATATGACTAGGCAGAAAGCATAAAAAGTAAGTGAGTCCACTCTCGAGTTTGTGTTTCAAAAGCCTAAGCCCTTAGGGAATTAATTTTTGCGGGGAGAGAGGTAGGAGAAGGAAAAAAAATGAGGGCTTTCTCTGACTAGACCAGAAAGAGATTCCTCCAGGCTGGAGGGAAAAAACAATAGAAGGAACTTGATTAGAGCAAAAGCGTTGGTGGGCCCAGGGGAGAGGAACACTGCACCCCATTTCTTCTTCCCAGGCAGAACCTCAGAGAGGCAGCAAGGAAATGGCTTTGTGAAGTGTCTGCACAGACCAGGGCCACACCCCCTTGCCTTGGCTTTTCAGAAGTTCCCTGGAATGTAGACAGAACTCTGGGGACTTAGGAGGACCTGAAATGTCTGAAGTGATGTTTTTGCCATCTCAGTGAAATGGAGTTCAAAATAGAAATGAATTAGCACTGTAGAAAAACAAAGAAAGTGGTATTTTCTGCACATTTGACATCACAGACTGAGATTCATATCTGGTATATAATCACTATTTGGTTAGTTATCAATTAAGGCTTACAGTCTACTTGTGCAGATGAGAGAGAGAGTTCAGCACATCTTTCTTGGAAGGAAAAAAAGCGAGAGACAATTATGTATATATTATATAAGTCTTTTAGGAAAAAGTAGAATAATAGGTTTCTTTAGACACTTAAATGATAGTATGCAAATTCCATTGCTTTTGAGCTATAGTCTAGTATTACTCATTTGAATTGACTGGGAACAGATCTGTTTGAATTAATGAAGCTTCAGAGTTTCAGATAATTTTCTAATACCGATAGAAACTTGAGGTAGATTGTAAAGTCCATCAGTTACAGACAGTGTGGCTTTGAACAGATTTCTTTAAAGTCTCTGAGCCTCTTTCCTCAGCTCTGGATCTAATGATCCCTACATTACATGGCTGTTGTGACGGATTAAATAAGAGAAGGTTTATGCAGGTAACCAGCGTGAAACAATCCCTCAATAACCGTTAGTTCCCTTTTCGACTTTTCCTGAATGTGAAATTAATGGAAATGCATTGGTTTCTCTGAAAGCCCAAACTAAACCTCAGAGCAAAATAATGATATAAGTACTAGGAATACGGGTCCAATATTACAAACAGGAAATCGGCAACCAAGGCCATTTCTTCTAAGTTCTGAACTTATCATTTAGCCTGCTATCTTTCTCTGATATTTTTCATTCTACACCCGAGCATGTTTAACGCATTTGGAAGGAATTGACATATATTTTAACTAAAGAAAATGGCATGATTGCTTTTTTTGTTGGTTGGTTTTTAACTTAAATGATGTAGAGCGAAACTACAAGGAAGCTTCAACTCTGCTTGTAAAGGTTTCACCCGAGAGGTTAAAGGTCAGGGTTTTCAGTTTCTTTTATCATGACCTAATCACATCTAACAACTCACATTAAAAAAAAAATCTCACTGTAAAGAGAAGGGACACAGAGGGGGTTGTCTGACAGTCTGTGATGCGTGTAGCTTGAATACACAAGCTGCAAACAACCTAAGAATAAAACCAGTTTCACAAGGGAAAAAGAACTTGATTGGTAAGTCCATGAGGCTTATGTGATTTTTTTTTTTACTTTTTTAACTTAAGAAAAACACTTAGATTACAGAAATGTTACGTAAAAAATATAGGGGAATCCCATATGCCCCACTCCCTACCCCTCCCACATTTTCCCACATTAACAATATCTTCTAGTGTGGTACATTTGTTAAAATTGATGAAAACATATAGGAGCATTGCCACTAAACATGGATTATAATTTACACTATAGTTTACACTCTCTCCTGCACAATTTTGTAAGTTATGACAAGATATATAATGGCCTGTATCTGTCCTTGCAATGTCATTCAGGACAATTCCAATGTCCTTAAAATGCCCCCACATTACACCTATTTTTCCCTCTCCCTCCCCTCAGAACCTCCAGTGGCCACTGCTTCCACATCAATGATAAAAGTTCTTCCATTGCTAGAATAACAATAAGTCTATAATATAATAGCATTAAGTGTACTCTAGTTCATTGTTCATTCCCCAATCCCGAGGATTCTGGGATGGTGATGCCCACTCCCCCTCTAATTGAGAGGGGGTTTAGATCCCATGGGGCAGATGGATGAGACTATCTTGCTTGCAGTTGCAGACTCTCTCTGTTCCTTGGGATGGCTGTTGTCCATCATCATCTCCTTGTTAGTTGTCCTGGGTGAGTCCAATGAACTGGAGAGTAGGTATTGCCACTCTGTTGAGAGTCAGGGCCCAAATGGCACATGGACAGCCCAAAGATTTAAGTCTCTTGGACATACACCTATTAACTCTAGTACTAACTATAGGTTCACATAGAAGGGGCAGAAGAGCCATGTGTAGGGAAACCACAACTGGGTCCAACTCTGTCACACTGGGGAATATGAATTCCAAAGTAGGGCCCACTGGCAGGTTGTCAAATTTTTTAGCTGTCTGCCCTGCTGATAGTGTCTGGATGTCTCTAGAGCCCTCAGGATCCCTGCTATGTGAGGCAATATTTACTCTGGTCAGTAAATGAGATCCTGCTGAGATGTGCATAAGCAGAACCTCTGGAATGACCTCACGACTCACTTTGAAGTCTCTTAGCCATATAAACTCATTTGTCTTTACACTTTTCCCCTTTTGGTCAAGGTCTTTTTCCAGTTGCATTGCTAGTTGGTGCTTGGTAGTAATCCCTCGGTGCCAGAGAGGCTCGTCCCTGGGAGTCATGTCCCATGCTGGGGGTGGGGGTGTGTGACGATGGGGTGGTGGTGGCTAGGAAGGTAATGCATTTATATGCTGAGTTTGGCTTAGAGGGAGGCCACATTTGAGCAACAAGGAGGCTTTCAGGAGGTAACTCTTAGGCACCCTATAATACTAGGCTAAGCTTCAATTTCAAAAGAAAAGGTTCATAAGTACAGTCATCAGTATCAAGGGCCTGTCAATGGTCCCTCTTCTTTCACTAGTCACTGCTCCTGTACTCAGGGGCTTGTTGCTGTCCCATGAGAGAATGTGGCAGAACTCTCCAGGATGGGAATTCGATATTCTTTCAGTTATTGTGTGGATCTCCACCCATCGTGACAATGCCCCATGAACACTTGAACACATTCATATGCCTTATAGGTATGCCCCAGGTGAGCCTCCTCCCATTCATTCCTCATCCCTGACACCCCTCACCAATGATCCTCCCTGCCACAGTTGTAACCCTTCTGTTATCCCAAATTTCTTAAAAAATGAAGCCAACAAAATAATCAAATAATATTAATAAGAAAACGAACTTATAATGATAGTTTAAAAAATAACAAATAAAATATAAAAAATCTAAAAACTTGAAATAATAAAAAAGATTTAAAAATTTTAAAAATATAGTAAAAATTATTTTTACATTATTTCTTTCATCACCGTAAGATCTGTTGTCTTGTATGTACAGTGACATTTTCTTCTGCTTATTCCCCCAATGTCTTATTTTTTTCATTTTACCTTTAAATAAGCTTTAGATAACAGAAAAGTAATGTATAGAATATAGGGGATTTCCATATACCCAACATCCTCCCCGTTTCCCCCTTTCCCCTATTAATAACATTGTACATCTGGATGGTACATTTTTTACAATTGATGTACAAATATTGAAGCATTGCTACTAATCCTGGTCAATGATTTACATGTGGTTTACATTTTGTACTATACACTTTTATAAATTTTGACAAAATTTTACATGGCCTGTATCCATCATTGCAAGATCATGTAGAACAATTCCAATGCCCCCCAAATGCCCGATGTTCCATCTATTTTATTCCTTCCTCCCCCTCTACTTGAGACCCATGGCAACCACCAGGCTTCACTGCTTGAAGAACAAGATTCATAGTTACTCGCAACAACATTGAGAGCTTGATGTAATGGCTTGTCCTCCCCTATTAGGCACTGCCTATGCTCCCAAGAGACTCCCACACCTCTATTTGAGAAAATAGCAGAACTCCCCAAGATGGGAGTCAAACACCTTCACTTTCATCGTGTGGGTCTCCACCACTGATACAACACACTATGACAAGATGAACACTCACACACTCCCTAGAAGCCTGCCCCAGGTGTGCCCTGTCCCACATGCCCCCTACACCCAAATCCCTAAACCAGTAACCATCTCCTGCCATATTTGCCAAAAGAATCATCTCAATGTTGTAGTTTCCACCACATACCTGCAAATCCCCAGAGTTCACCTGCTCCCTCCCCTGAACCTCTCCCCAGTTCCATGAAGAGTCCAACCCACCCCCACACCCTCCTCTCCTCTTCCCCTCACAGACCAGCACTGCCCAACCCAATAGCATCACTCCACCATTGTCATGCATGGATACAGAATTCTTGGCTGACAGTTTTTTCTTTTAGCACCTTAACTTATCAAACCACTGCCTTCTTGCCTCTATGGTTTCAGATGAGAAACCAGCACTTAATCTTACCAAGTTTCCCTTGTATGTGATGGATCTCTTTTCTCTTGCTGCTTTCAGTATTCTCTCTTTGTCTTGAGCATTGGACAATTTGACAAGTATATGTCTTGGGGTAGGCCTGTTAGGATTTATACTGTTTGGGGTGCACTGTACTTCCTGGACATGTACATCTGTGTCCCTCAGAAGAGTTGAGAAATTTTCAGCCATTATTTCCTCCAACACTCCTTTTGCCCTCTTTCCATTCTCCCCCCTCCTGGATGCCTATAATGCATATGTTTGTGCATTTCTTGTTGTCATTCAAATTCCTAATTCCCTGCTGGATTTTTTCTATCTTTTTATCTATCTGTCCTACTATCAGTCTGATTTCATCTGTACTGTCTTCCACATCACTGATTATTTCCTCTGCCTGTTCAAATCTGCTGTTATGTGCTTCCAGTGTATTTTTGATTTCCTGCATTGTGGCATTCATCACCATCATATTTACTTATTTATTTATCTATCTATCTATTTATTTATTTATTTATTAGTGCTTTTTTTTAAACTTTATTTTGTACATTTGATAATTGAAAACATAAACAATTAAAAACTAAAAAGTAAACACAGATGAATAAATATATACATTTCTCAATTAAATGTAATGGATACATGTAAAATTTTTTTTTTTGAATCAAACAATATATTGTGTTCTATTCACACGATGGAATATTATGCAGCTGTAAGAAGAAATGAAGTCATAAAGCATATGGCAACATGAATGAACCTGGAGGACATTATGTTGAGTGAAGCAAGCCAGACACAAAAGGACAAATACTGTATGAATGCATTACTATGAACCATCATATTTATTTATGTTTACAATTTCTTCAGTATGTTGTTCCAGTGTCTTCTTAATATCCTTAATCTCTTCCTTTACTTCATTAAGTTGATTCCTGATATTTGTTTGGACATGTCTGATTAGTTGTTCCATATTCTGCATCTCCTCCTGTTTTTTAGTTTGTTTGTTAGATTGGCCCATGTCTTCCTTTCTTAGTATGGTTTATAATTTTTTGTTGGTGTCTAGGCATCTGTTTATCTTGATGGGCTTGTTCAGTTGGTTAGCTTCTTTTTCTATTCTAGGGTTTTATTTTGTTGTTGTTGATGTGTGTGTGGGGTAAGATTTCTCTTTGATACTTGGTTCCTCTTTTTCTATTTCCTTGCTGTTGGTTGTGTTCCCTTGAGAAATAAGTATTAGGACCAGAGAAAAGAAAAGAGATATGAAGAGAAAAAAAAATAATAGTAAAAATAATAAAAAAGGTAGAAGAGGAACCATATATGACCTAGGAAAATAAATGATTAACATGAGTTAAAAATCATAAGAAGTACAATGCAATAGCATAAAAAAGTGGAATAGAAAAAATGAAATTGAAACAAGAAACAAAATAGAGAAAAATATAGAGAATGAATTAAGAGGCCAGAATCATGAGAACAGAGGAAAAGAAAAAAGGAAGAAAAAAGAAAAAAGGAAAAGAAAAGAGAGAGAGACAAATAAAAAAATTGAGGGCCAAACAAAAAGAGGTGAATGAGAGAAAAACAACAGAAAACAGAAGATGGAGGCAAGAAAAGAAATAAAGTAGATAGAAAAAATAAGTAAAAAAAAAAGAGGAAACAAAGAAAGTGTAACAAAAGAAAACAAACAAGAAACAAAACAGAAACAAGTGAAAAAAAAAAAAAGGGAAAAAAAAAAAAAAAAAAACCCAAACAACCCAGGATAACTAACCTTCCTTCCTAGGCCCCTTATGGAGATTCCCAGGCTGCTGGTGTTCATTCAATCACCCTGCAGCCTTCCCTCCGCAGGTGGTGTGCCAGGTTTTAGAGAGTAAAATAAGGGGAGTAAAAAAGAGGAATCTTTAAATAATAAAAAAGAACAAATCCAAGAAAACCTAAAACAAAACAAAAATGTCTGTATGTTCCCTGTCATAAGGTATCAACTGAGTTCCTGATAACCCAGTAAATCACTCTCTGGATCACTTACCTAATGAAACCCAGGAATCAAACCAGCAACCTCATATATGCAAGGCAGGAGTTTTACCACTGAGCTAAACTGGCTCCAGGGGTTAATTACCTGGCTCTATCTGCCCTCTTTCCCTCAGGCAAGTTAGATTTTTAACAGTTTGCCAGAGCCCTGCTGATTAGGGGCCTGCTCCCAGCCCTTCTCTAATCTAGTTCCTCTCTTTCCCCAGGTGGCTGGATGTGACAGCCTGCCAGAGGAGATCCCCCCAAGGGGCCTCAGCTGGCCAAACTCACCACAAAGAAACCACTCTCCACTCTTTGTCAGATCCCTCTTCCTCCCAGGGAACGGTCCCTCCTACTCCTTGGTAGCAGTGAGTGAGGGGCTCCATCCTGGCCACTTGCCCTGAGGGCGGGGTACAGGTGCTGGTTCCAGCCACAGGGGCAAGCAACTCATGGTTTTCCTTGGGCTTCTTTATCTGTCCAGGTCCCTCCTGGATGACACAGAGCACTTTCCCATTATATATGCGTCCAAAGTAGCTCCCTTGGGCAGGTTCTTGCCCTTTCTCCACTCCTTTTTGTGAAAGAGTCGTGCTCTGCCTGCCTACCTTGACGCCATTTTCCAGGCTTATGTTTTTGTTAAGAGAATTAGACTTCAGAAAGTGTGGGGCTTTTAGAAAGGTTGAATCTCATATTTCTCAATAGCAACTATTTATCGAGTGTCTGCTATGTACCTGGTGTTACAGTAGCTGCTTTACATATGTCATTGGCGGGATGTACTTGGACAGGAGGAACATAAATCCTTACTTTACTCCCCTTTACCTAGAGAGAAGAGCTTGGTTACACCTAAGAATATGACACCTAGGTACAGGAAAGCAGCAATTTCAAAGCTTATGTGGGGGCTTTGGCGAGCCATCAAGAGGTAGATAAAAACTCTGTACTTGCCTCCTGTTCCCCCTCCTCCTGGGTCTCACACTGCCTTTTCTTGTGGGCAAGGATCTGTGCAGATTATGTTGAATTTACCGAAATTTTCTTCTTTCTCAGACTGAATCTAGATTTTACTCCCTGGAAATTAATGCCCACGGTTTTTCCAGGGGAAGGTGGGGGAGTAGTGTGTATTGGGTCCTCCATTACCCTCTGGATGGCCCAAAAGACTCCTCATCTGCTCTTCTCATAGGCAGGAAGACCTTGGGGTCCTTGGATTTGGGGGTCAGAAAGCCACCCAGACTGTTGTGCTGATGGTCCAGGAGGAGGCACCTAAGGATCAAGCAGGGAAGGCCAGGAGGTGGGAATATCCAAAATGGGAACTCTATGAAGACTTTATCTTCTGGGGTGCTTTTCTCTTGGGTTTTGAGAACATTCATATGAAGAGTATGGTTTTAAATCTTTCCCCTCCTAGGTCACAGTTCCCTTTAGTCACTCTCCACTCCCCAAAATAAAGACTGACCTGCCACCACCTTGGCTGATGTAGATGTGAGGAACAAAGGGACAGGCTCTTAAAAGGAAGGGTGAATTGCCCCATATTGTCCCTGCTGCTGCTGTCCTCATAAGGGAGCAGGGTGTTACATAGTAGATGACTGTGTCCAAGAGTTTCCGAAGATGACCAGCATCCGAGAAAGGTGGCCCATGGCCAAGCTGTGAATAGCAAGGACTAGCAGCTGCAATGTGGGAGACTGAGGAGCAGGCATGAGATAATTCCTTTCTTGGTGTATATTAGAAGATGATCCCTGCAAGGGAGAAGACTGACTTGGGTTTCACACACATCACCTCTTTTTTTTCCCAGGACACCAGTGTCATAGGTATTAGTCTCCCCATTTTAGGGACTAGAAAATAATAATAATACTTTTCCTATCTTTTGCTGTCAATAATAATAATAGCTCTTATTTATTGTGTACCTACTATGTGTCAGGACCTCTGTAACATTCTTTACATGCATTATTATTAAGGATTGTTGCAAGGAGAGAATTGTTTTCTCTGCCTTACAGATGTGAAAACAGTCTCAGAGAGTAAATACTATACTAAAAGGTCACGGAGGTAACAACTGGCTAAACTGGAACTTGAACTTAGGACTACTGATTCCAGAGCCATGCTTATCTCCTTTATACATCTAGAGGTAATAGAGGCAATTAGGGGTGAGCTCACTCAACTCTCCTCTCTTATCCTTTCTAGACTTACTTGTATCCTTACAGCCTTACCTTCTTCTGATTTCTATTCTTCCTTCTCTCTGAAGTTATCTTATCCAAGTAGCGTTTGGATCCCATCTCTTCCTGCCCCTTTTGGATCTTTCTCCAGCAATTATCTCCTTTCTCTCCTAATCTTACAACTATCAGCATTGAAAGAAAAAGAACCTCCTTCACTCAATACTCTCTTTCAAGCTAGAGTTTCTTCTGCAAAGAAAAACCTCTGTTCTCCTTGTCATGTTCTATTTATTTGTAAATTCACTGCAGTGATTTCACTTAAGGTTATTACGGACCTCCCAATTGCCAAATCCAATGGCTTATTTTCGTCTTCATTCCTTTGGACCTTTCTTCAGCTTTTGACACTAGTGATTCCCTCAGTGTTCTTGAAATTCTCTTCCTCGTCCGCATCCTATTTTTTTTTTTTTTTAAAGTCCTCTTTAGTTTCATTCAATGGCTCTTTCATCTTCCCTGCCAACCTCTTATACATGGATGCTCCTCAGGATTTCAGCCTTCGTGCTAATCTCTTCACTCCCGAGATGCCTTTATTCCACCCTGTGATTCTAACTTCCAAACGTCAATCAGACTTTCTTCCTAAGTTTCAGAACTATATTGGTTATTGGAATTCTTCCAAAGCTTAGTTTCAAAAGGACCCTCGCCTGTGACATCTTCTTCTGATCCCCCCCCCCCCCCCGCCGCCACAACTGGATATAATTTCTTTTTCTTTTGAATCCATTCAATTTTGCTTGCACCACTTACATGACGTTTATCACATCAAATTTTGTCTGATAGCTGTGTACTTCTCTTATTTATTTGCCAATCTTATCTTTGTATTTTCTTTAGAACTTAATACAGTGCCATGCACATGATGGGGTATCAATATTTATTTATTCTATTTTCTACGATTATATGAACTTCTTTGATGCCATCTTCTAGAATTTCTCCTTAATTAATTGATAGGTTGATGGTTACCTGTCCTCCAATACAGAAGCCTGAAAATTCTGGCTTTCCTCATCACTACTCTTTCCTCACTATTTCTTTTGTATGAATTTAATATAACTACTTAATTTTAATATTTGTATTTGCTTAATGTCTACTGTACTCCTAATATGCATGTCTTAGTCTAGATTGGTTATCTTATGTTGTAAATTCCTAGGGGACAGGGCTGAATCTGCTTAGCTAAGTTTGAAGACTTATTTTAACATCATTCGAAATGTTCACTTATTATGCAAAAATGCCTTTGATGATGATTCAACACCATCTACTGGTCTTTGATCTGAATACATCAGTCTTTAAAATCCATGGTGATTTATAAGCAATGCAGCTATAGCCTCCATTCTTGTGCTCTGAACCAAAATGGTGTGACTTTGAGACTATATATAGCTGATTGACATCTTGCATCATATTGAAAACTTAGAATGTGGTGGGAGGGGTGTGTCGAGTCACACATAATAAATGCAATTCAAAAGGTAAAATATATGTGCTTTTGTGATAGCAATGGCAACGTGCTTTCTCAAAGGAAGCAGGGAGTGGATCTGGCAGGAGGTTAGGAAAAGACTTCATGAAGGATTTTAGGTGTGATACAGATTTGTATTTTAGGTGGGACTCTTGATTGAATTATGGAAGGTGAATCAGAAGAAGACATTAATGAAAACAGGGATGCCAGTGAGAAAGATTAAAAAAAGAGCAGGCCCTGCTCTCTGGAAGCTGGCTTGGCCATGTTATTCTCCTGTTGGATATCAGCAGCCTCACTGAATACCAGCATCAGACAAGGTCACACGGAGACCATGATAAAGTGAAATGGCACAAAGCAACTTTGTAATTTTGTCTAGGCGCAGACAAAAACGTTGCTGTGCCACCCACAAAATTCCAAACATCCTTCTCTCTGTTAAAATGAATGACTGCTACTTTTTAAAAATCCACTTACAGCTTCATCCCTGCTCTATCTAGTCTGTCCTTCCTATAGATAAGATTTATTGAGATTCCCAATCATAAAATGGTCCCCTCTTTCTGACAGCATTCAGTCCAGAGTGAAGCCCTGCTTTCTTAGATCAACTGTTTTAGTTTGCCAAAGGCTGGTGATGCAAACTACCAGAAATGGGTTGGTTTTTATGAAGGGGATTTATCTGGGGGTAAAAGCTTACAGTTCTGAGGCTATGAAATGCCCAAATCAAGGCACCATCAGAGGTGTTTTCTCACCAAAGTCATCTACTATTGATCTTGTTATCTGGCCAAGTGGTGAAGCAAGATCTCTTCCGAGGCCACCAATCTCTTCCGAGGTCTCTGCCTTCCCCTCCAGAATCTACTGTCTCCCGGAACTCAGCTGTGAGCAAATCTGGCATAGGGCTGTGCTCTTTGTGGGCCTCCTCTATCAGACTTGACTGCTTTGCGTTCTTCCCCGAGTTCAGCTGCAAGCTATCAGGCACACGGCTCATTTCTCCCTAGACCTCAGCTCTTTGAGCCTCTTGGGGGCCTCTCTCGCTTCAGCTCAGCTGTAGGAGAAACTGGAGTCCTTTCTCTCACATTGCAGGATCAATAGTAGCACCTTTCTTTCTCTGATTGTATCAGACCCGGCAAGAGGGCAGAGACCCAATCTGGCACATGCCTCACTGACGTAGTCCAATCAAAAGCATCTCACACCCACAGGAATAGATTAATTTATGAACATAATCTTTTTATTTTTAGGATTCATAAAATAACTTGAAACTGTCACACTCTACCCTCCGTATCCCAAAAGATATGTTTTTTGATATATATATATTTAATACTTTATAAATTTTTTTAAAAAAGTACTTTAGATTACATAAATGTTGCATAAAAAAATAGGGGATTCCCATATGCCCCACTCCCTCCCCCTCCCACACTTTCCCACATTCACAACATCCTTCATTAGTGTGGTACATTTGTTACAATTGATGAACACACTTTGGAGCATTGCCATTAAGCATGGATTATAGTTTACATTATAGTTTACACTCTGTCCCGCACAATTTTGTAAGTTATGACAAAATATATAATGGTCTGTATCCATCATTGCAATGCCATTCAGGACAATTCCAATGTCCTCAAAATGCCCCCATATTACACCTGCTTTTCCGTCTGTCTCCTCAGCACCTCTAGTGGACACTGCCTCCACATCAATGATAAAAGTTCTTCCATTGCTAGAATCACAGTAAGTCTATAGTAGAAGAACTGTAAGTCTACTGTAGTCCATCGTTCATTCCCCAATCCTGAAGATTCTGGAATGGTGATGCCCACTCTGCCTCTAGTTGGGAGGGGGCTTAGATCCCATGGGGCTGATGGATGGGACTACCTTGCTTGCAGTTGCAGACTGTCCCTGTTCCTTGGGATGGGTGTTGTCCATTATCATCTCCTTGTTAGTTGTCCTGGGTGAGTCTAATGAACTGGAGAATAGGTGTGCAGCTCTGTTGAGATTCAGGGCCCACCTGGTACATGGATAGCCCAAAGGTTTAAGTCTCTTGGACATACACCTATCAACTCTAGTACTAGCTATAGGTTCAAATAGAAGGGCCAGTGAGCATGTGTAGGAAAACCACAAATATGTACAACTCTGTCACACTGGGGAGTGTAAATTCCAAACTAGGGCCACTGGCAGGGCACCAAACTCCTGAGATGTCTGCCCTGCCTATAGTGTCTGAATGTCTCTAGAGCCCTCAGGAGCCCTGCTGGGGGAGGCAATATTTACTGTGGGCAATGAGATCCTGCTGACACGTGTATAAGCGTAACCTCTGGAATGACCTCCTGACTCACTTTGAGAACTCTTAGCCATAAAAACTCATTATTCTTTACCCTTTCCCCCTTTTGGTCAAGGTCTTTTTCCAATTGCATTGCTAGTTGGTGCTTGGTAGTAATCCCTTGGTGCTAGGGAGGCTCATCCCTGGGAGTCATGTCTCATGCCGGGGGGAAGGTAATGCATTTATATGCTGAGTTTGGCTTAGAGAGAGGCCACATTTGACCAACAAGGAGGCTTTCAGGAGGTAACTCTTAGGCACCCTATAATACTAGGCTAAGTTTCAATTTCAAAAGAAAAGGTTCATAAGTACAGTCATCAATATCAAGGTCCTGTCACTGTGGTCCATCCTCCTTCACCAGGCACTGTCCCTGTACTGCCTCATGGACACTTGAACACATTTGTATGCCTTCGCAGTATGCCCAACTGTTCCATGCATCATGCCATCACTGACACAGCACACCAATGATCTTCTCCTGTCACAGTTGTGACCCTTCTGTGATCCAACACTTCTTCAAAAATGAAGCCAACAAAATAATGAACTAAAATCAATTAGAAGATGAAATAATAATGATAGTTTTAAAAATAACAAATAAAATACAAAAAATTGAAAAAGTTTCAAATAAAAAATTTTTCGACATTGTGTCTTTCATCACTGTAAGAACTGTTGTCTTGTATGTACACTGACATTTTCTTCCATATATTTCCCCAGTGTCTTATTTTTTTTTCATTTTATCTTCAAAGAAGCTTTAGGTTACAGAAAAGTGACATACAGAATATAGGAGATTTCCATTTACCCCAAACCTTCCCCCCTTTCCCCTCTCCCCTATTAATAACATTTTACATGTGGATGGTACATTTGTTACAATTGATGTACAAGTATTGAAGCATTGATAGTAACCATGGTCAATGATTTACATTATGATTTACATTTTGAACTGTACACTTTTATAAATTTTTATGAAATTTAAAATGGACTTTATCCATTATTGCAAGATAATGCAGAACAATTTTAATGCCCTAAAAATGCCCTAAGTTCCATCTATTCTATTCCTTCCTCCCCCCTCCTTCGGGACCTATGGTAAGCACTAAGTTTCAGTTTTTGAAGTTTAAGGTGAATAGTTACTTGCAATAACACTGAAGGCTTGACATATTGGTCTGTTTTCTTTTATTAGGCACTGCCTATGTTCTTGAGAGACTCTTGCCCTTCTATCTGAGAACATAGCAGGAGTCCCCAGGATGGGAGTCCAACACCTTGCTGTTCATTGTGTGGGTCTCCACCCACTGACATAACACCCTATGACAAGGTGAACACATTCATATTCCATAGAGACCTGCCCCAGGTGTGTCCTCTCCTTTTTGCCCCCCCACATCCAATAGCCTACACCAGTAACCCTCCCCTACCATATTTGCCAAAAGAACATTCCCAACGTTGTAGTGAAATTTTTACTTCTTGCTTTCCAATTTGGATGCCTTTTATATCTTTTTATTGCCTAAGTGATCGAGCAAGAACTTTTTTTTTTTCTTGTAAATCATGCAACCTAATCCTTTGCTTAAAATATTAGCAAATTTAGGCTTGTGCACCCTACACTTTACATTGTATGGCTAAATGATTTCAAAATGTATCATTTGTGGTCATATAGCCAGGCCCTTGCTTATGCTCAATTGTCCTGCCTGATGGCTCTGACTGACAAGATCCTCTTCATGATTCAAACAAAAACACTGTTGAAAGGGTTAGCGATTCAATACCAAGACAAATATGGCATCCCCACAGTGTCACATTCATTGCTCTCTATCTTCCTCTATCATTGTTGATCTCAATCATGGAAGGTCCAGAGTAATTATCAAGTTGTATTTTAGATAGCTTTATATGCCCATCGCCAAATGAAAAGATTTATTTCTTGAATTGAGATATATCATCTGATTCTGTTTGGAATAAAAAATATTGCTGAAGAGATACCCCTAGAGCTCTGAAGGACAGTTTATAGGATTAAATGAGCAAATACTTCTAACACAATGTTTTTTTTTTCTTTCACTTTTTTATTTTTAAAAAGATACTTCAATTACATAAATGTTAATATATAAGGGATTCCCACATGCCCCATTCCCCACACCTCCCACATTTTCCCACATTAGCAACATCTTTCATCATGTGGTACATTCATTGCAATTGATAAACACATTTTGGAGCATTGCCACTAAGCATGGATTATAGTTTACATTGTAGTTTATGCTCTCCCCCATTCGATTCTGTAGATTATGGCCAGATACCAACTCTAGTACTAACTATAGTTTCAAATAGAAGGACAGAAGAGTCATGCATAGGGAAACCACTGCTGAGTCTAACTCAGTCACACTAGGGAGCATAAATACCGGATTAAGGCCCACTGGGAAAGGACCAAATTCCTGAGCTGTCTTCCCTGGATATAGTGTCTGGATGTCTCCATATCCCTGAGGAGCTTTGCTATTTGGGGTCATATCTACTTTGGCTGTCAATGAGATCCTGTTGAGATGTGCGTAAGTGCTACCTCTGGGATGGACTCCTGACTCACTTTGAAGTCTCTTAGCCATACAAACTCAGTTGTCTTTAGCTTTTCCCCCTTTTGGTCAAGGTGTTTTGTTTTGTTTTGTTTTTTTCCCAGATGCATTGCTTGTTGTTACTTGGTAGCAATCACTTGGTGCCAGGGAGGCTCATCCCCAGGAGTCATGTCCCATGCTGCGGGGAAGTTATTGCTTTTATATGTTGAGTTTGGCTTAGAGAGAGGCCACATTTGAGCAATGAAGAGGCTCCCCATAGGTAATTCTTAGGCACCGTTCGTCACTAAGCTAAGTTTCAATTTCAAGAGCAAAGGCTCATAAGCAAAGTCATCTATATCAAGGGTCCTTCAATGGACCATCCTCCCTTACAAGTCATTGTCTCTGTACTTGGAGCATTCTTGTTGTTCCATTAGAGAATGTGGCAGCGCTCCCCCGGATGGGAATTTGATATTCTTTTGGTTATTGTGTGAATCTCCACCCACTGTGACAATGCCCCAGGAACATTTAAACACATTTATATGCCTTTTATGTATACCCATGTGAACTTCCTCCCATGTATCTCCCCTCATTGACACCCCACACCAATGATCCTCCCCTGCCATAGTTGTAACCCTTCTGTGATCTAAAACCTCTTCAAAAATGAAGCCACTGGGGGTGGATGTGGCTCAAATGGTTGGGTGTCCGTCTGCTATATTGAGGGACCTGGGTTCGATCCCTGGGACCTCCCAGTAAAATAAAAAAAATATATATAGAATGTGCATGGGCTGCCAGGCTCTGTGTGCCGGTGAGCCACCAGGCTCCCTGGGAGCCATGCAGCAAGATGATGATGTAACAGAAGAGAGACGCAGGGGAGAGACAAGGCAAGATGCTCCAAAAGCTCTGAAAACCAGGAACTGAGGTAGCACAGGTGGCAGAACACCCCTCTCTTACATTGGAGGTCTCCAGGATCGAATCCTGGTGAAGACTGGAGGAGGAGGATGAGAAGAGATGGCAGGAAACAGACACAGAGAATTGCCCAGTGAATGGACACAAAACAGCAAATGGGGAAGGGGGTGGGTTTAAAATGGATAAAGTAAATAAATAAATCTTTAAAAAAAAAAAAGAAGCCACTAAAATAGCCACATATAATTAATAAGAAAATGAAATAGTAATGATAGTTTTATACGTAAGAAGTAAATTACAGAAAAAATTAATAAAAAGTAAAAATAGAATAATATTTTAAAAAATTGGAATATTAAAAAATAATTTTAAAATATTTGAAAAAATAAAAAACTTTTTTATTTTTTTTGCATTTTGCCTTTCATCACTGTAAGACTGTTGTCCTGCATGTACACTGACATTTTCTTCCAATTATTCCCCCAGTGTCTTTTTATTATTTTTTTCATTTTTCTTCAAAGAAATTTTAGGTCACAGTAGAGTCACATACAGAATACAGGAGATTCCCATATACTCAACATCCTCTCCTTTTTCCCCTTTCTCCCATCAATAACATTTTATATGTGGATGGTACATTTCTTACAACTGATGCACAAATATTGAAACATAACTACTAACCATCATCAATGGTTCGCATTACGGTTTACATTTTGGACCATATACTTATATAAGATCTGATAAAATTTAACGTGGCCTGTATCCATCTTTGCAAGATCATGCAGGACACTTCCATCACCCCCAAAATGTGCCCTGATCCATCTGTTTTATTCCTCCCTCCCCCTCCCCTTCGGGCCCGTGGCGATTACCAGGCTTCACTCCTTGAAGGACAAGATTCATAGTTACTTGCACCTTCACTGATTGTCTAAGAGTGTGTTGTTTAACTTCCATAACTTTGTGCTTAATCTGCTCCTCTGCCCCTTACTGATTTCCAGCTTCATTCCACGTGGTCAGAGAAATTATTGTGCATAGTTTCAGTATTTCTGCATTCATTGAGAGTTGTTCTGTGTCCTAGCATGTGTTCTATCCTGGAGAATGAGCCATGTGCATTCGAGAAGAATGTATATCCTGCTGTATTTGGGTGTAATGTTCTGTATATGTCTATTAGGTCCAGATCCTCTAATGTATTATTCAAGGTCTCTGTTTCTTTATTGATTCTGTCTTGAGATGTTCTGTCTAATGGTGATAATGGTGTATTAAAGTCCCCCACTATAATTGTAGTGGCATCTATTTCTCCACTTAGTTTTCCCAATGTTTGCCTCATGTATTTTGAGGTGCCCTGGAAGGTGCATAACTGTTTATGATTGTTTTTCTTCTTGAAAGATTATCCCTTTTATTAATATATAGTGGTCTTCTTTGTCTCTTACAATAGTTTTGCCTTTAAAGTCTATTTTGTCTGATATTAGTATAGCTACTCCTGCCCGTTTTTGGTTATTGTTTGCATGTAAAATTATTTTCCAACCATACTTTCAGCCTCCTTGCGTCCATGGGTCTAAGGTGAGTTTCTTGTAGACAGCATATAGATGGGTCATATTTCCTTATACATTCTGCCAATCTGTGTCTCTTGATTGGAGAATTTAATCCATTAACATTCAGTGTTATTACTATCAGGGAATTACTTACATTAGCTATATTTTCTTTAGGTTCATGTATGTCATATGTTGTTTTTATTTCTGTTTTTATCTTTTTAGTTATTCTTTCACTTTCCTCCAACCCTCTCTCTCCTGTTTTTCCCTTTCAACCTGCAGAATTCCCTTTAGTATTTCTTGAAGGACAGGTTTTTTACCGACAAACTCTCTTAATTTCTGTTTATATGTGAATATTTTGACCTCTCCCTCTTTTTAAAATCAGCTTTGCTGGATATAGAATTCTTGGCTGACAGTTTTTTCTTTCAGCATCTTAACTGTTTCATATCACTAGCTTCCTGCCTCCATGGTTTCAGATGAGAAATCAGCAATTATTCTTACTGAGCTTCCCTTGTATGTGATGGATCTCTTTTCTTTTACTGCTTTCATTATTCTCTCTTTGTCTTGAGCATTGTACAATTTGACAAGTATATGTCTTGTGGTAGGCCTGTTAGGATTTATAGTGTTTGGGTTTCGCTGTGCTTCCTGGCCATGTATGTCCATGTCCCTCAAAACAGTTTGGAAAATTTCAGCCATTATTTCCTCCAACACTCCTTTTGCCCCCTTTCCCTTCTCTTCTCCCTCTAGGATCCTATAATGCGTATATTTGTGCGTTTTGTTTTGTCATTCAAGTCCCTAAGTCCCTGCTGGACTTTTTCTATCTTTTTATCTATCTGTTCTACTATCTATCTGATTTCAGCTGTACTGTCTTACACATAGCTGGTTATTTCCTCTGCTTGTTCAAATCTGCTGTTATGTGCTTCCAGTGTATTTTTGATTTCTTGCATTGTGCTATTCATCACCATCGTATTTGTTATCTTTTTATGTATGTTTATAATTTCTTCAGTATGTTCTCCCAGTGTCTTCTTAATATCCTTAAGCTCTTCCTTCACTTCATTAAGTTGATTCATGATATTTGTTTGGACATCTCTGATTAGTTGTTCCATGTTCTGCATCTCCTTCTGATTTTTAGTTTGTTCGTTAGACTGGGCCATGTCTTCCTTTTTCTTAGTATGGCTTTTAATTTTTTTCAGGGCCTAGGCATCTTTTTATCTTGATTGCCTTATTTGTTTGGTTAGCTTCTTTTTCTACTCTAGGGTTTTATTTTGTTGTTTTTTTGTGTCTGTGTTGCAAGGTTTCACTTTGACACTTTGTTCCTCTTATTTTATTTCCTTGCTGTTGTATGTGTTCCCTTGAAAAAAATTTAGGTCCAGAGAAAAGGAAAGAGATAAGAAGAGAAAAAGAATAATAGTAATAATAATAAAAAAGTAGAAGAGGAACCATACAAGTCCTAGGAAATTAAATAATTAACATGAGTAAAATGTCATAAGAAGTACAAAAGAAAAAGAATAAAAATGTGGAATGGAAAAAATGAAATGAGAAACAAAATAGATAAAAATATATAGAATGAATTAAATGGCCAGAATGATGAGAAGAGTGGAAAAGAAAAAAGAAAAAAAGAAAAAGTAAAATAAGAAAGAAAACAGAAAAGAGACAGAGAAATAAAAACAAAAAAATTCAACACCAAACAAAAAGAGGTGGAATGAAAGAAAAACAACAGCAAACAGAAGATAGAAAAAGGAGCTAAGAAAAGAAATAACAGGTAGAAAAATAGGTAAAAGAAAAAAAAAGAAAGAAAGAAAGGGGAAACACAACAAACAAGAAACAAAACATAGCAACTTAAAAAAAAAAAAAAAAAAAAAAAAACAAGGAAAAGCAGCTTTCCCTCTTAGACCCCTAAGGAGATCCTCAGGCTGCTGGTGTTCATCAATCAATCATCCTGCAGCCTGCCCTTTGCAGGTGATATACAGGGTTTTAGTGAATAAAATAAGCAAAAAGAAAAAATAAAGAAAAATAAGAAAAAAGGAAAAAGAGAACCTTTAAAAAATAAAAAATAACAGATCCAAGAAAACCTAAAACAAAAAGAATGCCTATATGTTCCCTGTCATAAAGTATCAGCTGGATGCCTGATAACCTAGTGGATCACTCTCTGGATCGTGTCTCTAAGGAGACTCAGGAATCAAACCAGTGGCCTTGTATATGCAAAGCAGGAATTCCTCCACTGAGCTGAACTGTCTCAAGTTAATTAAGATTCAGAAAGCTTATCTGGCTCTATCTGCCCCCCTTTCCCTCAGGCATTTTAGAATTCTACAGTTTGCTAGAGTGCTGCTGATTAAGCACCTGTCTCCGCCCCCCTCTCTAATCTAGCTGCTCTCTCTCCAGGGAGGTTGGGTGTGACAGCCTGCCTGAGGAGATCCCTTCTCCCCTCTCCCTGTTGGGTCAGGGTCCCTTCTGAGAGTCAAAGGGGGCTCAGCTGGCTAAATTCACCACAAAGAAACCAATCTCCACCCTCTGTCAGACCCTCTTTCCTCCCAGGGAATGCTCCCTCCCACTCTGTTGACAGCAGTGAGCCAGGGACTCCACCAAGGTTACTTGCCCTGAGGGCAGGGTATATGTGCCATTTCTAGCCACAGGGGTGAGCAACTCACAGTTTTCATTTTGCTTCTTTATCTTTCCAGTACCCTCCTTGATGACTCAGAGTACCTTCCCCAATATACATTCGTTATATCACAATATGCAAAATACATTCGTTACATCACAATATTTCAAAACTCTTAAATCATTTTAGTAGCAATGCTAAGTACAGAAACACAAAAAACATCAGTTATAGGCATGCAGTTTGTCTGGGGTCAAAAGTCCCCTTCGGCTGTAGACCTGTGAAACTTACAAAACAAATTATCTGCTTTCAACATACAAAGGAAGGATAGACATAGGATAAATACTTGCTTTACCCTAGGGAGAAATTGGAAGGACAACAGGCATCATAGGTCCCAAACAGTTCTGAAAACTGGCAGGGTATACTCCATTAACTTTCAAAATTTTAGAGTCATTCTTAGAACAGTAGTTTCTTCTCCATGGGGCCTCATGGGGGCCTACCCATTCCAAGGGCTAGCCCCATGGCCATTTTCTTGGTTCCATCCTCATCAAGCATCAGGATGGTGGCCAAGCTCAAGGTCTTACCCTCCAAGAACATTGGGGTGATGACCAGACTTTCCCCAATCTCTGGGTTACAGTCTCAACCCCCTTAGTACAGTGAGATGGTGGCAACATTCTCCCTGATCTCTGGCTTGCAGGCTCAAACCACTCAGAACAGTGGGGTGGCAACCTAACTCTCCTCAACCACTGGGGAATGTGCTACACCCTTTCTCTAGCTTGGGGTGGCCAAACATTCCCTGAACAATGGGCTGGAAGATCCACCCTTTCCAAATGCTGGGGGAAACTCATCCTTTCCGCACACATGGGTGGGGTCCCTCTCCTGGCCTGAGAAGATATTCCAAGTCCAGGCCTCAGCTTCCATGGTTTTTCTCTTGAAGCCATTTTTCCTTCAATCTCTCCCTTCCCTGTCCCTTTCAGTCCAGACTGACAGTGGTTTTGTTCTTACAGATCTTACAAAAAGCTTGTTGGTTAAGCATGCAGTACAGGGGTCCAAGCTATCAGACAGTAAGACTTTCAACAAGTTCTTCCTGGATTTCCAATCCTGACTTACATTTTCCAATTTAGTTAAGTCCTCACATGGGGCACTATCCTCTTGGGGCTTGTTTTCCGAAAGTTTGGTGTTTCCCAAGCCATCAGTTTCTAGTTTCTTTGTGCCCAGCAGTTTAGTTCTCAGCTCATGTCTTTCCTCTTGCATTTTGCTATAAGCTTCAAGAAGAAGCCAGGCTGTGTTTTCCACATTTAATTTGGAAATCTCCTCAGCTAAATGTCCAAGCTCATCATTTTCAAATTCTGCCTTTCATCTAATACTAGGAGTCAATTTTGCCAACTTCTCTGCCACTTTAAAATAAGGGTCACCTTTCCTCCAGTTTCCATTAATAGTTTCATCATTTCCTTCTAAGACCTATTGGAAAAACTTTAGGGTCCATATTCCTACCAACAGTCTCTTCAAAGCAATCTAGGCCTTATCTATCAAACATCTCACAATTCCTCCAAAAAATATACCTTACCCATTTATGAAACCATTCCAAAAGTTTTGGTAATTGTAAGTAGTTGCACCCCACTCCTGGTAACAAGCTGTATTAGTCAGGGTTCTCTAGGGAAGCAGAACTGACAGGAGATAACCATAAATAGTATGACATTTTATAAAATTGTCTCATACAACCATGAGGCTGCAGAAATCCAAATTCCGTAGGGCATGCTGTAAGCCAGGGACTCCTACAAAAGTACTCTATGAGTTCCCCAGGAGACACTGTTTGTCTGACATAGAAATGGGAATTCTCCTTCTGAATGTTGAAATCAATTCTCCTTTTAAGGCCTTCAACTGATTGGATGAGAAGTCGCTCATTGCTGATTGCATTCTCCTCAGTTGATTGTAGATGTAATCATCCATCTATGCAATCAACTCACTGATGATTAAAGCCCACAAAAACCCCTTGTATTGCAATTAGCCTGATGATTGCTTGACCAAACAACTGGGCACCATTATCTAGCCAAGTTGACACATTACCCTAATCATCACACCAACTAAAGCCCAAATCCTACAGTAGATTCTTTTAACACCTTTTTATTGACATGGCCCCTGATTCCCCATGGTGTATTCTCTCTCATTGCAATGAGTAATAAATCCAATTCATCCAACTATCCCTGTGTTCCTGATTGTTTTGGTTTGAGGGCATTGACACTAATAAGAGGACAGTTACAGCAGTATGTGCAAGCAATGGTAAGGGTATGAAATAAACAGTAGTACAGGGATGGTGATAGCAAAGAGTGAGCAGGTTCTAAAAACATTTAAAAAGCAAAACCAGTAGTACTTGAAAGATTAGATTTGGGGGTTGAGAGAACAGGAAGGTCCAAGACGAAGTCTAAGTCTCTGACTTGGCTAACTAGGTGGATAGTGGTGCTATTCATGGGTAAGTGAAAAAGAGAAAGGAGAATTTTAGGGAGGACAATTTTAGGTATTTATGATTGAAGTGCTTTGCCTGTGAGACATCCAAGTGGAGAGGTCCAACAGACAGTTGGGTATATGGGTTTGAAACAAGGAGTGTACTTATTTGTTAAACCCAAAAGAGGGGATGAGTTCACTCTTGAAAAATGTGTAGAATGAGAAACACATTAGGTTGAAAGTTATACCCTGAGATTTACCAACATTTAAGAGTGGGTAGAGGAAAAGGAGGTAAATACAGAAAGCCAAAAAGAATAGGTGTTGTGATGGTTGGTGCTCTGTTGTTTGGTCAAGCAAGCACTGGCATGATTGTTACTGTGAAGAAATTTCCTGGACTTAAATCATCAGTAAGTTGATTGTGTCTATGGCTGATTACATCTACAATTGACTGAGAAGATTGCCTTCAGCAATGAAAGATGCCTCTTTCAATCAGGTGAAGGCTTTAAAAGGAGAAGTGATGATTTCAGCAGTCAGAAGAGAGAATTTCCATCCCTACTTCAGCCAGCCAGCTTCTCCTGGAGAATTCATCCAGGACCTTCATCGGAGTTCCCAGCTTGCAGCCTTCCCTACAGAATTTGGACTTGCCTATCCCCACAGTCACATGAGACAATTCTTTTTTGTTTGTTTAGTTTATCATTTTTTTAAATTTTAATTTTTTACAAAGATATTTAGATTACGTAAATGTTACATAAAAATATAGGGAATTCCCATATGCCTCGCTCCCCACACCACCCACATTTACCCACATTAACAACATCCTTCATTAGTGAGGTACATTCATTGCAATTGATGAACAGATTTCGGAGCATTGCCACTAAGCCATCGATTACAGTTTACATTGTAGTTTACACTCTCTTCCACACAATTCTGTAGGTTATAGCAAGCTATGTAATGTTCTGTATCTGTCCTTGCAATGTCATTCAGGACAATTCCCAAGTCCCAAAAATGCCCCCGTATTACACCTGTTTTCCCTCTCCCTGACCTCAGAACCTCCAGTGGCCACTGACTCCACATCAATGACATAAGTTCTTCCACTGCTAGAATCACAATACGTGGGACAATTCTTATAAAAACTTCATAATATTTACACATATTTCCCTAAAGAACCCTGACTAGTACAGGTGTCATAGAAGCAAAGGAGATCAAAGTTTTAAAATGTGGAGAGGCATGGACAGCTTCAAATGTAGCTGAGCAATCAAGTCTGTTAGATTTGGAAATGATGAAATCATTAGTAGCCAGAGGGAGAGCAGTGTAAGTGGAGTGGAGGGTATGGATGTAGATAACAATGGGTTGAAGATGGAATGCAAAGTGAAGAAGTGGAGGCAGTGAGTGTGAACAACTCTTTTGAGACAATTATATGAGAAGGAAAGAAGAAGGTCAGGGTGGAAGCTGGATGAAGATGTAGGATCAACAAGTAAATAGGAATAAGATAATACACCACTAGAAAACAAACAGCAGACAAATTTATATTTTCATCTGTCTTTTCACTGATATATCACCAGTGACTACAACAGAGCTTGTCACATACACAAGCATTGAACAAAAATGTCTTGAATGAATGAGTGATAGGGCATAATTGGTAGAGAACTTTCCAGATGATATTGAAGGGATTTGTCTTAGTTTGCCAGGGCTGCTGTAACAAAACACCACAGACTAGTTGGCCTAATCAACAGAAATGTATTGTCTCACAGTTCTAGAGACTAGAAGTCTGAATCAAGGTGTTGGCAAGACCATTTCCTCTGAAGCTTATAGGATTTTGGCAGTAGCTTGCCAGCAATCTATGGCATAACTCAATCTCTGTCTCCATCTCTCTTCTACTGTGTCTCAGTTTCTTCTCCTTATGAAGACACCAGACAGATTAAGACCCATCCTAATCCAGTTTGGGCTTATCTTAACCAATAACGTCCTCAAAGATCCTATTTCCAAATAAGTTCCCATTCACAGGATTGTAGGTTAGGACTTGAACATGTCTTTTTGCAGGGCACAATTCAATCCATAGCAAGGTTGGAGTCAAGGGACCAACTAGTAAGGTTGTTGTTAACTAGAGGTTACATACCTTTCTTTATAGTGAATTCAGAAACACTATCCCATATAATCCTAGGGTCTTTCCCTAGCAGCCTTTTCTTTTGTCCCATGTTGCATAGTTTCAGGTAGCTCAAGACAACGAATATTATCACCACAGATTTCTTTTGGTAATGGGAAGAAACATCATCATTTAGAGAAAGTTTGCCCATTGATTTATTTCAAATTTTCATAACTGTTTGAATGTAACATTTCCTATTTATGAAGTTTTCATGATTTTTGTAATTTTGTATAATGTACAACAATCCAAACTAGCCACTGATAGATTGGGTCAACCCAGCATGTACTGATTTCCCCATCGCTGTGTGTGGGGGGTGCTCATGTAGATGCTAGCTGACCCATTATTTGGGATAAAGAAGTTGGAATCCAGACATCATATAGAAGTTGAATCAGATAACTTCCAATGGTCCACTGAAACTCAGAGGGTCTAAGATTCTGCTACTGGATGACCAAATAAAATCATTTCCCATTTTGAAAGCAATTGTGTTTCCAGTGTTGTCATCTCATATTTTAGGATGCTTGATGTTGGAGAATAAATTTTTGACTTTGACAACCACGTCATTTACAAGGAAGTTTATATTATGACAAGTTAATAATCTTGCCTAAGAATGTGGGCGAGAGAAAGAGGGAGAGAGAGAGAAAGAGAGAATGAACTATGAAACTTCATTCGCTTTCTACTGACAAGTTAAGATTTCATCTCTCCATCAATATTCAGAAGCTCCAGGCTGCTTAGGGATTGTTTGTTTGTTTGTTTGTTTATTTATTTATTTATTTATTTATTTTAACAAAGGAAGAGTTACTGTCAGGAAGCTATATATATATACAGTGGAACATAAAACTGTGGCTGTCCTCTTGAGGTCCCTGAGAGATTTATTGCTTCAGGAACCTGCTTTGTCAATTCCAGTGGATATTTTTTTTTTTTTAAAGATTTTATTTATTTATTCATTTATCCCCCCTTGCTGCTTGTGCTCGCTGGGTCAGCTAACCACGCCGTGCGGGTGGGCTTGCCTTCACCAGGAGGCCCCGGGAACCGAACCCGGGGCTTCCCATATGGTAAACAGGAGCCCTACTGATTGAGCCACAGCCGCTTCCCCCAGTGGATATTTTTAACAATGAAAACTTATGGTCTTTCCAGAAAATCCTGTTGCCTGCTAGGTGCCAGGTTGTCTAGTGATGAGAACAGTATAAGGCTGGTGTGGCAGAAAAATTAAGTGGAGGAGGGAAGGTGGTGAGAAGAACTGTCCTGCAGAGATCACTCCTCTACCCCAAATCTGGCAGTCTCCATCTAGCCCTAGCCCAGAACACAATCTTTCTGAAAAGCCATAATCTTGGCCCCTGTATAAAAGCCGGAGGAAGGACTTGATGGAAAGTCACAGATCTTATGATCTCTGCCTCAAATGTGGAGTCAGTGTGATGGTGCTTCACCAACTCAGCGCCCCCCTTTGTATTGCCATTGTCTTCCTTTTGCATCCTTCAAGGCTGCTTGGATAAGTCTAGACCACATACTGACTTAACACCTAACACCTTTTCCTCTAGCATTCTGAGACCGTGACTCTCGCTTCAGCACACAATAACGTACGACCACTACTGTTTATTGAATGTCTAAACACAGCACCCACTCTACAGACTATTCTCATACTAATCAGGTAAAACTTGTACCGTTGTTGCCATTTTACTGATGAGTAAACTGATGCTCAGGTTGAGTCACTTGCCCAAAGCCACATGGATGTTAACTGGAAGAGTGAAAGAGCCAAGATATGAATCCAGGTCTGTCTGATTCCAGAATGAGTCTTTTTTACCACATTATTTGTTCACGAGTTAATTAATGACGGCCCTAACTAATTTACTTTCACGTTTAAATCACCAAGTTTAGTTTTCTTCATAGATTAAATTGACTATATAATTTCCTATCATGGTTTAAGCCTACTGAATATGAGCGGCATATACACTCATGTAGGTGAAAGATAGAGTTCCACAATACAGACAGTGGTTGGTTTCCAGAAACAAAAGAATGCAAAGCAGAGCTCTGATTGTGTCTCAGGTTGTCAGGCTCTTGGTAGCTCAGAACTCCTGAACTGGAGCTCCTGAACTCTTTCTCCTCTCCCCATCACTCTCTCCCATTCTGGGCCACCTCATATGGTTGCACAGGTTGGACACTGAACAACTCTAGGGGGCACCATTCATACCATAGTCTATGTGAGTGCCCTCTGCCCTCTTCTCTCCTCCACTTCTATTTTTGAACATACTTGTTTGTTTAGCATATGTTTGTGAGTATGTGTATGAATGTAGAAAAGAGGATCAGCTGACAAGGAAACAAATTAAGGGACAAGTGACAATGGATACAATATTAATTAAGAATTGTATTGTCAAATAATGAAAGAAGAATGGCATCTGAAAATTTAATATCTGACACTAAATATACCTCAGAGCTAGAAACCAACAAAGTGGAAAAACAAATTATGAATTCTCTTGAATATTTTGTTCCTGAAAACTCAGATACAGATATATCTAGTCATGTCAGTAGCTTGTTTCTGGTGTTGAGTGACATGTTTTGAAATTTAAATGTGCCAGAAGAGAGGGAAGGGTAAGAAAAAGCTGACTAAAAGGTTCCCCTTGACCTAATTGTGAGTAATAAATAAATGGCTTCCTGATCTGAGGAGCTGCAAGCCTTCCTTCTGGGAAGCACTTTAGATTAGGACAGCAGAACAGACTCTAGAAGTTGACCAATCATACATGTAACTAGTTGCCACCACTGGTGTCTTTGTGGGTGAGTAATTGGATGCCCAAAAGGTATAATGCTCTCTGTCCAAACCAGGGAGGGCAACAAAAATGATAAAGACCAAGCAGAAGGAGTTGAATGCCAACCAAATGGAATTAATAGAAATCTTAAGTAATGTAGAAGAAAGAAATTAATGCTTTGCTTGGATTTGAGAGATTTTCTCCATGCTGGGTATATAAATGTCAGGAGACTGAAGGCTTTGCCATTTTTGCATTTCTTCCTTGAAAAGCCCTTATGGATTTATTTGATTTGAAGTTATAGTTCAAATACAAAAAAGAATGAAAGAAAAATACTGCATTTGCAATTAAAATTGTAATTTGTTTTTTTTGTTGTTGGTCTTTATAAAGGGTATTTATTTAGGATAGAATCTTACAGTTACAAGGCCATTAAGCATAAGTTTCTTCCCTCACCAAAGTCTGTTGCCATCTGTTGTAACAAGATAGCTGCTGATGTTTGCCAGGGTCCCAGCTTCTTGGGTTCCTCTCTTCATGCGGCTCCATTTCTCTCTAGGCTCAGCTCCTCTGTTTCCTCCACAAGGTCAGCAGTAGACTAAGAGGCTCTCTAGGCTTTGCCTCTCTTCACATGGCCAGCTGTAGACTATCAGTTGAACAGCTTGTCTCTTTCCCTGGGCCTTCTCTCCTTCCTAATGACCAAGATCCTCTGTGTGCTTACTTCCCGGGGCTGCAGCTCAAAACTCAGCAACAGAACTCCAACTCAAAACTCCAACAAACTCTTCTGTCCTGCCATGTAGTTTTTTTATTTTATTTTATTTTATTTTATTTATTTATTTATTTTTTTATTTTATTTTATTTATTTTTTTAATATATACATATATTTTAAGAGGTGCTTAGATTACCTAAAATATTACACGGAACCCACTGGGATTCCCATGTTGCCCACCTCCCACACCTCCCACCACATCCAACGCAAACATCTCCCATAGTGTGGCCCACCACCCTCAATGAACTTACACATCCTGGAGCCTTGCCACCAACCATAGACCACAGTTCACACTGTAGACCACACTCTCTCCCACTCAGTTCTGAGCGGTGTGTGCTGATTTAAAATGGCCTACATCCATTTTTTGGAAAGTCACCTATACTCAGCATAAGAGGGCAGGTGCAACTCTGACATTTGCAGGGCTTAGAACAAGAGTACAAATGGAGGCCCATATATAATTTATCCAAATATTTAAAAGTTATAAACCACATTAACAGATAATTAAATGAATTATGTTCCATCCCTCTTCCTTGACAAATCTAACTTCATGACAATCTTGAAGGTTAAGATGCAATTTAGAATTGTTGGACTGCTTGGAGTTCTGTGCCAGAAGGTGATGGTGCACTTCTCCCATCCCATCTCACCTCTGCCTTGGAAGGGAACTCATGCAGAAGCATGTGGGCACCCCAGTACACGTAGTCAAGTCCCTTCCACATTCCCCCAGGCAAATGGACTTGTCCTGGTGATCCCTTATGTGTAGGAAGGCACACACGTTGGTGTGGTCTGCCCTAGGAAGACAGATCTCAAGAAGAGGCCTTGGAAGCAGGCTGAGACCATTTGTGAAAGAAATTCTTGAATCCTGGGTGCCCAAATGGGGGTTGAAAAGGGCAGGGAATGGGCTCCAGGTGGGCATATCCTCTTAGCTCTATGGACTCTTCACCCCTTGGGAAGGGGTGTAGCCAAAGGAGGGCCAGAGAAGAATTTTCTTTGTAAATCAAGGTAGTGTAATGCATAAGGCACTGGGAAAACAGACTGGAGCTCTGTTCCTAATGAGCCATAAGACCCTAAGGAACCCCCTTTCCCTCTCTGGGCCTCTAAAGATGCCCCCTCTTGTTCTGGTTTAAGGGCTCTCCTGTCCAGTGGAATGCAATGTCCAAACTAGGTAGGGACCAGGGACATTTGTGTCACCTACTAATGAGGAAACCAAAAGAGATCGACTGAAAACAGATGAGTCCTGAAAGGGTTTGCAAATTGTAAGAAGAGCCCAGTTTGTCTTCGAGGTCTTTTCCGATGAGACTGGAGTAGTCCTGACTGCAGACAGAGGAATCCATTGGCACTCATCCCAGGTAGTGTTGTGTTGTCATAACAGAAGGGTAGGACCTGAATGCACTGGAAAGAGGAGAGTGCACCAAAAAGAAAGAATTTGTCAGGGTGCCTGCAGCCAGTACTGAACCAGGGAGGCAGGCACTGTGTCCCACAGATAAGCGTATTCTGGGGAGTGGGGCAGGGATGCTTGGTTTTCCATTTCTTATCCCAGCCTGGAGACAATGGCCCAGCAACTAGGCCCATCCCTTTACTCCAAATCCATACTCTAATTTCCATAAAAGAAAGTAACTTTCTGAAACCTTTGGTTTCCCAGCTACCTCATTTTACTCATGAAGCTGCACACACGAGCCATATGCCAGAGAACTATGTCCTCCACAGCACTTGAATCCGTTGGTTTCTGCTTTATCAGTTAACTTCCTTTGGCCTGAATCAGATCCTCGGGGGATGATTGACTTTGAGAAATTGGAGTCCCAAGTGAGGAAAGCAGAGGGCGCTGACCCTGTGGAGTCCAGCCTCTGGTTTTCCCCTCTGCCCCTCTCCATTTTCTCTTGACTTCTCCTTTTTCTTTCTCCTTTCTCTCTTACCCTCATCCTTTTCCCTCTCTTCTTGCTCTATTCTTTTCTAAACTCATTTCTCTCCCTCCTCTTCTCTAAGACTCTTTCCTCCTTTTTTCTCCCTCTCTTTCCTTTTTCTCCTCCCTCTTTCTCTCAATATCCATCTTTTCACCCTTTTCGCCTCCTTCTTGCTCTTTTCTCTCTCGTTTTCTCCTCACTCTCATCTGCTCCCTGCCTTCTCCCCCATCCCTTCCCCTTTCTTCTTCTCTCTCTCTGCCTTTAGAAATCATTGCTAAAGTCAATGGGCAGTCTAAAATTTTAAATGTTTGACCTGTAGTTTATTAATGTTTCACCAGAACCTAACTTTCTTCTTGTGACAGTTTGAAGCTTTTTGTGGATCCTAGAAAAGATCATGTCCTTAGAGCTAGTCCATCCCTGTGCATGTAAACCTATTGTAGGTGGGAACTCTTGATTAAATTACTTCTGCTAAGGGCCTTTGATTACATTGCATGACCCAGAGTGGGTATTAATCCTCTTACTGGACCCTATATAAACAGAGGATTAAAAGCAGCAGACAAAGAGAAAAAGCTGCAGAGACAGAGAAGCCCCGAGAGGTTGAGAGAGAGTTCTCCGAGGCCAGAGGCTGGAATCAGCAGAGCACAGAGACATGGAAAGAGACTCCTGAGAGGCTGAAAGAGATGAGGCCTGGAGGAGAGGGGAAAGATGAGCCATATTCTTGATTTCCTAAGCTGAGCTCAGGGAGAAAGTAAGCCTGGCAGAGAAGGTAGAGACCGGTAGAGACATGTCCTGTCATGTGCCTGATCACCCACACCTGAGCTGGGAGAGAAAGCATCTTTAGATGCTGCTGCCATGTACCTGGTCACCCACAGCTGCACCTTGGTCAGACAGCATCTCTTGATGATGCCTTGATTTGGACACTTCCACAGCCTCAGAACTGTAAACTTTTAACTTAATAAATTCCCATTATAAAAGCCAATCCATTTCTGGTATGTTGCTCCCAGCAGCTTTTAGCAAACGAAAACACTTGTCAACCAGAGAATTTCATGTAGTTAAACAAAAAAAGAAGCACTAAATCAAAGCCTGCTGCCCTTACTCTTCTACCCATCCCACACTTACTCCCATCCCTTGATTCAAAGGACAAACCCACTGTGATATTTTCAGCCAAGAAATCTGTATTAATATCTGTTTTTTTGCTCAGTTCTAGACGAGTCCTCATGGGGGAGCTGCTATCTCACTGTAGATAAGAGTATACTGTTGTTTCCAACAAGGACTGACCTTTACAGATTGGAATGAAGCGTGACTTTTGCTGCAGAGAAAAAGGTTCTCGATTGTTATTTTCCTGCAGGTGTCTTTATTTTGTTCCCTACAAGAGCCAACAAACACTTTATAATCAAGTTTAGAGCTCAGTTTTGCCTTAGTGAAACAAAATCTCAAAATGAAAAATAAGACATTCATTGTGGAAAGATTTTACTTGTTGAGCATTCAAATTAAAGATAATTTCAAGAATATTTTCGTCTCCCACAGAAGGGTCTTGCATGTAACATCCTCAGAGGAGGAGTTCATGATACATTAATTTTGTTATTATAGCTATACCAGATATGTAAAATATCCAGAATAGAAAAATTAAAATGAGTCTTGTGGGCATAGCTTGCAAATTAATTTACAAACATAAGTCTCATCAATTTCTTTTTTAATAAAGTTCCAGGAAAAAGGCAAATAAAAGGTAATTTGATATACCTTATTGCTGCAAAAGCTGATTTATCTGCAGTTCAATCAATTGGAGATTTCTGTGAATCCGCACTTTTCTACAGCTCCAGTATAGTGAGGATTGATATTCCTATTGATAAGCCAGAGGCACCAAAGATCCCGAGTGCTTCTTGAATCATCAGAAAAGAACCAGTTTTACCTAGCAGAGCTTTAGTGCTAAGCAGATTTTTTTTCTGGGTCTATATTTTTAAAAAATTGATTAACCCAGAACATTTTACAAGATTGCAGATTGTCTAGTCCACATTCCTCACTTTGCAATTGAGAAAATTGGAGTCGAGGAAGGGAAAGGCACTTCCCCAGGGTTATCTAATTGTGTTTCTTTTCCAACTGTGTTCTGTGGCACCCTAGTGGGTTCTGGGCATATCTTCAGGGCCACCAGTGAGAGAAGGGTGTTGGTCGGCCATGTCCTGAGCCCATTTTCCTGTTTCAACCAGAGTATCTCTGTTTTTAATCTGTGTGATAGAGATCATGTTTTTGCAATATTAAGCCAACATCCATCCATCCTCCCTCCCTCCCTCCCTCCCTCCCTCCCTCCCTCCCTCCCTCCCTCCTTCCTTCCTTCCTTCCTTCCTTCCTTCCTTCCTTCCTTCCTTCCTTCCTTCCTTCCTTCCTTCCTTCCTTCCTTCCTTCTTCCTATTCATGCCAAGGGCTGAATCAAAGGCCATGCCTGTACAACACAGATTTTGGTGTTTCTTTCATAATATGTAAAGGGTACTCCTTCCACCATTAAAGCTGAGTCATTAGCCTTAGTGCCCCAGAAAAAAGTAGTTGACTATGACACAAGGGAAGTCCCTGCCAGAAAGGAAAAGGAAGGGAAAGAAAGCCAATTTTTTTTTTCTGCCCAAGTGATTTCTGGAAAGAGAAAGAAGGCTGATGTAGTGGAAGGTGGTGTAAGATACATGATCCCTGACTGCCCTCTGTAAGCTCAAGTCTTGGAGTTGGGAGACCTGTTACACAAAGAAAAGCTAAAAGCAGAGGAACTTTTGCCTTATTCTATGTTCAGTGTTCTGGAGGTAGGGAGATAATGATAGCCCAGCAGTGATGGAGGAAGCTGGCTAGATAGATGACCTTGGCCCTCCATACCCTACACATGGTATGCAGTAGATCGTGAAATTTCCATATGCCTCACACATGGGAAGGTCAACAGATGCAAGGGGGTCACACCAAAGAAGTGGTTGCAAGATCATGACAAATGGGCTCCAGGGGTGAGTACATCAACCCAAAAGGCCAGATGGGACCAGGTACATTTTAGTGGCCACCAGTTCCAGGACCAGATCAGTGCAGCCACTGCCCTGCAGAGAACAAAGAAGCATCAGACCACCCTGGGAGATCTGAGGTTTCACGTCTCTCCTTCCATTGTGAGATGAAGTGAGTCACACCCCTCTCAACAGGAAGAGGATTAAAGGGATGAGGAAGCAATAAGAAGGACTGAGCATTTTCCCCAGAAAGCCTGCCATCCAAAGAAGACTGTTTAAATCAGTCCTGTTTAGGAAGAGGGTTGAAAAAAGCTCAGGGCTTGCAGGGCTGTTTTTTCTTACTTTGCTCTTGCTAGAATATGTTCAGTGTTAGGTCACACAGAGGTAACAGGACACAAGGCAGTGGAAGGAGGTGGAAGGAGCATGGGAAAGCTGGGTGAGCCGAGCTTAAGTACTGGCTCTGAAGTTAAGTCCTGGTGACCCCGAGCAAGTCACATCACTTTTCTGGGATGCAGATTCTATATCTATGAAATCGGGTTGAGGAGTCCCCGAGACACCTCTCAGCATTTGTATTCAATGTTATATAAATCCCAGTGTTTCCTTTGCTGGAGTCCAAGAGCCCTTTCCAAGTTCCTCCTCTGGCAGTTAAAAGTCTCACAGGATGGCATTCTTTGGTGGGTTCACTATAACTCCAGGTTTGGTTCCCAGCCTTACCAGCTCAGAAATTTAGTTGGATCAGGAATGCATAGGAAATCAAGCTGTGGAGGGCTTACTCATTTAACCAAATTCAGAAGATACTGGTGGAATTGTCAGTCATTTCAACTGTCCTGGCTCTTGGAGGTGTGGGAGGTGGGCAACATGGGAATCCCGGTGGGTTCTGTGTAATAGTTTGGGTAATCTAAGCACCTCTTAAAATATATTTATATATATATATATAAATAACATTTTTGTAAGCAATTGCACATATATGCATATATATTTATATATCATTTTGCAAAAAAAAAAAAAAAAAGAAATTTAGAAGGAAACAAAGACCTGCCTAGTTTCCCAGCCTCTTCAGAGGCAGTATTGATGTTACAGTGCCTCTAGCATCATGAAAGTTGGGGTGTTAATGTTTCCCACCTAACTCCAAAATGACATTTATGTTTAATAATTTGATGATGTTTGTCCAGGGTGCTCTTGGCATCTTGTGATTCTCTACTTATAAGGACCTAAGGAATGGGGCGTTATCAGTCACCTTGGTGATTGACATGGGCCCTTCCTTCCTGTCCAGCATCAATAAATCAGTCAAATTCTCAGAATTTCAGAACGCCTGCATATCAACTAAAAGGAAGGGAAACTATTGTGGGATGGTGGAACCACAAATAATCACTGAATGACACTGTTTTTTAGATAGGGAAATGCAGGAGTCCAGGAAAACAACAGGGGAGAAACAGTAACTGTATGGCTCTGAGTCAAGATTCTTGAGGATGAAGTATGGACCCCAAAACAGAAACCTCATTCTTGCTGAGGAGACCCTAACAGTATGGATCATGATGAAAAGATGTAACTTAAGCTGAGAAATATACCCCCAGTCTCTGCCCTTCAGGAAACAATACACAAGGAAGCAAAGCTTCTATTAGGAGGTGACTCGGTAAGCAGAGGAGACCTGATGGACCTCCATGGCCAGTGTCATCAGCTGTCATAGCCGGATGATACTAGGACCGAGATGAGAATTATTGTTATTTTTTTGGACACCCAGAGGCCTTGAGCCTGGGTAAGGCTGCAGACCAAGGACTCGAGCCAACTCTGGCTTTTTTTGCTTGACTCCCAGCAGGCCTCACTCATCTGCTGTCACATGGTTGCTTTAGACAATCCAGTCACCATGCAATTGAGTAAGTTACAGCTTCACATTAGTTATATTTTAGTTCCCAAGAGATACCCTGGGCTTTCCATGGAAGCTTTAGAAATCCCCAAAACTGTAAGCAAGGTGTTTCTTTTCCTTGGGTCCTATGTTCTCTATTGCATGCTGATTCATACTAGCCTCAACCTCGGAGGGCAGGACCTTATCCACCTGTGGCTCCCTGTACATGAAAATATAGCTGTCACTGCCTTTCTACCTCCTAGCAACAGCTATCCCACAGGTTCTCTTTATTTATTGCATTCAGGAAGAACACATCTTGTCAGGGTGGTGACATGTGTTTGCGGTAGAAAATAGTCCAAGGAATCCACTTTGCTCTGCTGGACATGTGAATAAGTATAAGATCTGATTATAAAGGGCACCACCTAGATACAAGACACTTTATATACTCCCTTATTTTAGCCTCATAAGAGGCCTGCAAGGTTGAGTCTTATTCCCATTTTATAAATAGAAAACCAAGGTTCAGAGAGGTTAAATAGCCATCTAAGGCTGCTTTCTACAGCTGACTGATAACGGTCCTTTTCTACCTGGTAGAATTGTCTTCTTTGACCTATTGCTGGAGCTTCCAGCAGGGTACAAATAGAGTGGAAAAGGAGGAAGGGGATGTCTGGCCAACCAGATCTGACTACTTTACCCTGAGGATCAGTGAGTGGAGTGACAGAAAGTACAGCCAGCTCCATCTCACCTTTAAGATTGTGCACTAGTAAGAGAAAAAATAGGGACTGGAACCCAGGTCTGGCTGAGTCCGAAGCCCAAACTCTATACCATTCCACACTCCTAGCTACACTCATTCCTTGGTCTAACCATTCACTGCTTTTCTTGCCAAGTGGGACTAGGTCTTCACTTTGTTTCAGAGGATGCCACTCTTAACATTGGCTGGAGGCAGCCTGAGTAACTTGTTGTAAGCTGGGGTCACTCCATTGGTTACCAGGGTAAACTAGTCAAATCTAGCTGGACATCCCTTTCCTCCTTTTCCATCCCGTTCACACCTGCTGGAACATATAGCAATAGGTCACAGAAAAGATATTTCTTCTAGATAAAAGTGGTCCATTAATCAATCAGTGGGAAATACTGTGACTGGGCTAAATGGGCCAATGTCATCAACTAGTTCCTAAATGACTGACTAGGCTAAGGATGAAGCTGAGGTGAGGGGAATGGTGAGGGGGAATCTCTTAGGCACAATCGCCACAAGGTTTGGGATTGAAAACTGGGTGCTAGGGGGTATGAGAGTACCTAGGTGCACACCACCAGAACAGAGGGGCAGATAAGGTCAGAGGAGCCAGGCTTTTAGGAGCTACCTTCAGGAGGAGGGGTTCCCCAGCTATCCATCCACCAGACACTGAAGTTCTCTTTCAACCTGGATCCTGGCCTGACTCCTGGCCTATCCAGTCTTGGAGGGAAAAATGGAGCTTGGTGGGAATTTTTCTTACCAAATGAGACTAATAACTTTGTGTTCTAAAGCTTATATGTCCTCACATTCCAGACCCCGTGATTTTAGCTGTGAAAAGTGGGCTGGTGAAAGCAATCTTAGCTAGGGAATGCCACAGTGAACATGGGCCTCACAAATCAGAATTGTCCCCTTCCTGCTCTCTTATGCATCCTTCAGATCTCAGTTCAAAAGTCACCTGCTCTCCTGAGGAAGCCAGGTCTCTGTTACATACTCTCATAGTACCGTATTCCTTTCTGTCATAACAATGATCACAGTTGCAATTAGACATGTGCAAGTTTGTTTGGTCATCTCCCCCCCATCTCCCATCCCCAATCTAGATTGTAAGATCCATTATGGTAAAGAACTACATTGTGCCTTTTTCATCAGGGTGTCTCCAGTGCCCAGCACAGGACTTGTCAGGTAAGAGGCACTGAATAAATGTTTGTGAAATGTATGAATATTGTTCTTTTCATTTTTCAAGATTGACCGTAGTGTAGTATGGGTCTGGGCTTTGGAGTCGGTCAAACCTGTGATAGATTTTTGGATCCACCATATGGTAACTATATGATTTTGAGCAAGTTTCTTCACTTTCACAACTCAGATTCTTCACCTGAAAAATGCAATGAATTCACTGGGTAGTTATAAAAACAAGCATGAGATTATGCAGTTTAAGTGCCTGACACAAAATTAGGTGTTCAATAAGCCTGAGACACTTCCCTTTTTCCTCTCTCCTTTTATTAGCAAGGGCATGTTTCCCAAGTTCACAAGGCTGCACGGATGCCATATCAATTTCCTATTGCTGCTGTAACAAATTGCCACAAATGTAGTGGATTGAAACAGCACAAATTTATTATCTACAGTCCTGGATGTCAGAAGTCTGTAATGGCTCTCACTGAGCTAAAGGCAAGGTGTCAGCAGGGCTGGTTCCTTCTGGAGGCTCTAGGAGAAAATCTGTTTTCTTGCTTTTTCCAACCTTTAGAGGCTGCCTGTGTTCCTTGGCTCATGGTCCCTTCTTTGCATCACATCTACTACTTACTTTGATCCTCTTGCCTCTCTCTTTCTCTTATAAGTACCTTTGTGATTCCATTGGGCCCACCTGGGTAATGTAGGATAATCTCCCCATCTCAAGATTCTTGACTTAGGCACACCTACACAGTTTCTTTGGCCATGTATCCTAACATTTTCACAGGTTCTGGGGATTAGGACGTGGGTGTCTTTGTGAGGGGTTGAGGCATTTCTCTGTCTACCACAGGTGCTTTAGGAAAGGCATAGGTTTGATGAGACCTGTATTTAGACCCACAGGAGGAGCTGGGGAGAGACAGTTCTTTAAATGAAGCCCAAAGCATGTTTTCCCCTGAAGTCCTCTAGAAGAATGGACAAGCAGCAGAGGCAGCTGGATCAGGACCAACAAGTCTCAGGGGCAGAGTGCTGGTGAACAGATTGGGACAGCGTATTTTCACTCATATTTTGTTTCAAAATAATTTGGAAAACACAGAGGGATTGCAAGAGCATTTGCTGAACTAGAAATACCCAAATGTTTGGCCTTAAAAGAAAGACTGTCACAATCTGGCCCTTTAGCACCTACAAAACCATCTTCCAGGGAAACGAAAGGGCAGAGCAAGATGAGATAGCAGATGAGAGCCCGCAGATGGATCACACAGAAAGGTGGTCCTTGAGCTTTATGGGATGTATAATAAAGACTCAGTCCTCCCCACCTTGGTTGGTATTGGGCTCTCTGCCAAAGGTGAGGACATTTGTCTTGCATACATTTTCCCAGTCAAGTGCAGGGGGACACTTGAAATGCCTGCCTCAACCTAGTCCTGGGTTTCCTAGGTATATGCAAAGAACGCTTTTACCAACCTCAGAGCATAAGAGCCAAAATGTGAACTTTCACTTTGTCCCTGGCTTCTGCATCTCTTGTTTTGCCCTGAACAAACCTGGCTGTAGACTCACTTCTCATCTTGTGACCCCAAAGAATCCACTTCCACAAACACAGTAGCAAGCAATAAGGACTTTACTGAATATTTCATAGCAAACATAGAAGAGGCAATTCATTTAAGAAAAACCCACATGTAGTGGGTTGAATGGTGGCCCCCTCCTCAAAGATATGTCCATATCCTGGAACCTGTGGATGTGACCTTATTTGGAAAATGGTTCTTTGCAGATATAATTAAGTTAAGGATCTCAAGAGCAGATAGTTCAGGATTATCCAGGTGGGCCCAGATCTAATGACAAGTGTCTTTCTAAGAAAAAGGTGAGAAATATTTGATTCACACATTGTGACGATAAAGGCAGAGATTGGAGTCATGTGGTCGTAAGGCAAGAAACGCCTGGATTCACTGGAAGTAGGAAGAGGCAAAGAAGGAATCTCCCCTGGAGGGAAGGTGGCCCTGCACACTCCTGGATATTGGACTTCTGGCCTCAAGAACTGTGAGAGAATATATTTCTCTTGTTTTAAGTCTCCCACTTTGTGGTCATTTGTTATGGCAGCCATAGGAAAATAATCCACCATAGGAAACCATGGAAAAATTCCTACTCACTATTTCTGTTCTCTCTCAATATCCCCACCACCTTGCCAGGCTACCTCTGGGGATTCACTGTCTAGCTCCCTCTTCTGTTACATACTTTCTACAGCATCCCTAAAGCCAGAGGGTTCAAGAACAAGGCAGCCTTCAAAGGGAACCCAGAACAAACCTAACTTGAGCACCAGTCTAATTCTGTCAAATGGCATCATCAATCTCTCTCTTTTTTTTTTTTTTTTTTTTTAAAGATTTTATTTATTTATTAATTTATCCCCCCCTTGCTGCTTGTGCTCGCTGGGTCAGCTAACCACGCCTTGCGGGCGGGCTTGCCTTCACCAGGAGGCCCCGGGAACCGAACCCAGGGCCTCCCATATGGTAAACGGGAGCCCTACTGATTGAGCCACAGCCGCTTCCCTCATCAATCTCTTTGTCCTCTGAATTTCCATTTGTGAGATAGAGGTTTGGGATAGGGCTGAACACTTTATTTCCCCTAGAATCCCTTTATCCCTTCATATTGTTGTTGAGGAACTGTGCTAGTAAGTGGGATGGGGGATGTCAAAGGTTGCAGTTGAGTGAGAATCTCCTGGACATCGCTAGCAGCCTTGTGTAGTCCAAGGAGTTTACAGTGCTCAGCTGCCTCCTCACTGACCACTCACAAATGATAACCACATCACAGACTAATTGAAACCTTCCCTGATTGTCTTGTGTTTAAACGTGGGAATTGGACCCTCCTCATTCTTGGTGCCTGAGAGAAATCAAGAAGAGGAATGGCTTAATCACCTTACCTACTAATTTAGGCATAGTCATATGATCAGTATCCCCAAATTCAATGCCACAGTAGCATAGGAATGGTCGGGGGGTATGGGAAGTACAAGTCAGAATGTGGGCCTCCGGCTGAGCAGACAATTAAAGTGTGGCTTCTGGGGTTTCTGCCTCCTTAACACCCTCTCCGTAGCCAAACTATTAGATCTCAGTGCATGTTCAAACAGGAGGAGCTTTGTAAGCTCTGTCACCATGCTACCACAGGGAGACCCAGACTGGAAGTTCTTCATGCCTTGACCAGGCAAGGTGACTAAGGAGAAGACTGTAGGTCAAGGATCAGTAGAGAAGTCTCTGTTTTGGACTTCTTCCTATATGTGTATTTTTTTGAAAAATTAAACATGAAACATCTTTCATGGTACTTACTAAAATATGTAAGCAACAAATTAAAGAAATATAAATCATCTTTCCTAAGAGAGTGATATGGCAAAGGCACCTAATGAAATAGAAAGAAGGCAATAATATATAAATATATTTTTAGGAGGTACCAGGGATTGAACCCTGGACCTTGTACATGGGAAGTAGGTACTCAAACCACTGAGCTACACCTGCTCCCCTGAAGGCAATAATATTTTGAAACTTCCTTCTTTCTGGTTCATCCAAAATTCCTCCGTCAAGCAGACCACATAGGGGCATACAGTATGTTATGTATTTATCAATCCCTTTGAGAAAAATGTTTTGCTAAAGAGAGAGAGTTGCATTTACTCCTGCATAATAGAAAGCACTATGGCAACTGAAATCATGATCTGCAATAACCTGGGATCTATGACTATTCAGATAAAAGCAGTCGGCAATAACAATAGATAAACTTTATGTGGAGTATTTAATGGATTTGAACTTTACTATGTACCCACCTCAACATTTTGTAAGTATCTTTCTTCAGTTTGAGGAGAAACCTTTTGCATTAACTAAAATATGACATTGAAAGACAAATTCAGCAACTTGGCCAAGGACTCAGATTGAGCTGATGAACAATCATGAGCTTTTTTGTCTATAATATCATAATAACCCATTGCCTTTAGACATATCGGGCACAATGTAAACTTTCTACAGAAATATCTGTGTGCAAATTCCAGGGATTGTGGGTAACAGTTTAGTGACAGTAATATCTATTTTTAAAGTCAGTAAAATGTTATTTTAAAATATCCTGTACTGTGCTTTTTCCTGAACATATAATAGCTGTGTATAGGGCTTAGTGAATTAGGGCTGAGATTATATTGTTGTAGTGAAATAATGGCACTCTGTTCTTCCTAGGCACAGATTCATTTCTTGGTTAGAGCCCAGATTGATGAACTGACTCTTTTAGGGCACGAGGGTACAGTCTAAGGCAAAGGTTTCTAAAGTGTGAATGTGCACTAATGCAGAGGGGCTCCCCTTTCCCCTGGATGCTGCTCCCCATCTAACACACATGGATTTCAGTTTCCTGGGAGACTGGGCACATGCAGAAGACTTTCCAGCTAAGCATGTTTTCATGCCTAAGTCATGTTTTTGCCCTGAAACCCCATTTACTTTTCTTCCCTGATAAGCTGGGGTGACAGCCTAGAAGGAAACCACATGCTTATCTTCTTTCTCTATCTTCTTTAGAGCCTATAGCCAGTTCTGGGCATTCAACTCCCTACCATCTCCTCTTCTGGCCCCACCATGTTCTCTCTTAGCTTCATAGAGTCAAAGGTATCCCCAGGAAGGTGCCCCCATCTTCAAAATGAACCTTCTAAGGTTGTAACACCCCAAACAAAGCTCAGAAGTGAAAGAGGAAAAAGAGACCTTCATGTTTTCTTTTTAAGCTTTTAATAATTCTTTAGTCTTCTCAGGAAGGGTTCAATCCAATTGCTCAGCACTGTGATGCCCTCCTCTGGGAAGGAGACAGTGAAAGCATGATAAAGTCCCTCTCTCTACCCATCGTGGGGCAATCCCCTCCCTCCCCCACAAGCTTTATCATTCCCTAGTTGTATGTCCTTGATGACTACCATGGTGCCTTCTTCCATATCCGAAATGGTATTTGCCTGGTGTTCTCCATACCATTCCTGGTAATTATTGCTTTACCATTGTCTGTACAGAATTTTCTGAATATCCAAATGGAGAGGAGATTAAGGAGCCTAGAGATTTTTTTTTTTTAATTTTACCGGGAGGTCCCAGGGATCGAACCCAGGTCCCTCCATATGGCAGACGGACGCCCAACCATTTGAGCCACATCTGCCTCCAGCCTAGAGATTTTAATATGAGAATTGATTCTATCTCTGGGAAATGAAGAGTAGCTTCTCCTCATGCATTTCTTGAAGGGAGTGAAATCAGCACTTTGAAAAAAATCTCACCTTTTAATTAGTTTTACCACAATTCTGTTCACGGTTAAAACATAGGGAGTACACGGGGGGTTGGATGTGGCTCAACTGGTTGGGCGTCCGTCTCCCATATGGAGGGACCTGGGTTCGATCCCTGGGACCTCCTGGTAAAAAAAAAAAAAAAAAAAAAACATAGGGAGTACAAGGGAGTGGATGTAACTCAAGTGGTTGTGCACTTGCTTCCCACATATGAGGTCCTGGGTTCAATCCTCAGTACCTTCTAAAAACAAACAAACGAAAAAACCAGCTCTCATTGGCGAGCAGGTGTAGCTCAGTGGTTGAGTGCCTGCTTCCCATGTATGAGGTCCTGAGTTCAATCCCCAGAACCTCCTGAAAAACAAAAGACAAAAACAAGAACAGAAAACATAGGGAGTGCTACTTAAAGCGTTAAATGAAGATGAGTACTCTAGGGGTCAAAATGAAAACTTCCAGCTGAGGAACAGCCTTAATTCAGGAAAAAGTCCGTGTAAGCACAATCTACTGCCTTGAAGAGGTTGAAGCTTTGGCTCTATAAATCAGTTCCACTCAGCCATGGCCAAGCCCTGCCTAAGACACATAGCCGTGCTTGCCAATGAGAGCACATTGTTGTATAAAAAATTTCCTAATCCTGGCAGGCCAAAAGGACATCGCTTCCAGGAGTGCTGTTGGTAGGTCCAAAACCTTTGGAGATTTTCAGATACAGCACCAAGCTTTAGGGATGCTTTATTTTTATTTTTTATTTTTTTTATTTTACCGGGAGGTCCCGGAGATCGAACCCAGGTCCCTCCATATGGCAGACGGACTCCCAACCATTTGAGCCACATCCGCCCCCCTTTAGGGATGCTTTTGATCAAATAGCCTATGAAACTCAGCTTCTTTTAATGTGTGAATGCTTGATAAACGTCTCATGAATCTCTTGCCCTAATTTCCAGGCCAGGCCATTCTCTTCTTCCTTCCTCAAGTTCTGCTTGGAGTATTAATTGGAAAAATTGGCTCAGCAGAAACCTCCAGGTAGCAGTGTTGTTTTGCTTCCAGACTGTACTGCATTCTCTCCCAAAGTTTGCTCAGAATGGATTTGGCTCTAGGCCCCATATCTAAGTTACCAAATTCTTTCCACTTTATTTTATTTTCCCTGTGTAAGAGAGTCTTGCTGATGTTCTCCTGGGTTTGACGTAATTTGAATCGATTAACAGACACCATATTTTCCTTGTGTCATCAACATTATTTCAGTTTAAGAGAATTGGGTCCACTCTAATATATTTTATGCAAGCTTACTTAAATACAGTTACTATAATGCTTTACTATAAAAATCCGTTTTGTGTTCTGTGGGATTTTCCCAAGGGATATGTCTTTCTTTGGGGCACAAGTGATTATTGGACTCAAACCTATAATTGGTATTGATATTTAACTTTCTACTGAGAATTAGATATTAAAAGCCATGGCAGTTCTCCCTAATTTGATAGACATAAACACTTGGAAAATCCAATGCTGTTGTGTGATTCTTAAAAATATGGTTTGTGAATTTGACCACTTGAGGACTTCTAAAGTGTGCCAAATATAGATGCTATGGTTGTTTGCTCTCTAGTAAATAGATTGTACTGAGCTGGAAATGTTTTTGAATTAATATATTTTGGAAGGATCTTCTACTTGATGAGTAATACTAGAGTATCACACTGAATTTGTTTAGCTTCTGGTCATCCTGGGGAAGTAAGTCTGCTTTTGTTCACAGATAATATTTATGAAAATACGTCAGGTAAAATTACACATGACAGTACATAAGGAAAATATATCACCTTTCATTTTTTTAATTTGTGATATCATCTTTGTATATTTTCTATACATTTCTGGTATTCCCAGGATAAGTAACAATATATACATATGTAAAGGAAAGCACATTGGATACTTAAGCAGGTGGAAAAGAGGGATTCACAACACAGAAAGGATCACATAATCACCACATCTCACTTTGTCTCCTCCTTGCCCATTACATTCCATAGGCTCCATGTCAGCATTGTGAATTTAGTGCTGAGCATAGCATTTCATGCTCTATTTCCATGATATATGGGCTGAGTCATCAGGCCAAACATTTCAGGTTCATCAACAACACTGAATTTGTGTTATAATTTGAGCACCCTGCAGAGTCCTGGCTTATGAACTTGACAGATGATATTTGTCTCTCTGTTAGTGTACTTTTAGTTTGGTCCTTGAAAGTGGACAGCACATCTGATGTCCAACATTCCAAAGCTCTTGAGATGGAGAATGACTGTGGGGCAGAGCATTGCAGATAGAGGGAACAGCATGGAAAAAAAGCATAGGATTGGGAAAGTCTGTTCAGAGAACTAACATATATCTACATTTTGTCTAGGGACTAGTGTTTATGTCGGCAAGTTATAAATTTAAGGTGGGTTTTTAAAAAACTTTTATTTTGAAATAGTTTTGAACTTACAGGACAGTTACAAAAACAATACAAACCCTCTACAAAGAAATCCATCATACTCCCACCCTGCCAGATACCCAGATCCATCACTTTAACATTTTGCAACTTGTTAGGCTTTTAAGGCCAAACTCCTGGATAATGAACTTTTTCTGGCTTGACCAGGGGTGGGCAAACTGTGGCGCTCGGGCTAAGTCTAGCTGGTTGACTGTTTTTGGACACCCATTTGTTTACATATTGCCTGTGGCTGATTTCATGCTGCGGCCGCAGAGTGGAGCAGTTGTGATAGAGACTATATTGCCCACAGAGCCTAAAATATTTATGCTTTGGCCCTTTACAGAAAACAGTTGCTGACTCTGGGGCTAACAATGGGAAGTTGAAACTTTTGAGCAGAAGTGTGACTAGATCAAAGTGGTAACTCACCACAATTCTAAAATTTGTGGGTAGGAAATTTGAGACTCAAAGATTAGCGAGGAGGCTTTTGGACTATCACCTAGATTTTAAAAACTAAGGCAGTGAAGTTTTTGGAGTTTTTTTTTTTTCAAAAACCCACATTTTATACTCCTATATGCAGTATTTGTTATCTCATTTATCCAGGATCAAAGTGTGAATTAGGGGGCTCTTTCCAGTAAAGTTCAAACGTGGAAAACACTTATTTTAATAAATATATTTGCCATATCAAAAAAAAACCCACAAAAACCTAAGGCAGTGGCAGTAACAACAGAATGGAGGAAACAGATGTGAGAGACATTGTACAGGTAGAATCAACTTTACTTGGCAAGAGTTGCAATGTAGGAGATGAAAGATGGAGTCAGATGATTAAGGTTTTAAACCCAGATCATTAGCAGGATGGTGGTGTTCTGGGCTAAGACAAGTAACATGGTGGGACCAAAAGATTTAGGAGGCAAAGCTAGGATGAGTACGGTTTTATACACGTTCAGTATGAGATGTCATTGTGACATCAAAGTAGATTTCTAATAGGCTATTATACGAGTTTAGAGCTCAAAAGAGAGAACTGGGATGGAGATTAGGAATTATAAATTATCTACATGGAAGCGATTCTTGAAGCCAAAGATAAAGTGGGTGTGCTATGAAGATAATGTTATAGAAGAGCCACATTTGCAGTTGGAAAGGAAGAGGAAACAATGAAAATACAGGGAAGTGGACAGCGAGGTGGAAGGAAAAGCATAATGATGGAGAAGCCAAAAGAAAAGATTAAAAAAGGAGGGTATTCTCAGCACTGTTGGAAGCTGTAGATGTGCCTGTGTCATCGAGGAACAGGAGAACAGCTTTGGATTTCACATTCTGGAGTTTATTGGTATCCTTCAAGAGAACAGTTTGAAAGATTAGGGGATGGAAGCCAGTCTTCTAGAGGTTAACAAATGATAAGTGGAGATAGAAAGGATGGATTACTCTTCTGGGGAAATTTGACTCAAAAGGAAGGGGAAGAATTGGAAAATAGTTTGAGAGGTAAACGATCTCACTTCCCTACAGACTTTCTTTAATTTTATTACCCTCTCGAATTCCTTATATGCTATGAGAAGGGAGGAGGTGGGGCTGGAGGGAGGGCGGGAGGAGGGCCTAATGGCTGCTATGGGAGATGCTGTAGGTGAAAATCCTGCATTGGCTGGGAAAATCAATTGCATGATGCCTTCCTCATTCCTTTGCACTCAGACATTCTAGATTCTATGGCCAAGCTGAGGGAGTGAGGTTGCCTTGAATGTCAATAAGGCATATCACAATAAGGCATATTTTTGGCAGGGTTACAGATGCTAAAGCTCCATGCATGTACCCACAGAGGCAGAATCCTCAGCTTGTAAAGGTATCTCGTGGTTTTGTTCTACACAGATCAAGTGCGGAAGTCAACGCAAAGTGAGCTTGCATGAAAGCAGGGCCAGTCCCTACAGGTATCCTTCTCTTTCCCAAGTAACTCCTGCATTTCACGCATCTAGAGCTTCATTCACTTTGCAATTTTTGGAAGTGTTGCTTGGGGGCATCGCATGAGTATTGCACCGTCTGGAAATCACAGATTGTCTAGTTTGCCTGACTCAAAGGCCAGCTCGGTCAGATTTCATTACACTTATCACTTGAGACCGAGAAACCATCAGCTGGGCCATAGAAATGCAGGCAGCAGAAACTGTCATTATCCAGCACAAATTAAAATTGCAGAAGTTATGAGGAAGTGATCACATGGGAGGCATAAGACAGCTGAATTTATATCCCAAACTCAGATATTTTCCTGGCTTGAAAATTGGAATGTCTGAAGAATGTCTGACTATGTCTACAGAGAGACAAACCAGGACTGAGGGAGAAAAGTTAGAGGGAAGTGGAATATCAGTTCAACATATGGAAGAGCTTTTAGGCTACTAGGATGCACTATTCCAGGAATTGTTGTTGAAGCACACAAATTGGAAATCTACTGGTGACTTGCCTTTTGGCCTGCACATGGAGAGTATACCCCAGGAGAACACTGCGGCGGGAATGGGAGTTTATAAGCCATGCAAGGTAATCTGCTTGGCTCTGGGCCTGTTCTCCTGTTTGTGAACTGAAGCAGTTGGATTAAATGAACGTGGAGGGCCTTCCAGTTCTAATATTCCAATATTCAATGTTCTTGTCAAGACCCAGTGGAACAATGCTTTTTTTTTTTGGAGGGGGGTTAGGAATCTGACATTTCAATCATTTCTCTTTATTAAAGATTAGCCTACATCAGATCTTGATGCAACTCTCCCTTTTTCCATTCAAGTTTCCAGAAATCCCAGCAATCTTGGATAATGTAGTTTAATTAAAACTTCTTTTTGGGGAGCGGATGTGGCTCAAGCAGTTGAGTGCCTGCTTCCCACATGGGAGGTCCTGGGTTCAGTTCCCGATGCCTCTTAAAAACAGACAGACAAACAAACAAACAAAATAAGCAACAAGCAAACAAATGAAAGAAACCAACTCAGGGGAGCAGATGTGGCTCAGTGGTTGCGTGCCGGCTTCCCACATATGAGGTCCCGGTTCAATCCCTGGCCCTGGTACCTCCAGAAAAATAAAAATAAAAATAAAAATAAAATTAACTAGCAATTGAAATAACTTAAAACAACAACAACAACTTCTTTTTATATCTCTGTGAAAAACATAGACTAAAACTGCATTGGGTGATTAAGAATATGGGCTCTGGAGTAGAGTTGGGTTAGAATCCTGACTCTGATTCCTAGTAGCTGTGTAACCTTGGATAACCCACTTAACTCTTCATGGAGTCTCAGTTTACGTATCTGAAAAATAGGGATGAGAAGAGTACCTATATGTCAGAGAGTTGTAAGTATCAAAGATTGCAGCATTTTCAGGAGGGCTCTGGAGTGTGGGAAAAGACCACCCACTAATCTATGATCAAAGTAAGGTTAGATTAAGTGCCTGATTCATTTGCTAAAGGATGTGAAATATAGAGGGAGTGCAGTAGAGAAGGAGAGGAGTGTGAATGGCTTCCCAAGACCTCCAGAGTCCCAGCACAGCTGCACAGCTGATAGGGGCCCTGTCCTCTTCAGGATGGAGACCAACCAGATCTCAGAAGCTTCATTTTGTGCCGCTTCTTTTATTTTATCTATCTATCTATCTATCTATCTATCTATCTATCTATCTATCTATCTATCTATCATCTATCTATCTATCTATCATCTATCTATCTATCTATCTATCTATCTATTATCTATCTATCTATCCATCTATTATCTATTATCTATCTATCTATCTATCTATCTATCTATCTATCATCTATCTTATTAGAGAAGTTGTAGGTTAACAGAAAAATTATGCATAAAATACAGAGTTCCCATATACCACCCTATTAGTAACACCTTGCTTCAGTGGGGTACATTTGTTACAGCTGATGAAAGAACATTTTTATAATTGTACTATTAACTATAGTCCATGGTTTACATTAGGGTTCACTATGTGTGTTGTATAGTCCTATGTTTTTTAAAAAAATTCTATTCTAGTAACATATATACAACTTAAAACTTCTCCCTTTTAACTACATTCAAATATAGAATTAAGTGCTATGAATTGCATTCACAATGTTGTGCTTGCCATCACCATCATTCATTACCAAAACTTTTCCATCAAACGAAATAGAAACTTAGTAAAATTTATGCATTGAGCCCCCATTACCTATCTCCACCCCAGGCCCTGGTAACTGATATTCTATTTTCTAGTTTCTGACTCTATGAATTTGCTTATTCTAATTATTTCATATCAGTGAGATAATACGATATTTGTCCTTTTGTGTCTGGTTTAATGTATATTGATCTTATAGCCTGCAACTTGTATACACTCTGTTATTAGTTCTAGGAGGAGTTTTTTTTTTTTTTTTTTCATAGATTCCTTGGGATTTCCTAGGTAGACTATCAGGTCATTTGCAAATAGGGACAGTTTTAAGTGTTATTTCTTTCTTTAAGATATTGTGGTGGTTTGGAGTTATGAATCCCAGAAAAAACATGTTCTTAAACTTAATCCATTCCTGTGGGTATGAACTCATTGTAAGTAGGACATTTTTATGAGGTTACTTCACTTAAGGTGTGGCCCAACTCAGTCAGGATGGGTCTTAATCTTATTATTAGAGTCATTTATAAGCAGAATGAAATTCAGACAGAGAGAAAAAGCCACAAAGGGGCAGACAGAAGCAAAATGACATCTGCATTGCCAAGTGACAGAGGAGCCCAGGACAAAGGATTACTGGCAGCTAGCTCCAGAACACCAGTCTTTGGGAAGAAAGCATCACCTTGATGACACCTTGATTTGGAGTTTTCCTAGCCTCAAAAGCGTGGGCCAATAAATTCCCATTGTTTAAGTCAACCTATTTCATGGTATTTGCTCTAACAATGAAGGAACTGAAACAGATATGTATGCTTTTTATTTTATTTTCTTGCCTTACCGCACTGGCTAGAACTTCCAGCAATAGGTAGACTCACAATCCTTTTATATTTGGGGTTATGTCACTGTTCTTGATGAACTGACTCTGTTTATACACTACATTTATCCACTTAAAGGCAAGTTTGGAGACATCTAGCCTTTCTTGGTCCTCAGGCCAGAATCAGATAATGCATTCTCACACTTGGCTTAGAACCCAGTATCAGTTCTCAGGGGTTCCTGGGCAGTTTGTCTGCCTCTAGATCTCTGGCATTTCGGGAAGCCATTTCACCCTAGGAAAAATGCTTGTAAATCACTTAGCAGAGTGCTTGGTACCAATTAGCATAGAATAAATGTTAGTTGCTATTATTATTCCAATGATGTAGACTTTTCAGACTTTAATGTGCATACAAATCCCCCAGGGATCTTGATAAAATTCAGATTCTGGTTCAGTAAATCCGGGAGTAGGGTGGATTTTGCATTTCTAACAAGTTCCCATGTGATGCTGAGGTTGCTGATCTGAGAACCATACTTGGAGAAGCAAGGGTATAGAGGCTATTATTCAGTCTGCTTAGCACCCTCTGTTTTGGGAGGAACTACCTCTTGCTTCATGATTTGACTTAGATCTTTCGCAGGGTCCACACCCCTCCTATTTCTTACTGGGCCATCTCACTCCAGTTAGTTAAGCAAGAGCCAGGGACCGATTTCTTTTCTTTTCTTTTTTTTTTTTTTGAATAAATATATACATTTCTCAATTAAATGTAATGGATACATGTAAATTTTTTTGTTTTGTTTTTTGTTTTTTTGTTTTTGTGTGTGTGTGAGTCAAACAATATATTACACAATATATTTGGTTCATAGTAATGCATTCATACAGTATTTGTCCTTTTGTGTCTGGCTTGCTTCACTCAACATAATGTCCTCCAGGTTCATCCATGTTGCCATATGCTTTATGACTTCATTTCTTCTTACAGCTGCATAATATTCCATCGTGTGAATAGACCACAGTTTGTTTATCCATTCGTCTGTTGATGGACACCTGGGTTGTTTCCAACTTTTGGCAATGATGAATAATGTGGCTATGAACATCGGTGTGCAGATGTCTGTTCGTGTCACTGCTCTCAGTTCTTCTGGGTATATACCCAGTAGTGGTATTGCAGGGTCACGTGGCAAGTCTATATTCAACTTCTTTAGGAACTGCCAAACAGTCCTCCATAGTGGTTGTACCATGCTGCATTCCCACCAACAGTGAAGAAGTGTTCCTATCTCTCCACATCCTCTCCAACACTTGTAGTTCTCTGTCTTTTTAATAGTGGCCATTCTGATAGGTGTGAAATGATATCTCATTGTAGTTTTGATTTGCATTTCCCTAATCATGAGTGATGTTGAGCATTTCTTCATGTGTTTTTTTGCCATTTGTATTTCTTCTTCGGAGAAATGTCTATTCAAGTCTTTGGCCCATTTTTTAATTGGGTC